>VHKM01000279.1:672500-1083425 GCA_007210695.1 Neogobius melanostomus | reverse complement strand
CTCCACTAGTCCTTAAGTTAGGCTAGGTAAGTTAGGGTTAGTTTGTAACTCCTACTATCTTAAGGTTAGTTTGTAAACTCACTTCCTTAAGTTAGGGCTAAGGTAAGGTTAGGGTAGTTTAAACTCCACTATCCTAGTACGCTAAGGTAAGGTTAGGTTAGCTTGTAAACTCCACTATCCTTAAGTTAGGCTAAGGTAAGTTTAGGCTCTAGCTTATAAACTCCACTATCCTTAGGGTTAGGCTAAAGTAGTAGGTTAGCTGTAAACCCACTATCCTAAGGTTAGCTAAGTTAGGTTAGGTTAGTTGTAACTCACTATCCTTAGGTTAGCTTAAGGTACAAGTAGGTAAGTTTGTAAAACTCCACTATCCTTAATTAGGGCTAAGGTAAGGTTATCCTATGTAAACTCCACTATCCTTAAGTTAGGCTAAGGTAAGGTTAGGGTTAGTTTGTAAACTCTACTATCTTAAGGTAGTTTGTAAACTCCACTATCCTTAATGTTCGGCTAAGTTAAGGTTCAGGCGTTAGTTTTAAACTCCACTATCCTAGTTAGGGGCTAAGTAAGTAGTTAGTTTGTAAACTCCACGTATCCTTAAGGTAGTTTGTACTCCCACTTCCAATTTAGGCTAAGGTAAGTAGGGTGTTTGTAAACTCTCACGATCCTTATAGGGCTAAGGTAGTTTAGCGGTTAGCTTGTAAACCCACTATCCTTAAGGTTGGCTAAGTAAGGTCTCAGGCGTAGCTTATAAACTCCACTTCCTTCAGGGTTAGCTAAGTAAGTAGTTATCTTGTAAACTCCACTATCCTTAAGTTAGGCTAAGTAAGTTAGGTTAAGCGTGTAAACTCCACATCCTTAAGGTTAGCTAAGTAAAGTTAGGGTTAGTTGTAAACTCCCCTATCCTTAAGCTTAGGGCTAAGGTAGTTACCTTGTAAACTACCACTAGATCTTAATGTTAGCTAAGTAGGTTAGGGTTAGTTTGAAACTCTACTTATCCTTAAGCGTTAGCTGTAAACTCCACTACCTTAAGGTTAGTTGTTAAATCCACTATCCTTAAGGTTAGGGGCTAAGGTAAGGTAGGTTAGTTTGTAACTCCACTATCCTTAAGTTAGGGTAAGGTTAAGGTTAGTGTAGTTTGTAAACTCCACTATCCTTTAAGTTAGCTTAAGTAAGTAGTTAGTTAACTCCACTATCCTAAGTTAGGGAAGGTAAGTTAGGTTAGTTTGTAAAACTCACTATCCTTAAAGGTTTAGTTTGTTAAACTCCACTTATCCTTAAGTTAGGGCTAAGTTAAGGTTAGGGTTAGCTTGAAACTCCACTATCCTAAGTAGGCTAAGTAAGTTAGGGTTACTTGTAAACCCTATCCTTAATTAGGCAAAAAGGTTCTAGGTTAGTTTAAACTCCATATCCTTAAGTTAAGGCCTAGTAAAGTTAAGGTTAGTTGTAAAACCTACTATCCTTAATGTTACTAAGTAAATTAGGCAGTAGTGTAAACTCCACTATCCTTAGGTAGGGCTAAGGTAAGTTAAGTTTGTTTAAACTCCACTATCCTTAAGGTAGGGCTAGTAGGTTAGGTTACTTGTTAAAACTCCACTATCCTTAAGTTAGGGCTAAGGTAATTAAAGGTTATTGTAAACTCCACTATCCTTAAGGTTAGGCTAGTAAGGCTAGGGTTAGTTTGTAAAACTCCACTATCCTAATAGGCTAAGTAAGAAGGTTGTTGTAAACTCTATATCCTTAAGTTAGGCAAGTTAAGGCTAGGTTAGTTTGTAAACTCCACTATCCTTAAGGTAGGCTTGGCTTAGGTTAGGGTTAGCTTGTAAACTCCACTATCCTTAAGGTTAGGGCTAAGGGTAAGGTTATGGGTTAGTTTGTAAACTCCACTAATGCCTTAAGGTTAGGGCTAAGGTAAGGTTAGGGTTAGCTTTAAAACTCCATATCTTTAAGTAGGCTAAGTAAGGTAGGTTAGTGTAAACGCCACTATCCTTAGTCGGGCTAAGGTAAGGTTAGTGTTAAGTTTTAAAACTCCACTTCAAGGTTAGGCTAAGTAAGTTCAGGTTAGTTTGTAAACTCACTATCCTAAGTAGGCCTAATGTAGGTTAGCGTTAGCTTGTAACTCCACTATCCTTAAGTTAGGCTAAAGTAAGTTAGGTTAGTTTGTAACTCCACTATCCTTAAGGTAGGCTAAGTGAGTTAGTTAGTTTTAAAACCCCACTATCCTTAAGGTTAGGGCTAAGGTTAAGTTAGGGTTAGCTTGTAACTCCCACAACCTTAAGGTAGGCTAAGGTAATGTTAGGGTTAGTTGTACACTCCCACATCCTTGAAGGTTAGTAATTAAGGTTAGGGTACTTGTAAACTCCCACTATCCTAGTTAGGATAAAGGTAAAGTTAGAGGTTAGCTTTGTAAACTCCACTTCTTTAAGGTTAGGCTAAGGTAAGTTATTACCTTGTAAACTCAACTATCCTTAAGGTTAGGATAAGTAAGTTGGGTTAGTTTGTAAACTCCACATCCTTAAAGTTAGGCTAGGTAAGTTAGTTTTAGTTGTAAACTCCACTATCCTTAAAGTTAGGGCTAAGTAAGTTATGTTAGTTGTAAACCACTATCCTTAAATTAGGGCTAAGGGTAATTAAGGGTTACTTGTAAACTCCACTACCTTAAGTGAGCTAAGGGTAAGGTTAGGCTAAGGTAAGTTTGGTTAGTTGTAAACTCCACTTCCTTACGGTTAGGCTAAGTAATTAGCTAGCTTGTAAACTCCCACTATCCTTAGTTAGGCTAAGTAAGGTTAGGTTGTTGTAAACTCCACATTCCCTTTAAGGTTTTTAGGCCTAAGTAAGTGTAGGGTTAGTTTCTAAACTCCACTATCCTCGTTAGGGCTAAGTAAACCTTAGGGTTAGTTTGTAAACTCCACATCCTTAAGTTAGGGCTAAGTAAGGTAGGTTAGTTTGTAAACTCCACTTCCTTAATGTTAGGCTAAAAGGTAAGTTTAGGTTATTTGTAAACTCCACTATCCTTAAGTTTAGGCTAAGGTAAAGTTAAGGTTAGTTTGTAAACTCCACTATCCTTAAGGTTAGCAATAAGTTAGGTTTAGTTGTAAACTCCACTATCCTTAAGGTAGCTAAGTAAGTTAGGGTGACCTTGTATAACTCCACTATCCTTAAGGTTAGCTGCTAAGTAAGTTAGGTTAGTCTGTAACTCCACTATCCTTAAGGTTTAGCGTAAGGTAAGTAGGGTTAGTTGTAAACTCCACTTTATCTTAGGTTAGGCAAAGGTTAAGTTAGTGTTAGTTGTAAACTCACTTCCTTAAGGTAGTTGTAAACTCCACTATCCTTAATTAGGCAAGGTAAGGTTAGGGTTAGTTTACTCCACTATCTTAAGGGTAGGCTAGGTAGGTTAGGTTAGTTCTGTAAAACTCCACTATCTAAGTTTAGGGCTAAGGTAGGTTAGGGTTAGTTGTAAACTCCACTATCCTGAAGGTTAGTCTAAGTAATTTAGGGTAGTTGTAAACTCACTATTCCTTAATTAGCTAAGGTAAGGTTAGGTTACTTGTAAAACTCCACTATCGCTTTAAGGTTAGGCCTTGTAAAATTAGGTTAGTTTGTAAACTCCACTATCCTTAAGGTTAGGGCTAAGTAATGTAGTTTAGAGGTTTGTTAAACTCCACTATCCTAAGTAGGGCTAGTTAAGGGTTAGGGTTAGTTTTAAATCCACTATCCTTAGGTTAGGTCTAAGGAAAAGTTAGGGTAGTTGTAACTCCTCTATCCTTAAGTTAGGGCTAAGTAAGGTAGGGTGCTTTGTAAACCCACTATCCTTAAGTTAGGCTAAGGGTAATTAAAGTTTAGTTGTAAACTCCACGACCTTAGTTAGCTAATAAGGTTAGTTGTTTGTTAACTCCACTATCCTTATTAGGGCAAGGTAAGGTTAGGGTTAGTTTGTAAACTCCATTATCCTTAAGCTGTTAGTTGAAACTCCACTATCTTAAGTTAGGGCTAAGTAGGTTAGGGTTAAGCTTGTAAACTCACTATCCTTAAGGTAGCTAAGGTAATTAGTTAGTTTGTAAAACTCCACTATCCTTAAGTTAAGGCTAGGTAAAGTTAAGGTTAGTTTGTAAACTCTACTATCCTTAATGTAGGCTAAGAAAATAGGTTAGTTTGTAAACTCCACTACCTAAAGTTAGGCTAAGTTAAGTTAAGTTGTTTGTAAAACTCATATCCTAAGGTTAGGGCTAAGTAAGTTAGGTTACTTGGAAACTCCCCACTAGTCTTAAGGTTAGGGCTAAGTAAATTAAGGTTAGTTGTAACCACTATCCTTAGGTTAGGGCTAAGGTAAGGCTAGGGTTAGTTTGTAAACTCCACTATCCTTAAGTTATTGTAAACTTACTTAAGGTTCGGGCTAAGGTAAGGTTAGGGTTAGTTTGTAAACTCCACTATCCTTAGGTTAGGGCTAAGGTAAGGTTAGGGTTAGTTTGTAAACTCCACTATCCTTAAGGTTAGGGCTAAGGTGAGGTTAGGGTTAGCTTGTAAACTCCACTATCCTTAAGGTTTAGGGCTAAGGTAAGGTTAGGGTTAGTTTGTAAACTCCACTATCCTTAGGTTAGGCTAAGGTAGGTTAGGGTTAGTTTGTAAACTCCACTACCTTAAGGTTAGGGCTAAGGTAAGGTTAGGGTTAGTTTGTAAACTCCACTATCCTTAAGGTTAGGGCTAAGGTAAGGTTAGGGTTATTGTAAACTCCACTATCCTTAAGGTTAGGGTAAGGTAAAGGTTAGGGTTACTTGTAAACTCCACTATCCTTAAGGTTAGGGTAAGGTAAAAGGTTAGGGTTACCTTGTAAACTCCACTATCCTTAGGTTAGGGTAAGGTAAAGTTAGGGTTAGTTGTAAACTCCACTATCCTTAAGGTTAGGGCTAGGTAAGGTTAGGGTTAGTTTGTAAACTCCACTATCCTTAAGGTTAGGGCTAAGGTAAGGTTAGGGTTAGTTGTAAACTCCACTATCCTTAAGGTTAGGCTAAGGTAAGGTTAGGGTTAGCTTGTAAACTCCACTATCCTTAAGGTGAGGGCTAAGGTAAGGTTAGGGCTTAGGTTAGGTTTGGTTAGTTGTTAAACTCCACTATCCTTTTCTTATCCTTAAGGTTTTAGGGCCCTAAAGGTAAGGTTTAGGGTTCTACGCTTGGTAAACTCCACTATCCTTAAGGTTAGGCTAGTAAGGTAGGTTACTAGGGTTAGGTGTTGTAAACTCCACTATCCTTAAGGTTAGGGCTAAGGTAAGGTTTAGGGTTAGTTTGTAAACTCACTATCCTTAAGTTAGGGGCTAAGGTTAAGGTTAGGGTTAGTTTTGTAAACTCCACTATCCTTAAGGTTAGGCTAAGGTATTAGGGTTAGTTGTAAACTCCACTATCCTTAAGGTTAGGGAGTAAGGTTAGGTTAGTTGTAAACTCCACTATCCTTAAGGTTAGGGCTAAGGTAAGGTTAGGGTTAGTTTGTAAACTCCACTATCCTTAAGGTTAGGGCTAAGGTAAGGTTAGGGTTAGTTTGTAAACTCCACTATCCTTAAGGTTAGGGCTAGTAAGGTTAGGGTTAGTTTGTAACTCCACTATCCTTAAGGTTAGGCTAAGGTAAGGTTAGGGTTACCTTGTAAACTCCACTATCCTTAAGGTTAGGGCTAAGGTAAGGTTAGGGTTAGTTTGTAAACTCCACTATCCTTAAGGTTAGGGCTAAGGTAAGGTTAGGGTTACCTTGTAAACTCCACTATCCTTAAGGTTAGGGCTAAGGTAAGTTAGGGTTAGTTTGTAAACTCCACTATCCTTAAGGTTAGGGCTAAGGTAAGGTTAGGGTTAGTTTGTAAACTCCACTATCCTTAAGGTTAGGGCTAAGGTAAGGTTAGGGTTAGTTTGTAAACTCCACTATCCTTAAGGTTAGGGCTAAGGTAAGGTTAGGGTTAGTTGTAAACTCCACTATCCTTAAGGTTAGGGCTAAGGTAAGGTTAGGGTTAGTTTGTAAACTCCACTATCCTTAAGGTTAGGGCTAAGGTAAGGTTAGGTTAGTTTGTAAACTCCACTATCCTTAAGGTTAGGGCTAAGGTAAGGTTAGGGTTAGTTTGTAAACTCCACTATCCTTAAGGTTAGGGCTAGGTAAGGTTAGGGTTAGTTTGTAAACTCCACTATCCTTAAGGTTAGGGCTAAGGTAATTAGGTTAGGGGTTAAGTCTTGTAAACTCCACTATCCTTAAGGTTAGGGCTAAGGTAAGGTTTTAGGGTTAGTTGTTAAAACTCCACTATCCTTAAGGTTAGGGCTAAGGTAAGGTTAGGGTTAGTTTGTAAACTCCACTATCCTTAAGGTTAGGGCTAAGGTAAGGTTAGGGTTAGTTTGTAAACTCCACTATCCTTAAGGTTAGGGTAATTAGGTTATTGTAACTCCACTATCCTTAAGGTTAGGGCTAAGGTAAGGTTAGGGTTTACCGTTTGGGTTAGTAAACTCCACTATCCTTAAGGTTAGGGGCTAAGGTTAAGGTTAGGGTTAGTTTGTAAACTCACTATCCTTAAGGTTAGGGCTAAGGTAAGTTAGGGTTAGTTTGTAAACTCCACTATCCTTAAGGTTAGGGCTAAGGTAAGGTTAGGGTTAGTTGTAAACTCCACTATCCTTAAAGGTTAGGGCTAAGGTAAGGTTAGGGTTAGTTTGTAAACTCCACTATCCTTAAGGTTAGGGCTAAGGTAAGGTTAGGGTTAGTTTGTAAACTCCACTATCCTTAAGGTTAGGGCTAAGGTAAGGTTAGGGTTAGCTTGTAAACTCCACTATCCTTAAGGTTAGGGCTAAGGTAAGGTTAGGGTTAGTTTGTAAACTCCACTATCCTAGTTAGGGGTAAGGTTAGGGTTAGTTGTAAACTCCACTATCCTTAAGTTAGGCTAATAGGTTAGGGTTAGTTTGTAAACTCCACTATCCTTAAGGTTAGGGCTAAGGTAAGGTTAAGGGTTAGTTTGTAAACTCCACTATCCTTAAGGTTAGGGCTAAGGTAAGGTTAGGGTTAGTTTGTAAACTCCACTATCCTTAAGGTTAGGGCTATAGGTAGGTTATTTTTACACTTAAGGTTAAGGTTTGGGTTAGTTTGTAAACTCCACTATCCTTAAGGTTAGGGCTAAGGTAAGGTTAGGGTTAGTTTGTAAACTCACTATCCTTAAGGTTAGGGCTAAGGTAAGGTTAGGGTTAGTTTGTAAACTCCACTATCCTTAAGGTTAGGGCTAAGGTAAGGTTAGGGTTAGTTTGTAAACTCCACTATCCTTAAGGTTAGGGGCTAAGGTAAGTTAGGTTAGTTTGTAAACTCCACTATCCTTAAGGTTAGGGCTAAGGTAAGGTTAGGGTTACTTGTAAACTCCACTATCCTTAAGGTTAGGGCTAAGGTAAGGTTAGGGTTAGTTTGTAAACTCCACTATCCTTAAGGTTAGGGCTAAGGTAAGGTTAGGGTTAGCTTGTAAACTCCACTATCCTTAAGGTTAGGGGCTAAGGTAAAGGTTAGGGTTAGTTTGTAAACTCCACTATCCTTAAGGTTAGGGCTAAGGTAAGGTTAGGGTTAGTTGTAAACTCCACTATCCTTAAGGTTAGGGCTAAGGTAAGTTAGGGTTAGTTTGTAAACTCCACTATCCTTAAGGTTAGGGCTAAGGTAAAGTTAGGGTTAGTTTGTAAACTCCACTATCCTTAAGGTTAGGGCTAAGGTAAGGTTAGGGTTATTTGTAAACTCCACTATCCTTAAGGTTAGGCTAAGTGTAAGGTTTATGGGTTAGTTTGTAAACTCCACTATCCTTAAGGTTAGGGCTAAGGTAAAGTTAGGGTTAGTTTGTAAACTCCCTATCCTTAAGGTTAGGGCTAAGGTAAGGTTAGGGTTAGTTTGTAAACTCCACTATCCTTAAGGTTAGGGCTAAGGTAAGGTTAGGGTTAGTTGTAAACTCCACTATCCTTAAGGTTAGTTTTAAACTATATCCTTAAGGTTAGTTTGTAACTCCACTATCCTTAAGGTTAGGGCTAAGGTAAGGTTAGGGTTAGTTTGTAAACTCCACTATCCTTAAGGTTAGTTTGTAAACTCCACTATCCTTAAGGTTAGGGCTAAGGTAAGGTTAGGGTTAGCTTGTAAACTCCACTATCCTTAGGTTAGGGCTAAGGTAAGGTTAGGGTTAGTTTGTAAACTCCACTATCCTTAAGGTTAGGGCTAAGGTAAGGTTAGGGTTAGTTTGTAAACTCCACTATCCTTAAGGTTAGGGCTAAGGTAAGGTTAGGGTAGCTTGTAAACTCCACTATCCTTAAGGTTAGGGCTAAGGTAAAGTTAAGGTTAGTTTGTAAACTCCACTATCCTTAAGGTTAGGGCTAAGGTAAGGTTAGGGTTAGTTTGTAAACTCCACTATCCTTAAGGTTAGTTTGTAAACTCCACTATCCTTAAGGTTAGGGCTAAGGTTAGGTTAGTTGTAAACTCCCTATCCTTAAGGTTAGGGCTAAGGTAAGGTTAGGGTTAGTTGTAAACTCCACTATCCTTAAGGTTAGGGCTAAGGTAAGGTTAGGGTTAGTTTGTAAACTCCACTATCCTTAAGGTTAGGGCTAAGGTAAGTTAGGGTTAGCTTGTAAACTCCACTATCCTTAAGGTTAGGGCTAAGGTAAGTTGGTTAGTTTAAACTCCACTATCCTTAAGGTTAGGGCTAAGGTAAGGTTAGGGTTAGCTTGTAAACTCCACTATCCTTAAGGTTAGGGCTAAGGTAGTTAGGGTTAGCTGTAAACTCCCTATCCTTAAGGTTAGGGCTAAGGTAAGTTAGGGTTAGCTTGTAAACTCCACTATCCTTAAGGTTAGGGCTAAGGTAAGGTTAGGTTAGCTTTAAACTCCACTATCCTTAAGGTTAGGCTAAGGAGTTAGTTTGTAAACTCCACTATCCTTAAGGTTAGGGCTAAGGTAAGGTTAGGGTTAGCTTGTAAACTCCACTATCCTTAAGGTTAGGCTAAGGTAAGGTTAGGGTTAGCTTGTAAACTCCACTATCCTTAAGGTTAGGGCTAAGGTAAGGTTAGGGTTAGCTTGTAAACTCCACTATCCTTAAGGTTAGGGCTAAGGTAAGTTAGGGTTCATAAACTAACAAACTAACGTGTGTCGGAATGGCGGGACTTTGCACAAAAGATAAAAGTGTCATCACTCCGACAAAGGGGGGAAAAATGTCGGAGTGCGGGTCAGGGTTAGTTTGATAAAAAATGGAAACACCCCCACTCCGACAGTTAGACCTCTATGGTGGAATGGGGGGGTGTAACCGCTTGGTAAACGATGTAAAGTTGATCATAGTCTTAGCACAGTGAGAGAGGTGAAAGTACCTGCGAGTGACAGAAGGCGCAGACTCCTCATCCCAAACAGGTGCTGCAGTCCAAAGTCCTGCACCTGAGACACACACAGTCGGCTCATCTGCACAGTGACACTCCACACGGTGGACACGTCCCACGGTGGACACGTCCCACGGTACGCAGATCCAGGGTCACGTCCCCTTCATTCTATTCAATCATGTGCTAACTACGGACTATCGCATTTTCAGTGGAATTCCAAATACTTGAAAATACTGCAATATGCGTTTGTAACTTTCAGTTTATAATGTTTCTGATAAAGATGTTAAAATTGTGTGTTTTTGATTTAGTAGATGATGAGCTTAAATTTTTCATGTAATAAACAGTTACCAGTGTTCAAATGTTAAAATCAGGTGGAGACTTAAACACCTGAAAGCCGATTAGAAGTGAGTGCCAGGTAGCCGAGCATAGAGAAAAAGGGATGTAGAGACAGTACCTGGCAGCACCAGCGCAGGTAGAGGCTGCGCAGAGACGACATGGTGGACAGATATCCCAGGCCTGTGTCTGTGACCCGCACACACCTGAAACACAACAGTACACAGTGTCCTTCATTTATGATGGAAGTCCTGACAAATGTCCAGGGGAGTCCACACATCAGACACTTAATAATAATACTAAATAATAATGGATAGGTTTTATATAGCACTTTTCTGGACACTCAAAGACGCTTTACATTGCACTATTCATTCACTCCATACTTAGTGGTAGTAAGCTACTATTGTAGCCACAGCTGCCCTGGGGTAGACCGCCATCAGCCCCTCCAACAACCACCAACCACTCACTCACTCACTCACTACATTCGCCAGGCTTCCTGGTGTTCCCAAACGGTTTCCCATCCAAGTACCGACCAGGCCCTTCCTGCTTAGCTTCAGAGGTCTGACGGGATTGGGCAGAGCAAAGGCGGTATGGCCACAAAACTTAGCTACTGTACGACAGATAAAAAAAAATGTAAAGCTGCACTCGTACAGCCCCCAACTCTCCAGCAAAGCAAGCTTCAGAGTCAGGGACAAGCTGCTCACCGGTCCAGCACCAGCTCCTCCAGCTTGTGGAGGTCACAGGCGATGTACTCCAGGGCCATGTCGGTGATCCGGGGCACCAGGACAGGTCCAGGCTGCGCAGCTTCCTCAGGTTCTCCGCAACCAGCTCCACACCGTCATCGGTGATCTTAGAGCACCCTGACAGGCTGAGGGCCGTCAGGTTGGGCAGGCTGTGCACCATGTTCACCACCCCATGGTTAGTGATCTCCCAGCATGAGTGCAGCCGCAGGGTGTGGGTGGTGTAGCCCTGGGGGACAAAGGACAAACATTTGAATGGTTTATTTATTTAATAATGCAACTAGATTTGATTGTTGAGATTCAGTTACACATTTTAAACTGGTCTATTCAAATCTGGCTGATAACTGACATTTACACAGCCAAACTACTACATCCAATCCAATGCCAGTCCAGCTTTATTTATAATGCACTTTAAAAACAACAGGGTTGACCAAAGTGCAGTACACACATCATATAAAAACACAATTAGGTGATACAAATAGATTAAAATAAAATCAGTACAATAAATAAATGGAACCCTATACAGCGCAAAACCAACAGAAGACAATGAATCAATGCAAAGTTAATCAAAGTTAAAAGCTGAAGTACAGAGGTAGGTTTTCAGCTGGGACTTAAAAATTGTGTGTTTGAATGAATGATCTCAGAGCCTGTTTGTAGAGGTCTAAACTACAGGGTTTATGTTTATTTATTAGGATTCCCATGAGCCACAGCAGAAGCTGCTGCTAATCTTCCTGGGATCCGTAGAAAAATACAATATACAATTACATAAAAACAAGCACAGTCCATATGAAATTCAAAAATACATGACCAGTTTAGTTCCTGAGGCATTCATTTAGTGCCGGTGTTATACGTTTGTTATGGGTGACATTTTCATTTTGTGCTTGTGGCAGGCCCTGGTATTGTAGTCCTCTTTGCCATAGACAATCATGTAAAAAGAGCGTAGCCTGATAAACCACACCCACTTCCTTTCTGCGTGAAAGAAGGCGGGTCTGGACATACACGGTAAACAAGTTGCTGATTGGGGCTGAGACCGAACCAATCACGACCGTCACAGAGAATTGACAAGGTTACGTCACTCACTGCACCACTATGTTGTTAGTTTAATTAACAACATTAACATTAGCCAAAACTAATCATGGATGAAGTAGTGGAGGATTTTGCCTCCGCGTTCTCGTCAGTTTATATTCAGTTCATATTTTGTGAGTTGGACTACAGCTGTCGTCACGTCCGCTAATTGTTAATTGGTTTATTTCACTGACAATCTGTGCGCGTTAGGCCCGCCCGTTCAAACTGCTCCAATTGCTCCGTTACCAGACTAACTTCCCTGTGTGGAATGGACAGGGAATAGTATGGCAGAGCCAGGCAAGAAAGAGCGGGCTGTAAAATGGTTCACAGGGCATCTGCACTTGCAGACCAAGGCAAATATATTTCTAAAAAAATTACTGTTATTAGGACATGTACTTTTTTTGTTCATAAAAATATTGTAAAGCATCATCTTTTTCCAATGATGTGACGTCACCAGTGCTGTGGACGTGTGGACCTATGAACGAGCAGAGTTCTCCCTCGTGTGTTTTAGCGGCTGAAGTCTGAGCAAAACAGGACGGACTAGACTAAAAACAAGGATGAATGCTAACAAACATCTCAAGTAAGTTTATGTTTCTCTTAGTCTTTAGCCCGAAACTAAATATGAAATGCATCATGAATCTACCGTGTAATAGGATTGGCTTATGGTTTTGTAAGAAACAACTACAACAAATGAAAACAAATGCAAACGTGTTACTATAAGCAGCACATTTCTGAAAATAGCTCGAGTAAATGTGAAATAATGGCACTAATAAACTGAATTAAAAATACTAGCAGAATTTAATGAACATGGTAAGTTTAATACCATGTTATTTTAGTAAAGTAATTGCGCTGTATGTCACAGGCCAAAATTTAAATCACTCATTTTTTAGCTACTAACGTCAAACCCTGTTGACTAACATGAAGCTCCTCAATCTCTGCAGGTCCAGCCTGAAGACCAGAGGCTCCTCCTGACGTCCACACTTCTGTGTAGGGGATATCGGTGCTGCTTCCCAGCGTCACAAAGACAACATTATATTCAATAAAAGGAATATTGTACAAAGAGTACTCTCAAGTCCTTATTATTGCTGCGTTCATGTGGACTGGGGGCCCTCGTTTTTGCCACATGTGACATCATTCCCCCCAGTTGGTTTGTGTTCATGAGGTTTTTATGGGGGAAAGTGGGTCTTTTTTAGCCTGGCTAATGCCAGACGGGGACCATGGCCGAAATCTTCACATGGATTTGGGGACCAATCACAGAACGAGGAGGGATGGCAGGACATATGGAAGCTTGTAGTTTGTGTACGGATAAAAAAATACAAGTTTATTTACGGATCCTACATGACAGCAGCAGATGTGATGCCATCTTTCGATCAAGCTTTAGACCGTGTTCTAAATAGTTTAGGTCAAAAGTTTACAGCGGGTACGTCATATGGTATGGTATGATTTTATTTAAACAGGGACAGAGCACAATTTAACATTGACCAAAAGGAAAGATGCATTGTACCAGGTTATAGCAAAAATGCTCATTTCCACCTGTAGTGACTGGGCAGGTTGATGTTACAGTACAAAAACTGATTTTAAATGTAGATGAATACATGACCATGGATTTATACATTTTAATAATAATAATAATGCATTGGTTTTATATAGCGCTTTTCTGGACACTCAAAGACGCTTTACATTGCACTATTCATTCACTCCATACTTGATGGTGGTAAGCTACTATTGTAGCCACAGCTGCCCTGGGGTAGACTGACAGAAGCGAGGCTACCAGTTTGCGCCATCGGCCCCTCTGACCACCACCACTCACTCACTCACTACATTCGCTAGGCTTCCTGGTGTTACCAAACGGTCTCCCATCCAAGTACTAACCAGGCCCTTCCCTGCTTAGCTTCCAAGACATTTAATTTAAATACGTTTAAAACATTTTAACATTTTCTACCAATCTTTTTTCTAGGTAAACGGTCGCTCCCTCATGACGTCGTTACAGATCATGAGCCAGTTTGATTTTCTAGAAGCCATTTTTTAGTTAAATGTGCAAATCTTTTGAATGTAGTACATGCAATAATCTCTGTTGGCAGTGTGTTCCACTGACCCATTGCGATTACAGAGAAGGCAGATTTAGCGAAGGCAGTTTTACATTTTGGAATGCTGCATTCTCCTCTAGAAGTAGATCGAGTTGTTCGAGTCATTTTATCAGTACATAAAGTTATACATTTTCTCAGAGGAGGTGCAGTGACTCCATGAATACGTCATCTGATACGATGATATGATTGGCTATGGCTACGTGCAGACGCATGAGAGACATTCAGCCCAATAAACGGATATGGACAATCGTAAACCACACCTCTCCTACCAGAAAATGAATTGGTGATCCCCAGACTAAATATCACTTGTGATTTTAATCTGGTGTTAACGGTCTTTTATCACTTATTAGTACTTAGCTCAGCTAATTATTTAAATGTGTTGTTAGCATCTCAAAAACTAAATGGGAGTTTGGGAGTTTAAACAATACAGGAAATGTTGGGCACTTTAGGCATTAAAGGCTTTATTATCATAAGAAAACATAAAAAGGACAAAAAACTTGCAATACATTGTTTTCTCATATTTATGTCAGTAATCTACAGAAGAGTTTCAAATGGATATCTCTAGATTGAAGTTTCTGTATTCACCTGCAGCATCTGGCAAGATTCAAATTGGATAGTGTAGTAAAATAAATGTAGATTCATGCCAGTTTGAATCCATTTAAGGCCGTCATTGTGACACAATAAATAATTGGATCTTTCTCTTAGCCCTACACCTGTGTGCTGACCTGCTTGGCGGTGAAGTAAGCCATGGCGGTGTCCGTGACATGGTAGGCCTGCAGGCTGAGCTCGGACAGGTTGGGCAGGAGCTGTGAGATGGCGGCGATGGCGTCGTCCGCCACGTTGATGCAGTCGCTGACGGAGAGCGAGGTGAGCCGGGCGTTCAGACTGGACCACAGCCCCGCCTCCGTGAAGTCGTTACACCCAGACAGCTCCAGGTGCATCAGGCCCTGCATCTGCTCCAGCATCACCTGCACAGGACACACACACACACACACGGGTTTTACAGGGACGCCCTTCGCACCCCCCCGTCCGGCAGCGTCAAAGGAACAATACGAACAACGTTTCTCTGTCATTCATAATACGGTTCTTAAAAGAGTTCATTGGTTTGTGATGTTCGTGGAGCATGTTCTTGGCCAAAAAATCTTTCACATTTCCCCCTCTATTTGTGGAGGTCCATCAGAGCGTGTCCTTTGGTGATGATCAGTGGTGACTCATAATTCAGCTGCATGAGAGCTTTCTTACTGCATTCGTATGTAGGAATCACTGTTTTCTCTCACGTTTGTGCTCAAAATGGATAGAAACCCTGTGCCGATGGAGAGGGCAGCAAGCCCTCTGGACAAATCAGAAGCAAAGGCGCATATGGGAGCCATTTTATTTTGATTTATATTTATCTATACTTATAGGTGCCACATTCGCCCGATTCTTGACATTATTAACAGATTCCTGACAGGACGTGGCAGTTCCCAATGGCCCGCAGCGCCATGAAGCAGCGCGCAACTGTACGGGACGATATTTATGGCCAAGCATAGTAATTTGTGCCATTCATCGTAACATGTGGTTACAATGAACAGTTTGTGACAGTGCATGAAGCTTCTGCCCTGAATCTTAAAATTCCATCCACATTAGTGATTCTCAGTCACCAATGTGGATTCGTGGCACTCGTAACGTGTCATAGTTATGTGTACAGTAAACCTACCATAAGGATGATGCTTAAGGTTAGGTTTGAAAATTATGGCTAAGAGTTGCAAAGGGTAGGTTTAGAAGACAAGTTGGGACTTTAGTATTATGTTTGTAGACAGATGAGGACAGAAAACAAAATGTCTTTTTCATTATAAGATTACATGGCAGTAATGACTCTGAAACTTTCACATGTTGAAAAACATATCTAAAAAAGCTTTTCAGACGGTATTTCCATTTGACTTTTTATGATGTAGGAAAGGTGAGGTTGTGTGGAGGCAGTTTCACACACACATTACAAATGTCGTATGTATGCTTGGTGTTTAGTTTTTCTTTAAAACATGGAAATAAACATAAAGTGGCTCTCTCTCACTTTGAATCAGTGGTGAAAAGTAACAAGTCAAAAGTACAAGTAAATAGGCAAATATGAAATTAGTAAATTTCATTAACTTCAGTTCATTTTAGAGCTTATGTATGTACTTTCTACTGCACTACATTATTGAATTGAACAGTTATGGGATTTCTACACTCCTGGCTGTAGTACTGTGATGACAGACTGTGACTCCTGTATAAAACATTGACTGTGTTTACAGATGTGTGAAGCCGTAGTGACACGAGTCGCCCACACTTCTCCATAACATCAGGATTTCCCTTCAATGACAAGGTGGTACCCTGACATCTACTATGAGGATCTGGACATGAGAGGAACATTTATGCCTCCTCTCAGACATCCCAACTCACCATGGCAACCAGCCACGTGTCCCAGACTAGCATACATGCAGGTGCGGAGCGTTAGCTAAGACATGGGTGCTCACAACACTCAGCATTTATCATCTATATTTAAGAATGACAAAGATTTAACCCAGTAGTTAAACCATCTTGTCGTCTAGAGATTTCACATGAATGTCTGTCACAGTGTATTCTGTCTTTGTACATCCTATGTCAACAATGCCCTGTCAACTCCAGTAGGAAACTCACCTCCAGTCCAGCGTCTGTAATGGTGGACCTCTTGAGGCTCAGAGACCTTACTCCCTTTTTGGACAGGGGGTAATTATCTATGAACTCACAAATGTCCAGGTCCGACACCCCCACTAGGCAGAAGGCCTGGAAGCCCCTCAGAGCAAAGGCCTGCAGGCTAACAAACTCCTTCTCCCCGTTGGGCAGTAGCACATACAGCTCCTTGGCGTGCAGGATTGGAGTCACCCCCTCCCAGAATTTGGGCTGGTAGAGAACTTTGCGCCAGGTCTTACAAACTTGAGCCAGCACACACTTCTCTGCTGTGGTGAAGTACCACAGCAGCCTGTTAAGCAGCTTCTCATCCAGCACCAGCTGGCGCTCCAACAGCACAGGCTTGGGCAGGTTCAGAGGGGCCAGGGCCCGGATGGACGGCTTCAGTCCCAGAGGCTTCATAGAGTCCAGCTCATTGGTCAGGAGGGGGAGTCCAGTGGTGGTGGTGGTGATAGTGCAGAGAGGTGGAGGGTGGGGCAGGATGGAGGGCACCGAGGAGGACTGGCACAGGCGGTTCTTTGCAGCCGGTGTGCCTTTGGTGATGCTGGCACTGCCCAGGCCGTTGGGCTGGCTGGGGGGCAACTTCACCAGACCATTGCGAGTCACGCAGGTCGACTTGAGCTCGCTGGGGCTGGACATGTTCGACTCTGGACCTGAAACACAAGACTCACCATTAGACCCATGAACACTGCAGCAGGTTAGAATCTACAGAGAGACTTTAGACCCACTAACACTGCAGCAGGTTAGAATCTACAGAGAGGACTTTAGACCCACTAACACTGCAGCAGGTTAGAAAAAAAAAAATAAACTTAGCAGGTAGAATCTACAGAGAAGACTTTAGACCCACTAACACTGCAGCAGGTTAGAATCTACAGAGAGGAACTTTAGACCCACTAACACTGCAGCAGGTTAGAATCTACAGAGAGGACTTTAGACCCACTAAAGAGCAGGTAGAAACAGAGAGACTGCACATGCAGGTTAGAATCTACAGAGAAGACTTTAGACCCACTAACACTTCAGCAGGTTAGGAACTACAGAGAAGACTTTAGACCCACTAACACTGCAGCAGGTTAGAATCTACAGAGAAGACTTTAGACCCACTAACACCGCAGCAGGTTAGGAACTACAGAGAAGACTTTAGACCCACTAACACTTCAGCAGGTTAGAATCTACAGAGAAGACTTTAGACCACTAACACTTCAGCAGGTAGAATCTACAGAGAAGACTTTAGACCCACTAACACTTCAGCAGGTTAGAATCTACAGAGAAGACTTTAGACCCACTAACACTTCAGCAGGTTAGGAACTACAGAGAAGACTTTAGACCCACTAACACTGCAGCAGGTTAGAATCTACAGAGAGGATTTAGACCCATGAACACTTCAGCAGGTTAGAATCTACAGAGAGGACTTTAGACCCACTAAAACTGCAGCAGGTAGAATCTACAGAGAGACTTTAGACCCATGAACACTTCAGCAGGTTAGAATCTACAGAGAAGACTTTAGACCCACTAACACTTCAGCAGGTTAGAATCTACAGAGAAGACTTTAGACCCACTAACACTGCAGCAGGTTAGAATCTACAGAGAAGACTTTAGACCCACTAACACTGCAGCAGGTAGGAATCTACAGGAGAAGACTTTAGACCCACTAACACTGCAGCAGGTTAGAATCTACAGAGAGGACTTTAGACCCACTAACACTTCAGCAGGTTAGAATCTACAGAGAAGACTTTAGACCCACTAACACTGCAGCAGGTTAGAATCTACAGAGAAGACTTTAGACCCACTAACACTGCAGCAGGTTAGAATCTACAGAGAAGACTTTAGACCCACTAACACTTCAGCAGGTTAGAATCTACAGAGAAGACTTTAGACCCATAACACTTGCAGCAGGTTAGAATCTACAGAGAAGACTTTAGACCCACTAACACTGCAGCAGGTTAGAATCTACAGAGAAGACTTTAGACCCACTAACACTGCAGCAGGTTAGAACTACAGAGAAGACTTAACCCACTAACACTTCAGCAGGTTAGAATCTACAGAGAAGACTTTAGACCCACTAACACTTCAGCAGGTTTAGAATCTACAGAGAGAGACTTTAGACCCACTAACACTGCAGCAGGTTAGAATCTACAGAGAAGACTTTAGACCCCACTAGACAAACTGACTCAGCAGGTTAGGAATCTACAGAGAAGACTTTAGACCCACTAACACTGCAGCAGGTTAGGAACTACAGAGAGGACTTTAGACCCACTAACACTGCAGCAGGTTAGAATCTACAGAGAGGACTTTAGACCCACTAACACTGCAGCAGGTTAGAATCTACAGAGAGACTTTAGACCCACTAACACTGCAGCAGGTTAGAACTACAGAGAAGACTTTAGACCCACTAACACTTCAGGCAGGTTAGAACTACAGAGAAGACTTTAGACCCACTAACACTGCAGCAGGTTAGAATCTACAGAGAAGACTTTAGACCCACTAACACTGCAGCAGGTTAGAATCTACAGAGAAGACTTTAGACCCACTAACACTGCAGCAGGTTAGAACTACAGAGAGACTTTAGACCCACTAACACTGCAGCAGGTTAGGAACTACAGAGAGACTTTAGACCCACTAACACTGCAGCAGGTTAGGAACTACAGAGAGGACTTTAGACCCATAACACTGCAGCAGGTTAGGAACTACAGAGAGGACTTTAGACCCCACTAACACTGCAGCAGGTTAGGAACTACAGAGGACTTTAGACCCACTACACTGCAGCAGGTTAAGAACTACAAGAGGACTTTCAGACCCACTAACACTGCAGCAGGTTAGGAACTACAGAGGACTTAGACCCATGACACTGCAGCAGGTTAGGAACTACAGAGAGGACTTTAGACCCACTAACACTGCAGCAGGTTAGGAACTACAGAGGACTTTAGACCCACTAACACTGCAGCTGGTTAGGAACTACAGAGAGGACTTAGACCCACTAACACTGCAGCAGGTTAGGAACTACAGAGAGGACTTCAGACCACTACTGAGCGGTTGAAAGAAGATTTAGACCACTACAGCAGCGGTTAGGAACTACAGAGGACTTTAGACCCACTAACACTGCAGCAGGTTAGGAACTACAGAGGACTTAGACCCACTAACACTGCAGCAGGTTAGAACTACAGAGAGGACTTAGACCCAGAACACTCAGCAGGTTAGAATCTACAGAGAGGACTTAGACCACTAACACTTCAGCAGGTTAGAATCTACAGAGAGGACTTTAGACCCACTAACACTTCAGCAGGTTAGAATCTACAGAGAGGTCTTTCGACCACTAACCTCACAGTAGAATCCAGAGAGGACTTTAGACCCAACACTTCAGCAGGTTAGAATCTACAGAGAGGACTTTAGACCCACTAACACTTCAGCAGGTTAGAATCTACAGAGGACTTTAGACCCATGAACACTGCAGCAGGTTAGGAACTACAGAGAGGATTTAGCCCACTAACACTTCAGCAGGTTAGAACTACAGAGAAGACTTTAGACCACTAACACTTCAGCAGGTTAGAATCTACAGAGAGGACTTTAGACCACTAACACTTCAGCAGGTTAGAATCTACAGAGAAGACTTTAACCAGAGGTCCTAACGGCGGACCTCGGTCCGGATCCGGACCATGCGCCAGCCTCTCCGGACCCGAACCTTGGATGCGAACTTTGGACCCGACCGTGAATCCCCTCAGACGAGCAGCTGCGTGTGCGCTCCCTCTCTCTCTCTCTCTTCTCTCTCTCTCCTCTGACTGCAGAGTGGTAACTACAGCCCAGATGAATAGAAAGAGAAAGTCCTACATCTTAGCTTATGACACTTGTTATTTTTTTAGAAACGGTTTCGGAATGACTGAAATACGGCTCGCTAAAAAAAAAAGAGCGGAGGACGCCCGAATTAAATATGCACGCGCGGTCGTAATGCGCAATAGCGCGGCTGTTTCCGCACAGCAGTGAGCAGGTCTGACTTGGACTAAACAGGGCTCAGTGTGTTGAACTGAGCAAAGAGCAGAAACACATCACTGTCAGATATTATGTGCACATTGTGATATAGAGGCTACAGTTGCCTATGCACTCTGCTATTTAGGAGCCAATACTTATCTTTAAGGAAAAAACTATAACAGGATTCAATGAATTGCATTATTTTCTAATCACAGTAATAGATTTAATAAAGGCTTAAAAATCCCCATATAACGTGGAATTAACCCCGTATGTTCCGGACCTTTGTTTGACCTTTTTTTTTCAATTCGGACCTTGGTGAAATTTAATTTGTGACCCCTGCTTTAGACCCACTAACACTTCAGCAGGTTAGAACTACAGAGAGGACTTTAGACCCATGAACACTGCAGCAGGTTAGGAACTACAGAGAGGAGTTTAGACCCACTAACACTTCAGCAGGTTAGGAACTACAGAGAAGACTTTAGACCCACTGACACTTCAGCAGGTTAGAATCTACAGAGAAGACTTTAGACCCACTGACACTTCAGCAGGTTAGAATCTACAGAGAGGACTTCAGACCCACTAACACTGCAGCAGGTTAGAATCTACAGAGAGACTTTAGACCCACTAACACTGCAGCAGGTTAGAATCTACAGAGAGGACTTTAGACCCACTAACACTGCAGCAGGTTAGGAACTACAGAGAGGACTTCAGACCCACTAACACTGCAGCAGGTTAGGAACTACAGAGGACTTTAGACCCACTGACACTGCAGCAGGTTAGGAACTACAGAGAGGACTTCAGACCCACTAACACTGCAGCAGGTTAGGAACTACAGAGGACTTTAGACCCACTAACACTGCAGCAGGTTAGAATCTACAGAGAGGACTTTAGACCCACTAACACTTCAGCAGGTTAGAATCTACAGAGAGGACTTTAGACCCACTAACACTTCAGCAGGTTAGAATCTACAGAGAAGACTTTAGACCCACTAACACTTCAGCAGGTTAGAATCTACAGAGAGGACTTTAGACCCATGAACACTGCAGCAGGTTAGGAACTACAGAGAGGACTTTAGACCCACTAACACTGCAGCAGGTTAGGAACTACAGAGAGGACTTTAGACCCACTACACTGCAGCAGGTTAGAATCTACAGAGAAAACTTTAGACCACTAACACTGCAGCAGGTTAGGAACTACAGAGAAGACTTTAGACCCACTAACACTGCAGCAGGTTAGAATCTACAGAGAAAACTTTAGACCCACTAACACTTCAGCAGGTTAGGAACTACAGGAGAAGACGTTAGACCCATAACACTGCAGCAGGTTAGAATCTACAGAGAAGACTTTAGACCCACTGACACTTCAGCAGGTTAGAATCTACAGAGAGGACTTCAGACCCACTAACACTGCAGCAGGTTAGAATCTACAGAGAAGACTTTAGACCCACTAACACTGCAGCAGGTTAGAATCTACAGAGAAGACTTTAGACCCACTAACACTGCAGCAGGTTAGAATCTACAGAGAGGACTTTACACCCACCTAACACGCAAGCAGGTTGGAACTAACAGAGAGGACTTTAGAATCTACACTGCATGCAGTAGATCTACAGGAGAGGACTTAGACCCGACTAAACACTGCAAGCAGGTTAAGAATCTACAGAGGGACTTTAGACCACTGGACACTTCAGCAGGTTAAGAATCTAACGAGAGGACTTTACCCCATAACCGGCAGAGGTTAGGAACTACAGAGAGATTTTAGACCCAAAACTGCAAGACTTACGAACTAAAGAAAGATTTAGACCATAACACTTCAGCAGGTTAGAATCTACAGAGAAGACTTTAGACCCATAAACTTCAGCAGGTTAGAATCTACAGAGAAGATTTAGACCACTAACACTTCAGGCAGGTTAGAATCTACAGAGAAGACTTTAGACCCACTGACACTTCAGCAGGTTAGAATTAACAGAGAGGACTTTGACACAGCTAACATAGTCAGCAGGTTCGGAACGTAGAAGCGGACTTCAGACCCACTACACTGCAGCAGGTTAGAATCTACAGAGAAGACTTAGACCAGCACTGACCTTCAGCAGGTTTAGAATCTACAGGAAGATTTAGACCACTGACACTTAGCAGGTTAGAATCTAACGAGAGGACTTTAGACCCACTAAACACTGCAGCAGGTTAGGAACTACAGAGAGGACTTCAGACCCAAACTGCAGCAGGTTAGGAACTACAGAGATCGACTTTAGACCCACTAACACTGCAGCAGTTAGAATCTAACAGAGAGTGACTTTAGACCAACAAACACATCAAGCAGGTTAGAATCTACAAGAGAGATTTAGACCATAACACTTCAGCAGGTTAGAATCTACAGAGAGGACTTTGACACTAACATTCAGCAGGTTAATCTAAGAGAAGACTTTAGACGCCACTAACCACTTCAGCAGGTTCTAGAATCTACAGCGAAACTTTAGACCATGAACACTCAGCAGGTTAGGAAATACAGAACGAGGACTCTTAGACCAGTAACACTGCAGCCGGTTAGCGAACTACAGAGAGGACTTTAGACCCACTAACACTGAGCAGGTTTAGAATCTACAGAGAAGACTTTAGACCCTAACCGCAGCAGGTTAGGAACTACAAGAAGACTTTAGACCACTTAACCTCTCAGCAGGTTAGAAATCTACAGAGAAGATTTAGACCCACTAACACTTCATCATGGTTAGAATTACAGAGAAGACTTTAGACCACTAACACTTCAGCAGGTAAATCTACAGAAGAGACTTTAAGACCCATAACACTGCCAGCAGGTTAGAATCTTACAAGAAGACGTTAGACCCTGACACTTCAGCAGGAGAACTACAGAGAGGACTTAGACCCTAACACATGCAAGCAGGTTAGAATCATACAGAGAAAACTTAGACCACACTAACAGCAGCAGGTTAGAATCTACAGAGAGGACTTGTAGACGCACTAAACACTTCAGCAGGTTAGAATCTACAGAGGAGGACTTTAAGAACCCACTAACACTTCGAGAGGTTAGGAATAAGAGAGGACTTTAGACACGTAAACACTGCATGGCAGGGTTAGAATCTACAGAGAGGACTTTAGAACCACTAAACACTCGCAGCCAGGTTAGAATTACAGAGAGGACTTTGACGCCCTGACACTGCAGCAGGTTAGATCTACAGAGAGTATTGACACCCCTAACATGCAGCAGGTTAGAATCTACAGAGAAGGCTTCTAGACCCACTACACTGCAAGCAGGTTAGAATCTACAGAGAGGAGCTTTAACCATAAACTGCAGCGGGTTAGGAACAGAGAGGACTTTAGCACCAACTAACACTGCAGCAGGTAGAATCTACAGAGAGGACTTTACACCCACTTAACAGCACAGGTTAGTACTAACAGGAGACTTTACCCACTAAACTGCAGAGGTTAGGAACTACAGAGAAGACTTTAGACCATAACAACCAGCAGGTTAGAAGTCTACGAGAAGCTTTAGACCACTACACTTCAGCAGTGTTAGAATTCAGAGAAGACTTAGACCCACCTAACACTTAAGCAGGTTAGAATCTACAGAGAGACTTTAGACCCACTAAACACTTCAGCGAGGCTTAGGAAACTAAGAGACAGATATTAGACCAATCGACTTCGCAGGTTAGAATCTACAGAGAAATTTAGACACTACACTTCAGCAGTTAGAATCTACAGAGGGACTTTAGACCCCTACATGCAGCAGGTTAGGAAACAGAGAGGGAATTTAGACCACTAACACTGCAGCAGTTAGGAATACAGAGAGGATTTAGACCACTAACACTGCACAGGTTAGGAAATAGAAGGACTTCAACCCACTAACACTGCAGCAGTTAGGAACTACAGAGAGGAGTAGACCCACTAACACTGCAGCAGGTTAGGAACTAAGAGGACTTAGACCATGACACTGCAGCAGGTTAGGAACTACAGAGAGGATGTCAGACCCACTGAGCATATGCAGCAGGTAGGAACTAGATGAGGACATTTAGACCACTAAACTTGCAGCAGGTAGGAACTACAGAGGATTTAAGACCCACTAACACTGCAGCAGGTTAGAATACAAGAGATCTTAGGACGCCACGAATCAGACTGCAGCAAGGTTAGAATCTACAGAGAGGATTCAGCCACTAACATGCAGACGGTTAATCTCAGAGAAGACTTTAGACCACTAACACTGCGCAGGTTAGAATCTACAGGGGACTTAGACCAACAACACGCAAGAGGTTAGAAATCTACAGAGAGGACTTTTAGACCACTACACTTCAGCAGGTTAGAATCTACAGAGAGGACTTCAGACCCACTAACACTGCAGCAGGTTAGAATCTACAGAGAAGACTTTTAGACCCACTAACACTGCAGCAGGTTAGAACTACAGAGAGGACTTTAGACCACTAACACTGCAGCAGGTTAGAATCTACAGAGAGGACTTTAGACCCACTAACACTGCAGCAGGTTAGAATCTACAGAGAGGACTTTACACCCACTAACACTGCAGCAGGTTAGGAACTACAGAGAGGACTTTAGACCACTAACACTGCAGCAGGTTAGGAACTACAGAGAGGACTTCAGACCCACTAACACTGCAGCAGGTTAGGAACTACAGAGAGGACTTCAGACCCACTAACACTGCAGGGTTAGTCAGGTTTAGGAATACTACAGAGAGGACTTTAGACCCACTGACACTGCAGCAGGTTAGGAACTACAGAGAGGACTTCAGACCCACTAACACTGCAGCAGGTTAGGAACTACAGAGAGACTTCAGACCCACTAACACTGGCAGCAGGTTAGAACTACAGAGAGGACTTTAGACCACTAACACTGCAGCAGGTTAGAATCTACAGAGAGGACTTTAGACCCACTAACACTTCAGCAGGTTAGAATCTACAGAGAGGACTTTAGACCCACTAACACTTCAGCAGGTTAGAATCTACAGAGAAGACTTTAGACCCACTAACACTTCAGCAGGTTGAATCTACAGAGAGACTTTAGACCCATGAACACTGCAGCAGGTTAGGAACTACAGAGAGGACTTTAGACCCACTAACACTGCAGCAGGTTAGGAACTACAGAGAGGACTTTAGACCCACTGACACTGCAGCAGGTTAGGAACTACAGAGAGGACTTTAGACCCACTGACACTGCAGCAGGTTAGGAACTACAGAGAGGACTTTAGACCCACTAACACTGCGCAGGTTAGGAACTACAGAGAGGACTTTAGACCCATTAACACTGCAGCAGGTTAGAATCTACAGAGAGGACTTTAGACCCATAACACTTCAGCAGGTTAGGAACTACAGAGAGGACTTTAGACCCACTAACACTTCAGCAGGTTAGGAACTACAGAGAGGTCTTTCGACCCACTAACACTTCAGCAGGTTAGAATCTACAGAGAGGACTTTAGACCCACTAACAATTCAGCAGGTTAGAATCTACAGAGAGGACTTTACACCCACTAACAGTGCAGCAGGTCAGGAACTACAGAGAGGCTTTAGACCCATGAACACTTCAGCAGGTTAGGAACTACAGAGAGGACTTTAGACCCACTGACACTGCAGCAGGTTAGGAACTACAGAGAGGACTTTAGACCCACTAACACTGCAGCAGGTTAGGAACTACAGAGAGGACTTCAGACCCACTAACATGCAGCAGGTTAGGAACTACAGAGAGGACTTCAGACCACTAACACTGCAGCAGGTTAGGAACTACAGAGGTTAGGTTAGGTTAGGTTTCTTTATTCGTACCCGTAGCTAAATTTGTCTTGCAATTCTGAGAACTAGTCAACATTAAAACACATTATACAAAGATAAAACACAAAGTACATGTTTAAATATAAAACTTGTAAGTGCTCCAGATACTAACAGGATGTGCCTAAAGATACAACAGAAATTTAGGCCACTGGACAATAACAAAGATAAGAAGCCGTATCAGGGGTGATTAGATCCCTACTTGTTCATCAAGGAAATGGCAGCAGGAACAAAGCTTTTACTAAAACGATTCGTATGGCTTATTGGCATTAAAAACCTACGCCCAGATGGAAGCAATCGAAACTCTGAATGCAAAGGATGCGCAGTATCTTTTAGGATGCTTTGTGCCATCCTTTCTAACTGTCTATCATACAGAAAGTCTAAACTGGTCTGAAGCTGACCGATGACTTTACTTGACCACTTGACCAGCTGATTCAGGCGTTTTAGTTTCTAACAGAGGAGCTCCCATACCAGGCGACCAAGCAGAAAGTTAGGGTCGTTTCGATGAATGCCCGATAAAAAAGTGTCATCACAGTTTTCTCTACATGAAAGAAGGACAGTTTCCGAAGACAATACAGTCATTGGTGACCTTTTAACAAACAACAGCACAGTTTTCATTAAAATTCAGTTTACAATCTATAATTGTTCCAAGATATTTGTAGGACTCCACACACTCCACTGGTTGTCCCTTTATATATGTTACGTCATGTGGGAGAGCGCTCTTCCTGAAGTCGATGATCATATCCTTTGTTTTTGCAACATTTAAGAGAAGATATGACTCATCACACCATTTGACAAAGTCCCTTACAACTGGGCCATGCTGACTTTCATTTTTGTGAAGTAGACTTACAATAACCGAGTCATCTGCATATTTTAAGATGATTCTGTTTTCATGGTCACTCTGACACATGCTAGTGTACAATATAAACAACAAGGGTGAGAGAACGGAACCTTGGGGTGAGCCTGTCGAAACAGTGCACTGGTCAGAGAGTTCACCATTAACTCTCACTCTTTGATTTCTGTTAGTTAAAAAGTCAAGAACCCAGCCTACAATGTTTAAATCAAGATTGAAATGTTCTATAAGCCGTTTGGCAAGCAGATATGGTTGCATCGTATTGAAAGCTGACGTGAAGTCAATAAAAAGTAGGCGTACATGAGTCCCTTTCCCCTCCAAGTGTTTGAAGAGCAGATGAAGCAAAGTTAAAGTGGCATCCTCCACGCCTCTTTTCGGCCTGTAAGCGAACTGCATGGGGTCAAGAGCATGCTCAGTTTTACGAAGAATTTCTGATTTAATTAGCTTTTCGAAATTTTTCATAACAATGGATGTTAGTGCTACAGGCCGAAAGTCCTCCAACCTTTTGGGTCTATTCGATTTAGGGACTGGGACAATCACTGAATCTTTCCAGATTTGGGGTACCTGTTGCTTTCCCAGCGACAAATTGAAAATGTGCAAGAAAATTGAACTCAGTTCTTTAGCACAATTTTTAAGAGTGTGGCCGCAGATGTTATCTGGACCCCAACTTAGAGGACTTTAGACCACTGACACTCAGAGTTAGAATACAGAGGACTTCAGACCACTGACACTGCAGCAGTTAGGAACTACAGAGAGGACTTCAGACCCACTAACACTGCAGCAGGTTAGGAACTACAGAGAGGACTTAGACCATAACACTGCAGCAGGTTAGGAACTACAGAGAGACTTAACCACTAACACTCAGAGGTTAGAATACAGAGAGGACTTTAACCCACTAACACTCAGCAGGTAGAATCAAGAAGATTAGAACTAACACTCAGCAGGAACACGAGGACTTTAGACCCCACTGAACACTTGCAGCAGGTTAGGAACTACAGAGGGACTTTAGACCACTAACACTGCAGCAGGTTAGAACTACAGAGAGGACTTTAGACCCACAACACTTCAGCAGGTTAGGAACTACAGAGAGGACTTTAGACCACTACTAACATGCAGCAGGTTAGGACACAGAGGGACTTAGCCCTGACACTGCAGCAGGTTAGGAACTACAGAGAGGACTTTAGACCCATGAACACTGCAGCAGGTTAGGAACTACAGAGAGGACTTTAGACCCACTACACTCAGCAGGTTAGGAACTACAGAGAGGATTTAGACCCACTGACACTGCAGCAGGTTAGGAACTACAGAGAGGACTTTAGACCCACTGACACTGCAGCAGGTTAGGAACTACAGAGAGGACTTTAGACCCACTAACACTGCAGCAGGTTAGGAACTACAGAGGACTTTAGACCCACTAACACTGCAGCAGGTTAGAATCTACAGAGAGGACTTTAGACCCACTAACACTGCAGCGGTTAGAATCTACAGAGAGGACTTTAGACCCATGAACACTTCAGCAGGTTAGGAACTACAGAGAGGACTTTAGACCCACTGACACTGCAGCAGGTTAGGAATACAGAGATGACTTTAGACCCACTGACACTGCAGCGGTAGAATCTACAGAGAGGATTTAGACCCATGAACACTTCAGCAGGTTAGGAACTACAGAGAGGACTTTAGACCCACTGACACTGCAGCAGGTTAGGAACTACAGAGATGACTTTAGACCCACTGACACTGCAGCAGGTTAGGAACTACAGAGAGGATTTAGACCCATGAACACTTCAGCAGGTTAGGAACTACAGAGAGGACTTTAGACCCACTGACACTGCAGCAGGTTAGGAACTACAGAGAGGACTTTAGACCCACTGACACTGCAGCAGGTTAGGAACTACAGAGAGGACTTCAGACCCACTAACACTGCAGCAGGTTAGGAACTACAGAGAGGACTTTAGACCCACTAACACTGCAGCAGGTTAGAATCTACAGAGAGGACTTTAGACCCACTAACACTGCAGCAGGTTAGAATCTACAGAGAGGACTTTAGACCCACTAACACTGCAGCAGGTTAGGAACTACAGAGAGGACTTTAGACCCACTAACACTCAGCAGGTTAGGAACTACAAGGACTTTAGACCCACTAACACTTCAGCAGGTTAGAATCTACAGAGAGGACTTAGACCCACTAACACTGCAGCAGGTTAGAATCTACAGAGAGGACTTTAGACCACTAACACTGCAGCAGGTTAGAATCTACAGAGAGGACTTTAGACCCACTAACACTTCAGCAGGTTAGGAACTACAGAGGACTTTAGACCCACTAACACTTCAGCAGGTTAGAATCTACAGAGGACTTTAGACCCACTAACACTTCAGCAGGTTAGGAACTACAGAGAGGTCTTTCGACCCACTAACACTTCAGCAGGTTAGAATCTACAGAGAGGACTTTAGACCCACTAACACTGCAGCAGGTTAGAATCTACAGAGAGGACTTTAGACCCACTAACACTGCAGCAGGTTAGGAACTACAGAGAGACTTAGACCCACTAACACTTCAGCAGGTTAGGAACTACAGAGAGGACTTTAGACCCACTAACACTTCAGCAGGTTAGAATCTACAGAGAGGACTTTAGACCCACTAACACTGCAGCAGGTTAGGAACTACAGAGAGGACTTTAGACCCATGAACACTTTAGACCCACTGGTTAATATGTAACCAACTCGGTTGATAGTTGTTTTGTAAAATGGTAAGAAATATGCACTGTTGTCAGTTATTGTTATTGAAGTTTATGAACAGGGGTGGAGTCAATAAGCTTGTCTTCTTCCCACTCCTTTTCGAGCTGTAATGTAAATTATTTTTCTTTTTTCTTTATTATGTATATATATATTTCTGTTTTTTCTTTTCTTCTTTAGCTCGAAATAAAATATTCAAATCAAATCAAACACTGCAGCAGGTTAGAATCTACAGAGAGGACTTTAGACTCTTGTATCTGGAGGCTACAGATTGCATTTTTCACTGCATAAAATTGCTTCTTTTTTTTATGCTCACAACTGAGCATTAAAATCCTATATTTACTCAGCTGAAACTAAACAACTGCTAAAAAAATAAAAACAATTGTCAGAAATACTGTTTCGATATGGCACCAGGCACATGTTGCTTTGAATGACGAGTCGTGGCTCTCAACTCTGTCACCCATTTGGGGCGATGGTACATTTATACCTTTACGCACTGATATGGGCGGTACGGTATACAGCGGTTCGTGCTCGTGCTTCACAGCTAGAAGGTCCCAGTTCGATTCCCACCAAGGCCGGGGCCTTTCTGTGTGAGTTTGCATGTTCTCCCCGTGTCTGCGTAGGTTTTCTCCGGGTACTCCGGTTTCCCCTACCACTAAAAACATGTACATGGAAATTAGCCCAAGGCTACAATCCGGTGTGGCTTGTTCATTAACATGCACTGTCCCAACCAAATGAACCAATAAACAAAATGTGGATGCATTAGTGTGTGTAAAATCTTTGATATAATTGAAGAAATAACTAATGCTGTAGATAACAAGAAATATGCCATAGGGTTATTTATTGACCTGAGTAAAGCGTTTGATACAATAAACTATGATATACTAATTAATAAACTAGAACATTATGGATTAGGGGGTAGCTCTACAGTGGGTTACCAGTTATTTAAAAAATAGAAAACAATGTGTGGTTTACCTCAAGGTTCCATTCTGGGCCCAAAATTGTTTAATATGTACATCAACGACATTTGTAAAACGTCTCAAGTACTTAAATGTATCTTGTTTGCTGACGATACAAATATTTTTGCATCAGGTGACGACTTACAGCAACTGTGTCGGATTGTTAACTTGGAACTCAAAGTGTCAATAAGTGGTTCAAACAAAATAAATTATCTCTAAATCTGAGTAAAAGCAAAATGATGATATTTGGCAACTGTAATTCCAATGCTCAGGAAGCAATTCAGATAGAGGGTGTTGTCATAGAGCGAGTGCATGAAATCAAATTCCTTGGTGTTATTATAGATGACAGAATTACTTGGAAAGCTCATATTAAATATATATCTACGAAAATTTCTAGAAGCATTTCAGTAATAGCAAAAGCAAAGCACATTTTAAACATCAAAGCTCTACATATCTTATACTGTTCTCTGATTTTGCCATATTTATATTATTGTACTGTGGTTTGGGGTAGTACTTATAAAAACACATTAAAACCAATAGTATTGTTGCAAAAAAGAGCTATCCGAGTAATTCATAAAGTTGGGTTTTTGGACCACACAAACTCATTATTTTTAAAATCAAAGATCATGAAGTTTTGTGACATTGTTGAGTTCCAAACTGTACAGATGTTATACAAAGCAAGGTACAAACTGTTACCAGGCCAAATACAAAGAAGGTTCCAAGAACGTACTGGTTGTTATGAATTACGTGACGAATTAACTTTAGGACTCAGAAACATAGCTCAACTTTGAAAAGTTTTAGCCCAACAGTTAATGGTGTACAATTGTGGAATAAACTGGAAATGGAGTTGAAACGAAGTCCAAATATCAACCTGTTCAAATATAAATACAAACAAAAGACTTTTGAAATATACAGAGAAGAAGAAATGTGTTGCCACTAGGAGGCGCAGTAGGATCAATTATCTATAATCAAGGAAGAGTGTTGCTGCTTGGAACGGTTGTCATTCTATTGCTCAAATTTACAAATTGAGAATTAGGGTAGGCAAGTTATGAATCTGTTGAGAGGGACCCTCCCAACGGGCTCAAAACCTTGTCTTTTAATGCACCACTCAGCATAGGAACATCATCTACAAAATCAGCTGTTAGGGCAGCTGGGTGGGGGTTTGTTGAGGGGGAGTTACTGCCCTCTTCAACTGGCCCGTTCTACACCCTGGCTTTTTAATGCACCTCATTATGCAGGGCTTACATCACACTTCACATATAACTCAATTAAACAAATATAATAATAATGATAAATAAACCCGAATTAAATTATATTAAGGATGGTATGACAACTGGGAAGTAGCAAGATCTCAGAATATAATATGTATTAATGCACCTTTAATAATGATAATTAATGATAATTAAACCCAAATTAAATTATATTGAGGATAGTAATGACAACTGGGAAGTAGCAAGATCTCAGAGTATAATATGTATGAATGCACCTTTATAACATAAAAGTAGCACATTCTTTTGTTCTTTATTTTGCTGTTGTTTTTGTCTTATTCTTCATCATTTATTGTTACTTTGCCCTATGTTCCTTTGTTTATGATTTGCTACCTTGTAAATATTAAATGTAATGTTACTATTTTTATTTTGGGGTGGGCGCTTATAAGCCTTTGGCTTCAGCCCACTCCCTTTGAGCAGGTTAACTGCTCAAACAAATAAATAAACTAAAACTAAACTAAACTAAACTAAAATAGTGGAGTTCTAATGTCTTTTCAACAATTTACAAACAAATATTACTTGGTCAGAGGTTTTGTTACTAATTTATTGAAGCCGAGTGTCCACTTTCCACTGTCCACAAGAGGATATGGCTGTTAACCATCATCAAACTAGGGGCTTGCTTTCCATATTTTATAATATTTTATTTTCAGCCTCAAAATAAAGTAGTCTTTCATATTTACAAGCCTGGAGATCCGATATGGAAACAGACATTTCTGTTGAGGAGCTGTTTACTTGCACAAAAACAAACCATCAACAGAAGATTCCGATTAGTTCAGTACAAGTGGTTGTTTAGAACCTACATCACACCAGTGAAACTCCATCATTTCAACCCTGATGATTGTGTCAAATGTGGTAAAGAAAAGTGGACACTTTATCATTGTATGTGGCAGTGTGAGGAATTCCAAATCTATTGGAAGCAAATTTGTGCAGTCATTTCGGAGTTGACTGAATGTAAAATTCACACTGATGGTAAACTCTGTGTACTGCACATTTTCCAAATTGCTTCAAATGCAATACAAAGAACATGAACCTTGTACATGTTTGCCTGGTACAGGCGAAATCTGTTATTGCTTTGAAATGGAAGGACATAGAAAGACCTGGTGTGAAACAGTGGATTAAACTAATGTCCAGTAACTTGGCGCTGGAAAAACAGACAGTATTTGGCCAAGGACAACTCGAGGACTTTCAATTTACTGTGTAAATTTTACCCAATAAATAAAATTGAAATACAAGCTTTAATTTTATGACAAATATTTTTATTATTGAAAAATTCCATAAACACACAAACATGAGCCTTTGCTGTGAGCAGCTCACCTCTCCTAAGACATGACTGTAACTTTACCAGGAGTGGGTACCTCTCGGCACGGTAGTACAGTGGTTAGCGCTCGTGCTTCACAGCTAGAAGGTCCGTGTTCGATTCCCACCAAGGCGGGGCCTTTCTGTGTGGAGTTTGCATGTTCTTCCCGTGTTTGCGTAGGTTACCTCCGGGTACTCCGGTTCCCCTACCACTAAAAACATGTACAATAGGCCAGGATGAATGAGAGTGTGTTGAGAGTGCGCATGGGGATGACGGATGGAATTAGCCCAAGGCTACAATCCGGTGTGGCTTGTTCATTAACTTGCACTGTCAACTGAAGTTTTGTTGGTGGGTTATTCAACCTCCAGACAACATCGCCACCTCTATTTATTTAGTTTTAGTTTAGTTTATTTGAGCAATTCCAAGTTTCAAGTTCTTAGACAAAGAAGAAAAACACAATAATGCCCAAAAAGGAGTAGGCTGAATTAAACAATGCTTATTTATACCTACCCCGTCCAACTCATTTACAAACTTTACAGCTGCTGTTTGTTTACCTTCCGGTTTGTTTTATGAAACCACTCATTGTGGTACAATTAAGATATACATAACCATAATCAACACATAGTTTAGGATATAGATACATAACAATAATCAAACATTGGAAATCAGTTTACATAGTCTTCAGATGTATAGAGTTTACAAGGATACTGTTTTACAATACATTGTACTGTATATTCTTAAGCATCCAATAGTACTAGGTTATTGCTGCCATCTGATACTGCCCCACATAGTACCATCATTACCATATTTATTTATTTTTATTACATTTACATTACATTGTCACTATATCACTTTTGAAATAAGAGTGTTGTAGCATTAGCTGTTTTGTTTCCATACGAGTTTATCCAGCTGTAACGCTCTGAGCCTGCTCCATCCGTTACTAGTTGCTTGGAGCGCAGCATTAATACAATTTGATTTTAAAACCACACTGTGTAACATATATATAGGTCTTTGCCAAAAGAGCACAGGTGCTATAGGCCTATAAACTATTCTAAAATCCAAAACATACACAAACATGCCAGCGATACCTTTGTGCACTGAACAAAGTCCTACTTATGCTTCCTTGAATATATTCAGTTTTGTTGATTGAGTCTCATTAGTCAGCTACCTTCACTGGTGCAAAGTAAGTTTTCAAATCTGTTTTTTCAAGTCTGTACTTGGAAAAATGGGAGGTAGAGCCTTTAGCTCCAAGCTCCGGTTTTATGGAATAAACTCTTAGCTCAAAGAAGCAGACACAGTCTCTACATTTAAGACTAGGCTCAAAGCGTTCCTCTGAGAATGAGCTTATGATCAGGTCAGTTAGGTAAAGCTCTAACCCACAGCTTGAAGTAAAGCTGCCTTAGAAGAAACACTGCTGTGGGAAGTACGGTACACTGAGCGCTATCCTCTTATACTCACTGCAGACTTTGTCTTATTATGAAACAATATATATTTTTATCTGTAGTCTGTTCATTACTATTCATGGTGTCTCCTGTCCCACTCCCCCTTGGGAGTGCCTGTTTCAGATGGTGGGTCACTGGTGTCGCGGTCTTCAGCTCTGTCCACGGAGGAACCCTGCCCACAGGGATTGGACAAGAAGAACTTAAGCTCCAACATGGACTAGACGGTCTGCGATCTTGGCCCGTCTGCTGAGGGACTCCATCGGCCCCGGGTCTCTATATTCTGTCCGTCCATGGGAGTGGATCTCTCCTTCTGTGGTTCTCCCTGAGGTTTCTTTTTCTCCCACTAAGTTTTGGAGTCTTTCCTCGCTGTGTCGGAGAGTGTAAGGACAGGGGACACCCACGGGCTCGTCACCACCTACTGACGATGCTTGTTTGGACATTATAGGCCCTTGTCCACATGCAGGCGCGTGTCAGCCGAATGGCTCTTTCACCCGCTTTGTCGAGCTTTTCCATAACAAAGGCCAGTGCCAAACCGGTCTGACCAGGTATAGGTTTTGGGCCCGACCTCTGGCTGTGGCCAAAGCGGGCTACCCCGTGTCTGATGTGACGTGAACAGACTCTGGCCTCTGATTGGCAACGAGAGAGGGACAGTCCTCACTATTGACACGCAGGTCATACGGATTTAATATTTCACAAGATCACACCGCTGTGCTAAAGGGGATTTTGCCGATAATAGCATTTAGGCGCTGTTAGCACAGCTTTAGCTGGTGTTAGCATAACATTTACCTGTAGCTTACCTTCATAGTTTGTAGTTTAGCAGTTTATTTTCTGTTTTAATACAGCTTGGCTCCTCTGAATGATTCCATAACTCCCACCAGATGACAGCATTTGTCCACATTTGTTCTCATCGTGGCTTACAAAACTTTAAATGACGATCTGTACAGCGTGCTGCTCTATGCGGCTCCGCCCACAACAAATGCATGTGTGTGTGTGGTGGAAACAGAAAGGTCTGCGGCTAGTGTCGATACGTGCACATAGATCGTGGCGTGCGCGGCCAGTTCGCTCTATGTGGAACGACGGCTAAAGTTGTCTGATTCCCTTTCCAAAAAGAACTGAAGCTCCCATAAGGACTGGGCGTTCTTGCGCGACCTTCAGCCCTATCTGCAGAGAAACTCCCATCAGCCCTGAGAGACACAGGACTGATGTCCCTTAGACACATGGGAGTGGTCCCTATAGTTCAGTTTTTGTTTTCTTTTTTTGCCATGTAGGATCTCAGGACATTACATCTGTTTGGACATTGATGCCTGGACATTACATTGGTTATTGTTTCACTGTTTAACATTTGGTGCAGCCCTGTCACAGTAAAGTCAAATGCGTTTTTGAGAAATGTTTCCTCATCATTAGCAGCTGTTTTCACTGTGAAATGCTCTGCAGTGTGGCTTTAAAATACAGATTTGTAATGTGTATGGTTTGCATGTCACAATTACTTGGCGATATGGAGACAGACAGCAGTGCCTTCTATATTCAAAAGCACTGAAAGTTAGTAATCTCTCATACTGCTCACCTCCTCCAAAGTCATAGAAGTAAGAAAAAGGACTGATGTTTGACATTTAAAATGGCCAGATGTCACCATCATCCCCACAAGAGTCGCCTCTGCTCTCACCCAAACACAAGCTGATATCTGCAAGGGGACAAAAATACAACTTTTTGTCATCTAGCGGCACAAGAGGGTTTGGTGTGCACGAGCTTACATTATCAGAGTCAAATGTGGGGGTTTCAAACCAGTTACCTGGTATCCACCACCTGTACTCACACAGATCTAATACAGAAACTACAAGGTCATAGCTTTCTAATGAGGCGTTGCACTGGTCTACTCGGTGAATGTTTTGAAGAACCTCATTCATATAAAGATCAATATAATCCACAAAAAGGTTTTGAAATCTACTGGAAAATGGTTTACTGCTGACATAAAAGCAAATGTTTATACTAGAGCTTTAGGATGAGTCTGTGTTGAAGAATGGTCTCAAATTCAAGCTCCTGTTTTATCCAGACTCATCAGCCATTACAGGAGACGACCCAGAACTTTTGTCTTTGAAATGTTCGTTTTTATGTTTTAACAGACTCCAGGGAGGCTTGTAACACTTTTCGCTCGAGTAACTCTCTGAGCTTTTGCGCTATGGCTCTCAAACTTTGACTCAAAACACATATTTGATGGCTACAAACAGCATGCAATGAAAACACTGAAGTCGTGGGTTGATGTCGTGTCCAAGCGTTTCCTCTGTTGCAAGTAGAGGTGGGAAAGGTATTGTCTACAATAGTATCAAAATTGTTTAGAAAAAAAAGTAGAAAATGACTTCAGTTTGTGAAACAAGTATGACATTTGGTCCAAGTGTTCACTAAAACCTTCTCTGTCAAAAGATCTGGGTGTCCACGAAAAATTCCAAGATGAAAAAAATTGTCTGATGTGGACATTGATGAATGAGATACAACTGGGTTCAGTTCTCCTACTCCTCCACATCGCCTGATCCTTCATCCATTTCAGTGACCTGTGCACCATCTGGGTCAGAACATGAGTCCCTGCCCTCGGCTCGGGTTCAGCTGCTCACCCTCAACACGGTTTAACTAGATCTTACAACTATGCATTGATATGGGGCTATTAGACTAAACTAAACTAACCTAAACTAGTACCATTCTACTATTGTAGAGAAAGTAAAGCTCGGTACAGCATTAGTAAAGATCAGGCTGAGTTATAGCAGTGAATTCACAGTGTGCCCCTGTTGTGAAGTGATATTCACTCTTTAAAATATGCATGTAAATATACATATGTAATTATACATGTAATAAACCACCACCTGAATTGTGCAGAGACATGTTTTCTTGGAATGAAACTATTCCATTTGATAAACTGTGCCGACTGAATCCTAAGCTTAGTAACATTCATTGTGTCTACTTGTGTTCTAACTTTCAGAGTTCATTGGTACTTGTGTTCTAACTTTCAGAGTTCATTTGGTACTTGTGTTCTAACTTTCAGAGTTCATTTGGTACTTGTGTTCTAACTTTCAGAGTTCATTTGGTTCTTGTGTTCTAACTTTCAGAGTTCATTTGGTACTTGTGTTCTAACTTTCAGAGTTCATTTTTTTGTTTTTGAGTTATTTGGTTCTTGTGTTCTAACTTTCAGAGTTCATTTGGTTCTTGTGTTCTAACTTTCAGAGTTCATTTGGTTCTTGTGTTCTAACTTTCAGAGTTCATTTGGTTTTTTTTTTTTTTTTTTTCTAACTTTCAGAGTTCATTTGGTCTTGTGTTCTAACTTTCAGAGTTCATTTGGTTCTTGTGTTCTAACTTTCAGAGTTCATTTGGTTCTTGTGTTCTAACTTTCAGAGTTCATTTGTTCTTGTGTTCTAACTTTCAGAGTTCATTTGGTTCTTGTGTTCTAACTTTCAGAGTTCATTTGGTCAGGCAGATGGCAGCTGAAACATATAAAGGTGAAGATTTCAACATCTCTAATCCGACTGAATCCTAAAACTCATTTTGAAGGTTTGTGGCAGCTATACTGGACTCCATCTTTGTTTATAGTCTGCTCAATGAAATATTAAACACAAATCCTGTCACCTTTGCTTGTTGACTCTATCTTAAGTCTGTAAAGCCAGAGCAAATGCATAAACAAATGATCAGAGACATGCGAAACCTGTGATAAAAGCTGAAGAAAAAACTGAAACAGTTTTTAAAAAATTGGCTTATGGAGAAGATCTATGCCAAATGTCATACTTGTTTCACCAACTGAAGTATTGTAGTGAACAAATGACTTTATCTGCTGCACTATCGTGATGTGCAAATGTTCAATTATCAAATTTATGTCAAGAAATGGGAGAAAAAACAAGGAGAAAATTGGAATAAAATAGAGAAGGGAGGAAGAATGGGGAAGAAATTTGGCGGCACAGGTGCAGTGGTTAGCGCTGGTGGTTAGTGCGTGGTTTGCGTGTTTTTTTCATGTCTGTGTAGGTTTACTCTGGTTTCCCCTACCACTAAAAACATATACAATAGGCCAGAGTACAAATGTGGAACAACGGATGGAAATTGGCCTAAGGCAACAATCCGGCGTGGCGTGTTTACATGCATGTGTCCATGTATGTTCATTAACATGCTCTGTCCCGACCAAATAAATAAAACCTGATTTAAATTGAACGTTCCATCCCCAAACAAAAGAATGGGAAAGCCAGGCACAACACTACTGTTGTCCTTTTCATGGCATTTATCATTTCTGTGGTTTCTTCATTAACATCTTTAGAAGATGAAGTTTAGTGGCCACTGGTTGTGTATTTGATCCACAAAAAGCAGTATCTTCACTGTAGCTTATTTCTATCTCAGGACTAACCCAACATCTGAGTGCAATTTTTCGTACAATTGTGCAATGACAAATAAAGCACTTACTTCAAATCAAATCTCCAACGGTCTGTACATTCATCAAAGATTTCTAACCGGACTTTGACCTAAATGTGGCCGATGGTTGACAACAGCTGAAAACATCTGGATCTTTCATCATTTGTGATGCTTGATAGCTAATGCTAACGGCTATAGGAAATATACACTGAGCAGGCTAATGCTAAAGCCCTGAAGATGGCCATGTGAGCTGAAGAGGGGCTAAATACTGAGGTGACATTGGGTTTATGTATAACCTTCCCGCTCTCCACTACAGGTGCTTTTGTGGAAATGGAGACATAACCTTAACCTTGGAGCGAACAGAAGTATTTTCTTCCTCTTATTATTATGCTTATTTGTTGATTTTTGAAACTTCAGAATGTGAAACTTATTGCAAAGACGTGATTTTCTTCTGATCTTGCCTCATGGTCTTATTTCCTTCCATTCCAGCTCCTGATATTTGATGGTCAAGTATCTCTTACCTCGATCCATCTCCACAGTCCAAAGTGTCCCTGTAACTATTTACAAATCAAGCACTGAACCTGGTCCTGACCAAGAGTTTGGCTAAACATCTGGTCATGGTCTCACACCTCTGACAGTTAGAATATGTTTAGTGTAGTCTATGGGTGATCTGTATCCGAGCCTCCAGGTCAGTACTGGCCTGCTATTTCAGATTCCTCATCATGTGCTTTAAATGTTTGGGTGACAGAGCTACACTATGTGACAGAGGAGCTCCGAGTGTGTTGTTGATGTGACAGAAGTCTCAGACTGTTGAATGGAGCCCACATGTGATGGATGTGTGAAGGCCCGCACTGAGGCGCACCTGCTCTAACCCTCTGACACAAGATTACATCACAGACTGTTTTCTGTGGCATTAAAGCGCATCTCGCAGCCCCACAGCTAGCCTTGCCTCCGAGCGGCCCACGACTGTATCAGATCCAGCCTAGCCTGGCCCACCCCTCCAGCCTCCACAGCCAGGCCCACCCACACGCAGAGCCGGGCATCCTGAGCCCGGACAGGCAGGCCCACAGTCTGGGACTGATGCTCAAATGAAAATCAAAGCGCTTACGTCAGCGGGACCGCTGGCGTCATGTTTTTGTTAATGAAAGTCAGGCCGATGCGGTGGGTGCACAGGCCGCGGCGCGCACAAAGAGCAGCGCCATCTCTCCGCGCTCACTGCGGAGCTGCCTCCATCAGACCCGCGCCTCTCTCTGCCCCTCATGCGCCCCAAAGCCTTACCTTCACATAGAACCCTCTGGAGCTTTAATCCATGGTCTCGTTCCTCCCAGCGCTGCGGCGCGGTGAAGGCAGCAGGAGGAGGCTATGCGCGGAGTCGGAGAGATGCCGTCCAGCCCATAGACACGCGCACCGAGCACCGACCCACGGCGGACACACGCGTGCGATCCACGGGCTTGTTTGTTTTGGGTCAGTCCTCCACAACACACAGCCTGTTGTTTTGGGTTAGTCCTCTGCCTTGTAATTTCTGCTCAGCACGCTCGCTCGCACGCACGCACACGCGCAGCGCAGGCTTCGTGTCATTTAAAGAGATAGCAGCTGGAGCAGCGCCGTGCGCGGTGAAGCCTGCGTCCTGCTTACGTAACAAACACTGTGCACTGCAGACACTGGTACAAGAGGCCCGGGGCCGGACCAGGGGCCACTGAGAGCCCGCCCATCACGGCCCCTGGCCCCTGCGTGTGGAGGAGCTCTTAGAGGAAAGCAGGTTCTACATAGGATTATATTCATTATTATATGTTCAGCTGATTGAGTTACCTTTAAGACATAGACAGGATATCACCGCTACACCTGCACATAGAACATGAGAGAGCACTACTGTCCTGTTATGGGCATCACCTCAAACAGGAAGTGACATCACAGCTGCGCTCCTATCACTTGTCTTTTCTGGATCTGTCTCTTTGTTCGAGTCCAGAGAGGCAGCGACTGAAAAGGTTTCTATTTATAGTCTTATCCCCCACCCCACACACAAAATCGTGTACTTCTATCTTAGTGAGGACACTCATAGACATAATGTATTACCCAGACCCTAATCCTAATTTTAGGGCACTTAACCCTAACCCTAACCTTAATCCTAACCCTAAACATAATCTAAACCCAATTCTAACCCTAACCCTAAAACCACATCTTGACCCTCAAACAGTCCTTCAAATAAGTGAGGACCACCCAAAATGTCCTCACTTTACAAAAATGTCCTCACTCTGTTGGTTAAAAACGCAAACTGGTCCTCACAATGTCGTAAGTACAGGTACACACACACTAAACACAGTCATCAGCTAACAGAACATAAAGCGCAGACCCAGCTGGTGCACATACGCCACATTAATATTGCAGGGGAACCTCTTCATTGGAGCCTTGGGGGACGCCCTCGTTGGGGTCTGTCCACTGTCTGAAATGTCCACAGCGCGGGGACATCACACACATTCTACATGTAATGTAAATGTTGTGATTACGGGAGAGAGAGGAGGAGGACCCAGCCCGGAGATGACTCAGCCTCCTCTGTTGCCATGGAAACTGCCTTCCTGCATCCGTCTCTTGGAAACAGCGCGTCGCCGGGGAAGGCGAGCAGACGGGCTCACGTGTGGTGGGGGCAGTTATGCAGATGGAGCGACAGGAGTTGTTCACAGAGAACGTCACGGCCAGCAGGTGGCAGCAGCGTGCAGCTTCCTCATGTACTAGGCCATGTTGTCTTTTTTGTGTCATAATGGAGTTATCCGGGCGTCACAGCTGGTCTGGGTAGGAATTCAAACACGGAATGAGACCGTTTCAGTTTCATCATACAGCATGGTCTGCGGCTTCGTGATGAACACACTTTAAACAACATGAAGCAACCTCCCTCTCTCTTGGTACAGCTGAGTTTTTTTCCTTTTTCTGCTAACTGCATTTGTGGTTTCTGTTCCACATTGTTTTACTGGATGCTTTTGTACATCTTTGCCGTGTTTTTGTGGAGGTTCAGTGGAGGTGTCACACGAGGAGCTGCAGGAAACAAGGAAGGGACAAACAAGGAGGTATCCGGGCAAGACTCACAGCTAAGCCACACATGCCTTCTATCCCTAGTGTTCTGGCTAATGGACATTCGCTGGAGAAAACAGATGAACTGCTAAGCTCTTCCCAGAACATGGTGAAAGACTGTTGTGGAGCGGAGGGAGCTGCACAGGAGGAAGAGGAAGGAGGAGGTGGAGCTGCCCAGTGCAGAACACCACGCTCTGAAACAGGGACAAACCCAGGAGGCGCTGCACCGTTTCAGAGGATCAGACTGAAGGCAGCCAGGTACTACAGTTTCCCCGACCTCCAAAACATGCTGGTCAGGTTGGCCCACAGTGGCAGCGTGGCTCAGCTGCAGCGGCTCAGGACTAACACCTAAACACTATTCCATTGTAAGGTTGCGCAAGGACAAATAAAGCACTCACTTACTTACAGTTTTTTGCCCGTTGCTTGAACACTATAGACCCATGCTTAGACTAAAGTAACACAACTTGAAGCTTTTGTTACCATACCTCAAACACATGTACCCATACCTCAAACACATGTACCCATACCTCAAACACATGTACCCATACCTCAGACACATGTACCCATACCTCAAACACATGTACCCATACCTCAGACACATGTACCCATACCTCAGACACATGTACCCATACCTCAAACACATGTACCCATACCTCAACACATTACCATACCTCAGACACATGTACATACTCCACATGTACCCTACCTCAAACACATGTACCCATACCTCAAACACATGTACATACCTCAAACAGTACCCATACCTCAGACACATGTACCCTACCTCAGACACATGTACCCTACTCAAACACATGTACCCATACCTCAAACACATGTACCATACCTCAGACACATGTACCCATACCTCAGACACATGTACCCATACCTCAACACATGTACCCATACCTCAGACACATGTACCCATACCTCAACACATGTACCCGTACCTCAAACACATGTACCCATACCTCAAACACATGTACCCATACCTCAGACACATGTACCCATACCTCAAACACATGTACCCGTACCTCAAACACATGTACCCATACCTCAAACACATGTACCATACCTCAGACACATGTACCCATACCTCAAACACATGTACCCATACCTCAGACACATGTACCCATACCTCAGACACATGTACCATACCTGAGACACATGTACCCGTACCTCAAACACATGTACCCGTACCTCAAACACATGTACCCGTACCTCAAACACATGTACCCGTACCTCAAACACATGTACCCATACCTTAAACACATGTACCCATACCTAAACACATGTACCATACCTTAAACACATGTACCCATACCTTAAACACATGTATCCATACCTTAAACACATGTACCCATACCTTACACACATGTACCCATACCTCAAACACATGTACCCATACCTTACACACATGTACCCATACCTCAAACACATGTACCCATACCTCAACACATGTACCATACCTCAAACACATGTACCCATACCTCAACACATGTACCCATACCTAAACACATGTACCCATACCTCAAACACATGTACCCATACCTTAAACACATGTACCCATACCTCAAACACATGTACCCATACCTCAAACACATGTACCCATACCTCAAACACATGTACCCATACCTCAAACACATGTACCCATACCTCAGACACATGTACCCATACCTCAAACACATGTACCCGTACCTCAGACACATGTACCCGTACCTGAGACACATGTACCCGTACCTCAAACACATGTACCCGTACCTCGAACACATGTACCCGTACCTCAAACACATGTACCCGTACCTCAAACACATGTACCCATACCTTAAACACATGTACCCATACCTAAACACATGTACCCATACCTTAAACACATGTACCATACCTTACACACATGTACCCATACCTTACACACATGTACCCATACCTCAAACATATGTACCCATACCTCAAACACATGTACCCATACTCAACACATGTACCCATACCTCAGACACATGTACCATACCTTAAACACATGTACCCATACCTCAAACACATGTACCATACCTAAACACATGTACCCATACCTCAAACACATGTACCCATACCTCAAACACATGTACCCATACCTCAAACACATGTACCCATACCTCAAACACATGTACCATACCTTAAACAAAAGCGCTGCTTTGCACTCTAGTTACAATTCTGTAACACACTTACTCCTTTATGCAACACACTTGGCCCTGCATACTACATTCTATTTCATACAGAAGACACTCCGTTCAAAAATGAAATCTCAGGAGCCATTTGGAAAACACATGTGTCCAAATACAAAACACATCAGGTAATTGCAACCACTCAAATACACACCTGAAAGCACTAATAGGGGAAACTCAGAAAATTAGAATATCGTGAAAAAGTTCATTTATTTCTGTAATTCAGTTTAAAATGTGAAACTAATATATGATATAGACTCATGACATGCAAAGTGACATATGTCAAGCCTTTGTTTTCATTTAGAAAATGTTGGCTTACATCTTGTAAAAACACCAAAATGAACATTTCAAGTAAAATTAGAATATTACATTAAATCAATGAAAAAATAATTTTAAACAGAGAAATGTGTTCCCTCTGAAACTATAATCATGCATATGTACTTAGTACTTAGTTTGGGCCTTTTCCTTGAATGACTGCGGTTGCGTGGCATGGATGCTATCAGCCTGTGGCTCTGCTGAGGTGTTATGGAAGACCAGGATGTGGAGGTTCTTGATGCACTGACTCCAGCCTCAGTCCACTCCTTGTGAAGGTCCCCAACACTTTTGAATGGCCTTTTCCTGACAGTCCTCTCCAGACTGCGCTCATCCTGAGATGTTTCTGAGATGTTTTATTTGGGGTTTATACAAGCTGTGAGCCATAATTATCAAAATTATAACAAATAAAGGCTTGATATATCTCACTTTGCATGATTATTTGGCTCACAGCTTGTAAAAACACAAATTCAAAATCTCAGAAAATTATAATATTGTGAAAAGGAACTATATTGTCGGCTCAGAGTGTCTCCCTTTTATCAGCTAATGAATCCAAAACAGGGCCCTGAGACTTTAAATGGTCTCTCAGTGGTTCAGTAGAATTCACCATCATGGGGAAGACTGCTGACCTGACAGTTGTGCAGAAAACCATCATTGACACACTCCATAAGGAGGAAAGGCTCCAAAGGTAATAGCAAAAGAAGATGGATGTTCTCAAAGTGCTGTATCAAAGCAGAAAATTAAATGGAAGGGGAAAGTGTAGAAGAAAAAGGTGCACAAGCCGCAGGGATGAGCTCATTCTGGAGAGGACTGTCAGGAAAAGGCCATTCAAAAGTGTGGGGGACCTTCACAAGGAGTGGACTGAGGCTGGAGTCAGTGCATCAAGAGCCTCCACACACAGACGGATCCTGGACATGGGCTTCAAATGTCATATTCCTCTGGTTGAAGCATCCTGGTCTTCCATAACACCTCAGCAGTGCCACAGGCTGAGAGCATCCATGCCACGCAACCGCATTAAGGCAGTCATTCAAGGAAAAGGCCCAAACCAAGTACTAAGTACATATGCATGATTATAGTTTTCAGAGGGCCCACATTTCTCTGTTTAAAATCATTTTTTCATTGATTTCATGTAATATTCTAATTTTCTGACATTTTCATTTTGGGTTTTTTACAAGCTGTAAGCCAAAATTTTCAAAATTAAAAACAACAAAGGCTTGACATATGTCACTTTGCATGCTATGAGTCATGACATGAACTAATATATGATATATCATATATTAGTTTCACATTTTAAACTGAATTACAGAAATAAATGAACTTTTTCACGATATTCTAATTTTCCGAGTTTCACCTGTACTTGTAAAACTGAACACCAAACAGTCAGCTACAAAAAGCCCTCAGTTAAGCCAATTCAAGAACTTTGCAAGCATGGATGCGAGAGGCAGAGCAAGAGGAAGAGGAGGAGGAGGAGAAGGAGAAGGACAAGGTCAAGGTCGAAGAGGCCATGCACAGACCACTATTTCTGATAATATAAGAGCAACTTTAGTGGACCATGAAAACATAATTGCCATGATTCTCTGTGTTTACATTGTAGTGTTTTTCTATTATATTATTATTTTTTTGCTTTATCTGAGTTCTTGTTACTGCATTGTACAGGGCTGAAATGTACAATAGTGAGTATGCCTATTTGCTTTTTTGGTTGTTTGAAAATGTGCCTTCTGAATAAACAGTAGACTAGTGTGTTCCCCTGATCTGAAAGTGTGTGTATATGATGCAAGTATGTGTCATTTGTCATCAGAGTTACATTTAGACAAAGGAATGTTAGGTTTTAATAGCAGAGTTTAGGTTTTAATAGCAGAGTTTAGGTTTTAATAGCAGAGTTTAGGTTTTGATAGCAGAGTTTAGGTTTTGATAGTAGAGTTTAGGTTTTAATAGCAGAGTTTAGTTTTTGATAGTAGAGTTTAGGTTTTAATAGCAGAGTTTTGGTTTTAATAGCAGAGTTTAGGTTTTAATAGCAGAGTTTAGGTTTTAATAGCAGAGTTTAGGTTTTGATAGCAGAGTTTAGGTTTTAATAGCAGAGTTTAGGTTTTGATAGCAGAGTTTAGGTTTTGATAGCAGAGTTTAGGTTTTGATAGTAGAGTTTAGGTTTTGATAGCAGAGTTTAGGTTTTGATAGCAGAGTTTAGGTTTTGATAGCAGAGTTTAGGTTTTGATAGCAGAGTTTAGGTTTTAATAGCAGAGTTTAGGTTTTGATAGCAGAGTTTAGGTTTTGATAGTAGAGTTTAGGTTTTAATAGCAGAGTTTAGTTTTGATAGTAGAGTTTAGGTTTTGATAGCAGAGTTTAGGTTTTGATAGTAGAGTTTAGGTTTTAATAGCAGAGTTTAGGTTTTGATAGCAGAGTTTATGTTTTGATAGCAGAGTTTAGGTTTTGATAGCAGAGTTTAGGTTTTAATAGCAGAGTTTAGGTTTTGATAGCAGAGTTTAGGTTTTGATAGTAGAGTTTAGGTTTTAATAGCAGAGTTGAGGTTTTGATAGTAGAGTTTAGGTTTTGATAGTAGAGTTTAGGTTTTGATAGCAGAGTTTAGGTTTTGATAGCAGAGTTTAGTTGATAGTAAGTAGTTTTGATAGCAGAGTTGGTTTTGATAACAGAGTTAGGTTTTGATAGTAGAGTTTAGGTTTAATAGCAGAGTTTAGGTTTTGATAGTAGAGTTTAGGTTTTGATAGTAGAGTTTAGTTTTGATAGTAGAGTTAGGTTTTGATAGCAGAGTTTAGGTTTTGATAGCAGAGTTTAGGTTTTGATAGTAGAGTTTAGGTTTTGATAGTAGAGTTAGGTTTTGATAGCAGAGTTTAGGTTTTGATAGTAGAGTTAGGTTTTGATAGCAGAGTTTAGGTTTTGATAGCAGAGTTTAGGTTTTGATAGTAGAGTTTAGGTTTGATAGTAGAGTTAGGTTTTGATAGTAGAGTTTAGGTTTTGATAGTAGAGTTTAGGTTTTGGTAACAGAGTTTAGGTTTTGATAGCAGAGTTTCAGTTTGACACAGATGTGAATGGTATATTTCCCAGTGTTGTGTCATGTTTACTTGTGTGTAGAGTTTTGGCACAATGAGCGAAGTTTTGCAAAATGTGCTCAAGCAACGGGCAAAAACTGTAATACTTGAATGTAGAACGACTCAGTGAGAACAGATCCATTGTTGGGCTTTAAAAACAATTTAGGGTTTTACCAATAACACAATATAATCCAGGAAGTCCAGAGCGGAGCGTTTCAACGGTAGAAAAATAAATGACCAAAGGGAACATTTTAAGGCTAATTTATACTTCAGCGCAGCGTTGCCAGGTGTACGATAATTATGGTATTTGTACGATAATTTTGCCCTATGTACGATGTACGATCAATAATGTCTAATGTACGATAATTTGGCCAAATGTATATTTTGCAACTGCCGGAGACGGAGTTTTTTTTTTTTTTTTTAAACCCCGTGCTTTGCTGGGAGTGAGAGGATATGAAGGGAGTGACGTTTATGTGTATGTTTCAGAACAAGGAGCATGATTGGTGGGATGCTCAGTTGCGCCCGCCCCCATGATTCTGATGCTCAATAGTAAGTTCATATGTATTTGTTTGTGGGGGACACATTGGTCTACACAACTAGTGAGTGCCACAAAACTCTAAGAACCCATAGGACACGATCTCCAGAGTGATTTATTTGACTATAGCTCTCTCGTAGCCGTTGTACGATAATTTCTTTCAAAATACGATAATTTTGAGTCTCTGGTACGATAATCCTACATTTCCCACCTGGCAACGCTCACGCTCACGCTTCAGCATGAGTTTGACGCTGAAGCGCTGAACACATCTGGCAGCCGATCACTGAGCTTACAGCAGCCACAGCGACGTCCACCTATCCAGATGTGCATCTATCCAGAAAGTCACCTCACGTTAAGCTCAAGGGCTGTGATTGGTTGATCCTAAAGGTGCGTACACACCAAACGCCACCACACCTCCAACTTCCATGTTAACCCTATGTAGACGTGCTTCGAAATGTAAGTGTAACGCCTGCTTAGTGTAGAGGCTAGGCTTATCGACTAGGTTCAAGAGGAGTAAAATTAAAATCAAGAGAATTGAACGTTGAACAGCCGGCAGGTTTATTACAATTTTACAATGGCACAATTAACCAATGCAGGTGACAAAGCGCTCATTGAAAATGAAATAAAACAAAATAAAATGTGGGATGCTTCAACAGTCTCTAAGGAATCCTTTGTGCAGGATTTGTTGAAGTCGAAAAGCAGATTGATCCGGGAAGGATAACGTGGCTTTAGTTCGTGCTTATCTGGGATCCTGTGATTGGAAGTGATTGGGTCTGTAGATCTACTCCCGCATCCAGAACAGCTGGCCACACTGCTTCTGGATCAGCAAAGAGTTCTCACTGGGTCTGGCTCGCCATCCGTATCCCAAACCAACTCCAAGATCAGATCCAGAATCACTAAAAAAACAGTCTGCACATACAGTACAGAACAATGAATAAAATGATTCTGGACAATAGTTTCAAAATAAAATGAGATCTCAAGAAGTGTTCAAAATCCTTTACACTGTTGCTTTAACACTGTTTCTGTTTCTATGAATTCAAAATGTATTGCCATACTGCATTACATGTAATCAAATTATTTATGTTTTACCTTTTTAAGGCATATGCAATTAACTTATTCAGTATTAGTAAATGACAGATTTTAAACAACTTATTTAAATGAATTAACCCATAAATGAAATGACAAAGTGCTAAACAGGCACTGAATAAAAGGTAATTTAAAATAAAAGTGCATCAATGCATCATTTTAGTGCATTTGTAAAAGTACCTCAAACAGTAACATCACTAAATAAATCTGTCATACCAGTGCATACACAGTACCATTTGGTTAAGTACTCCGACTGGTTTTAGCTTTTCATGACAATATAGATCGCAAACTGTTGTAGTGGTTATCACGTGTAAAGTTAGCTAAGATTTTCATTTTCCTGCTAGTTTGTAATAACTCACCGGAATTTCCAAGAACATAAACACACTCCACTCGGTTTGATTGAGAGCAAAACACGTAAAAGGCTCTGAAAAGTACATAACCTTGAGTTACTACTTGTTAAAAGTACATTTTAACACGTATTTTATATCATTTCACTCACTGTGTATCTTGTTAATTTGCTCCCGTGTCTCGCTCTGCAGTCTCTAGCTAGACGCAGGCCGTATGCGTTCATTGGAGGGGACTGGGAATTGTATGGTGCATTTAAGGGGCGTTGGATAAAAGGGTTTTAGGCGATAAAATATTAGTAACCGTGTAGTATATGGGTTACATAAGCAAAGCCGTCCGCGCGTATGAAGCGTAGCAAATGCGAGCGGATGAGGAAAAAATCCAGGAAGAACAGCAAGGTACACGAGCAGGGATGTCACGCCCACTGCTTCATGCACTCAAGTAATCACAGTCTACACGTGCGTTCGATCATTTACGCCTTGTTAACCAATCAGGAACTGGCGTCACCTGTTACCCGCAGCATGGAGGACAAGTTGATCATTGTGGTTTGCGCTCGAGTTGTATGACACGCCTCCTAATTATGACGCTTGCAAACCTCACGCGCCAGCAAACAGGCGTTTCTCACGAGTGTGAAGCGGCAATACGCTCTTTTCACGCTGACGTCACAAATCCGCCATTATACTTCCGTGCAGTGTAAACCGACTTCCTGTCCGCGCTACTGTAATGGAATGAGATCGTGCTTTTCAATCTGAAGTGTCATATCTTAAAGAAATTCACCGTGGACATCAAGTGGAAGGTATGTTATCATTGACAACATGTTGTCATTGAATTATATAGATGGAAGAGGCATGCTGTCCCAGGTCCTATCTCTTTACATAGTGGTGCTCAGTGGCGCATGAAACCAGTTTCGTCCGCCATAACGGCCCATAGTACCCGTATGACGCGTCACCTGTATCTATGCTCTGTACGGCCCAAGTGGGTAAAAGCAGCGGGAGCGCGCACAGCTGCCGACGAAGCCTCAGAGCGGAGCGGACGCCATTACGCTGTAAGTTAAATCTTTTGATATAATCGTACTTTAAATACAAAATGAATTTTTAAGGCCATTTGAGGCGATTAAGTTACTATGTTAAGATGATCTGTGGGGTCAGTTTGTCAGTGCAGGGCTTAATAAGCTAGATAGCCCCGCTCTTTTACAACAACCGTAACTTACAGCGGCCCTTCGAACGTACGTCGCCGCGCTAATGTACTCTCGCTCGGCCACTTTTCTGAGAAGTTTCGTAAGTGCTGGCCGTCTTCATATTGCAATAGAAATGATAAAAATCAACTTTTTACTTCACTGTATTTGCTAGTATAACCTCACCACTAGAATTGTTTGGCTGAAATACAAAGGAGCACTACAAAAGTGTTCTATATTGCATTATCATTAGTATAATTTGAAGTAAATGCTGTACCAGTACAGCATTTATCTGTACTGGATCCAGGGCAGATGCAGAAATCATGTTTGTTGTTTCAATATAGGTTTTATTGGTACTGTACCTACGTTATCTGAAAAGAAAGGTATAAACATCACCACTGAAGTAACTTAAATGATTTACCATTTTTTTATTATCGAACCAAAAAGCTATTTTCAAAGCCGTGCAGCCTAATCAGAAAAACGATCACGTCTTCATTAGTTTAAATTGTTGTTGTTCATGTTAGCTAATAGGCCTACTTTTTATCATTTAAACACGCTTGCCATGTGTAGGTTCGCAATACATTTTAGTACTGAGTAAAGAAAAAACTTACTTTAGGTGCCTGCGTTTATCCTAGTCCAGTCCCGTTCATTACCGTATTGTTGTCTGTTTGGCTCTCAGACCGCTTAACGGGGAAGACCTCTGCTCGTTCATGAGTCTTCACGCACACGCTCGCGCACGTCCACAGCACTGGTGACGTCACGTCATTGGAATACTTTTTAAAATTGTTTTTGATGCTTTACAATTTTTTTACGAAGAAAAAAGTCCATGTCCTAAAAATAGTAATTTTAAAGAAATATATTTGCCTTAGTCTTAGAAACTCCAGATGCCCTGTGGACCATTTTACAGGCTGCTCCTTTTACATTGTTGTCTATGGCGAAAAAGGCTGTTGAGCCGTAGGGTGCAATATCACGGCCTGCCACTATCACAACTCATTTCAGAGCAAAGGGGGCGGACCCCCCCACTGCATGTTGTACATTGTGTAGGGAGTAGAAATATCACCCAAGGATAACCGTGTGATTATAGAGAAGTGATTTTTCCAGAAGCTTGTGGCAAGTTGTAATGCTAACACATCCTAACAAATGCTGATTTGGGAAGGTTTCTTCTGGTGGATTTGCTCACATTATTAATCATTGACAACATGTTGTACATTGTGTAGGGAGTAGAAATATCACCCAAGGATAACTGTGTTATTATAGAGAAGTGACTTTTTCCAGAAGCTTGTAGCCAGTTGTAATGCTAACACATGCTAACACATGCTGATTTGGGAAGGTTTCTTCTGGTGTAGTTGCTCACATTATTAATTAATCTGTATAAACTATTGTTTGGGTTCCGAGTTATAGCTCTGTAGATAGTCCTGCAATCGGTTAACTTCAAAATGTAGGCTATCGTAGCTCCAAATATTAATGCAACATTAGCAATATGCTAACAGTGAGAACCTTGACTATAGGTTTTATCGACATGCTGTCACGTCTGAGGCTTTAGTGGGCAACACAAATGTATTTTATAGATAATAGTTCTACGGTGGGTCAATAACAATTTTCACAGAGCATTGCTTCCCTTGCATTGTAAAAGAGCTGTGATTTTAAACTGTTAAGTACATGTTTTATATACGCTTAAAATTACATCTTAAAGAATAAAGACTATGCACTGTTTTATTTCAATTATTGCTCCTCATATCCCTCTAAAAGGTTGATTAAAATGAAAGTCTAATGTGCTAATTTAAAATGTTCACTCTTTTCTTGTAGGATGGCCCAGTCATCACACAACGATTTTACAATCCCTGCTTAATTTACCTCAAAGGCCCATCAGCAGGCACTCCAGCAGGTGGCAAAAACTGCAGGGAAAATTATTGGGACTACTTTTCCATAGAGCTGTACCATCTACAACATCCACTGTCTGAAGGCAGTGCACAACATCCTGCGGAACCAGCATCACCCGGCTCATCACCTGTTCCACCCACTACTCTTGAGAAGAAGGCTGCATAATGATGTCCCCTTCACCTCACTCCCCTCCTTCCTGGGACAGTAAACCATACCCAACTCTGCTATAACTAAAGTGAGCTGGACTTTGCATGGCTGTATTAATTACATCTATATCCAACTCTGACCATATCCTGTGTTTTGATGGACTTTTTGATCTGTTTGCCTGTTACTGTATTTATGCCTGGAACGACAATACACTTTTGATGTGGCCGGTTTACACAGTGGGTATTTATTAATGGGATCTGCACACTTACAGTATTATGCACTTTTACCACATACCATGTAATGTTCTAATGCCCAAACGAAATTTCGTTTTTTAAATGACGAATGAGTGTTGAGTGATTTGAGGACATACATAGTATTTGACTTAGATTAATTTACTAAAAGATCAAAATGGAAAGGGTTTTAAATTCTAAATGAAAAGAAATGATCCATTCATTGCTTTAACTATAACAAATTTCATGTTTTGTAAATTCATTTAAAAAAGACTTACTTATGCAAGAGCAAGTGGGATTAGCATTACACTGTTCATTCCAGTTGATCATGAGTAGTGTATTGTCTAACATTTTTCCCATCAGTTTCAAATATAGTGCAGACTCAGAGTGAGGCAACTGTGGGGAAGATGCCATAGCCCCATGAAAAAAAATTAAAGCACATCTTCAGGTTCTATTTCAGCAATCGTAACATGGATAGATCCAAGTCTCAATCATTCCTGGAGTTGCTGTGTAGCAGACAGACAGAAATTGTTAGTTGCAGGCCTTTATTGTGAATGACTCTCTGCATATATGTATGTTTGAAGCTCCACTAAATGATATGAAATGAAAGTTTTATTTTTGTCGTCCATCCATCCATTTTCTTCCACTTTATCCGGGGCCGGGTCGCGGAAGCAGCAGTCTCAGCAGAGATGCCCAGACTTCCCGATCCATGCACACCTCCTCCAGCTGTTCTTTTTGTCGTATTTGTGGATTTTTTTTTACCATTTCTGCAGTAGCCTCTTGTGCAGTTCCCTAAAATGACAGATACTTATTACTTGACAGTAGAGCCACTAATAAGAACTATAGGCAAAAACTTTACCTGCATGCTTGGCCATGTACTGGTACAGGATAAAGGAACAGGCACACTTTAAAAGCCCATGGTCCTATTGACAATGAAAAGGCAAAGGAAAAAGGCTTCAAACAGTGTTTCCAAAATGAACCTTCATGTTTCATGAACCATGAGATTATGTGACCGATGCCTCGGTGAATGGAAATGCTTTCACATACAATATTTCAACTGAGGCATTCGAATATAACAAAAATAAGTTACTTTGTTAATTGTAATACATTCAAATCTTTAATCATTCAAATGAGGCTTTAGTTTTTAATAATTTGTTGACACAATGGCTGTGAAGCCCCATTCGTTCATGAGGCTTCATATTGCAATCATTACCTGTAGTGTGCTGATTGGTAAAGTACTAAGGGCCTTCCCCGCAGGACTTTTCCTGCACAGTAACCGGCCGGAACATCATTTAAGTTGAAGGTTATCTGTTGAAAAAAAGAAAAGTTAAGTTTATTTGTAAAGAACGTCAACTTTATTTTAGGGAGCGTCAAACAAGCGTTTATTATACACAGAGTCATTCAATGCAATCCGTGTCTGCTACAGAGCGACTTCAACAAAGATGAATGAGACTTAGATCTCTATCCATAATGTTACAAAATTGCTGAAATATTACCTGAAGATGATGTGCCAAACTAATGGGATAAATGTTAGAAGTCTTGTGATGACTGGGCCATCCTACAAAAAAGAAAGCCCAAAGTGAAAATTTTTACTTGAAATTTCCGCAACCTTTAGGAGGGATATAAGGAGCAATATCACAATAATTTTAAATAAAACAGTGCATAGTCTTTACTCTTTAAGATGTCCATTTTAAGCGTAGCCTATATAACATATGTACAGAACAGTTACACATACAATGTATAATTAATAACAAGCAAATGTATAACTGTTGTAGGCAGGATCGTTGTTTATTTCCTTGATTTTTGCAATGTTTTGGTGAATGGTGGGCAAACAGCTGATTTTTCCAGTCATGACGAGCTGTTTATTTAAATCACAGATCTTTTACAGCGCAAGGGAAGCAATGCTCTGTTTGTGAAAATTGTTTTGACCCACCGTAGAACTATTATCTATAAAATACATTTGTGTTGCCCACTAAAGCCTCAGACGCGACACCTATAGTCAAGTTTCTCACTGTTAGCATATTGCTAATGTTGCATTAACATTTGGAGCTACGACAGCCAATATTTTGAAGTTAACAGATTGCAGCACTATCTACAGATCTATAACTCAGAACCCAAACAATAGTTTACACAGATTAATTAATAATGTGAGCAACTACACCAGAAGAAACCTTCCCAAATCAGCATGTGTTAGCATGTGTCAGCATTACAACTGGCTACAAGCTTCTAGGAAAAAGTCACTTCTCTATAATCACACGGTTATCCTTGGGTGATATTTCTACTCCCTACACAATGTACAACATGTTGTCAATGATTAATAATGTGAGCAAATCCACCAGAAGAAACCTTCCCAAATCAGCATTTGTTAGGATGTGTTAGCATTACATCTTGCTACAAGCTTCTGGAAAAATCACTTCTCTATAATCACACGGTTATCCTTGGGTGATATTTCTACTCCCTACACAATGTACAACATGTTGTTAATGATAACATACCTTCCACTTGATGTCCACGGTGAATTTCTTTAAGATATGACACTTCAGATTGAAAAGCACGATCTCATTCCATTACAGTAGCGCGGACAGGAAGTCGGTTTACACTGCACGGAAGGCGGAAGGCGGATTCGTGACGTTGCGTGAAAAGGGCGTAAAGGGCTGGAAAGTCTCGTACCTGAAGACCGGTTCTTCGCTCGGATACAAACAAACAACCAGCTGTTCGAGGAGGCGGCTGAATTGAATAGTGCAAAATGCTTTCATGACATAGCGAGTGATTAGCCTTAGCAGTTCAACACAAAATGCCAATCAACGCCAGCTGGAGACGACCAACACCAGCACATTAAGGCACGTAGGTCCGTTGTTGATAAAATAGTTTACAGAGGCAATTTATACCAAAGACTCGAGTTTATTTTACTTTTTCTTTTAGTTAAAACCTCTTAACCCCACCTTAACCGAGCACATTTTCACCAGTTCAGCAACAAGCATAACACACAACAAAAAAGCGACAAAAACGTGACAAAAAAAGTTATAAAAACATGATAAAAAAGCGACAAAAAAGTTATAAAAATATGACCAAAAAATCAACAAAAGCCAAAGTGATGAAAATGTACTTGGTTAAAGTGGGGGTTAAGAGGTTATGACCATATTTAGTTCATGGTTTGTTTCACAGTAGAGGTGTTGCCCTCACACACGGAGCTCCACATGTCCAGTGACAGGGGAATAAAAAAAAGCAAATCAAAGGCAGAGGAAAAGGCAGGCGGGGGTGTCGACCCTCCTTGACCAAGGCGTCTACAGATATAAAAAGGCGCATGTCACTATGAGTATAACTTACTCGAATATTATCACTAAATAGGACCATGCAACAAACCTGAGCGGGGCTTTTGCCGATCCACTCAGCGACTAGCATGGCCGTATACGAAGTTTTTCGTCCCAGTGACGAAATGTGTCCAAAATAACACTGAAAAAGCCATCAGAGCGTATGAAGTCCGCGATATCAGTACAGGACAACCAGCGTGTGTTGTTTGTTTGTATCCGTGGACGGAAATCTCGCAAATTCTCGCACTTCCGCTTTCCAGCCCTATGTTTGGCGTCCAACTAGAGGCTGAAGGAGCGTGGACGCACGTTTGGTCTGAACGCACCTTTACACAACATGAGGAATTTGGCGACAAACTCCTTTGGGCTCCTTCCCTCTTCCACGCTATTTTCAATTAATACACTGCTCCTATGTTTCAGTACTTTTGGGTTTTCAATTTTTATAATAATAAAAATGCATTAGTTTTATATAGCGTTTTTCTGGACACTGAAAGACGCTTTACATTTCATTATTCATTCACTCCATACTTGGTGGTGGTAAGCTACTATTGTAGCCACAGCTGCCCTGGGGTAGACTGACAGAAGCGAGGCAACCAACCACCAAATACCGACCAGACCCTTACTGCTTAGCTTTGAGATCTGAGGGATCGGGCAGAGCAAAGGCGGTATATGGCCTTTTTGTGTAATTATTATTATTTATTTTAAAGAAAATACGTCACAACGTGAATGCAGAGGAGAACTATTTGCCGTACGTTCAGATACCGGGGTTACAGCGGGTGGGACTTGTCGCTCACCATAAACTAGGCTTTACCTGAGGATTTATCAACACTGCATGAATGAAGTCAAATGCTACTCCAGGTCTGTTTTTGATGACAAACAATGTTATAGCATGGTTTAAACCTGAAAAAAGTAGATCACGTCTATGTCTCCTTAAAAACAAAACAAACAAAAAACTACCACACATCCTGCAAAAGGTGAGACTTACATGTGGGTAACGTTTCGGCAACTATAAGATAATAATAATTACGTAAGAATAAATAGAGGGGTAAGATTACTCCTTGTGGTGATCTTGTAGTGATGTGCATATGTCCAGGGCCAGGACTCTCCACTCAGCAGCTTCACGCTACAGAGCTGGGCCACAAGTGTGAGGCAGCGAGCAGAGCCAGGCATTGTGTTGTTTGGGATCATTGACGTCAGCTGCTGTGACGCACAGCAGCCCTGGCCCTGATCTCCACACAGACCTAGACCTCCCTCTCCTGTCAACCGCACAACAACAAAGAGCCCAGAGTGAATGAATGAACAGAGCGAGAGAGGGCGCATACGGAGGCTCAGTGACAAAGTCTGCTTTTATTCTGCCGTAGCCTACTACAACAACACAGTCAGACTGTGGCCACGCGGGACTGTGGGGGAGGAGGAGTACCCCGGCCTGGAAACATACCTCTGGTAGTGGTAGTAGTAGTAGTAGTAAAATATGTGGTTGGAGTAGAAGTATTACCAACAATGACAGTTGTAGTAAACTGCATATAATCTATAGCCATTGTTAATTTGGTCAACTCAAATATTTCAAGCCTCTATCGGGGCTTCTCAGGAGCTCTACCCTGGCCATGAAGCACTATTTTCAGACATCTTTTGTCAGATTTCCCCTTTGTACAAACACGGATTTCTTATAAAAAATATGTTCTCCAGAACTCTGTCGGGGATCAGGGTTGAAGTAATGTGTGTGTAGGTCTCCTCCGGGCACTCTGGTTTCCCCTACCACTAAAAACATGTACAATAGGCTAGGATGAATGAGAGTGTGAAACAATGGATGGAAATTAGCCCATGGCTACAATCCGACATGGGATGTTTACATGCATGAGTACAAGTGTGTCACATGCACTGTTTTTGATTAATTACGACTAATTAATGACATAAGGTTTAAAGCGATTAAAAATATTAAACGAAATGAATCCCAATTTCCTTTAGCAGCACAGACACTCTTTCAGTTTCCTTTCCCGAACTAGTCGGACTGCTAACTGTCCACAACGGTTAGGATGGAAACATTTTAGATCTGGTTGCAACAGTTTTTAAATATACTACAGTACATTGGAATTTCTTACATTTCTGCCTAGATTGCTCATAATGTGGTCTGATCTATATTACAATCACAAAAATGAGTAAACAGTGTCTACATAAACTAATACCGCCCAAACATTTACATTTTATTATATTTTTATTGGCCATAATATGTAAACATTCAAAGGACAGGGAGGAATAAGTGAGTACACCCCCTGACTAAGGATCGTCCAAGAGCTAATTAAACAAGTTTATGCAGACATTTAGAGTCAGGTGTGAGCCAACCTGAAGTCCAATCACTGAGCTGTGGCTTAAAGCTGCCCTTGCCACTGAATAACACACACTGTCTCTTGTTGAAATGGTGTCTTTTTCTGATGTGCACCATGCACATTTTATTTATAAAAAAAAGTTCAAAATCATGTATACATTTCATTTCACTTCATGATTGTGTGTCACTTAGTGTGTGTCTTTCACATCAAATTTCTGTTAAATATATTTATGTTTGTGGTCCATAGTGTGGCAAAATGTCAAAAAGTTAAAGGGAGGCCGATACTTGCAATTTTAATTGTTTGGGTGGTATTAGTTTAAGCAAACATTGTTTACACATTCTTGAGATTTTAATAAAGATCAGACCACATGTTATGACCAATTTAGGCAGAATGTAAGAAATTCCAAAGGTTCACATACTTTTCCCTCCCACAGTATATGGATTTTACCCAACATGTCACACAGCTAACTCACGACAGAGGACACAGTCTGGACCTGGTCATCACGTACGGCCTGTCCACTACTGTGTCCTGTGTCGTCGACTTGGCTGTTTCTGACCATTACTGTGTGTTTTTAATCTCAGCGGTTTTATCAAGCAGGAGACCTCAGTAAGAACTGTGTTCATCTTACCCCTGCGCTTTAGAACTTTTTCCTCTTGTGGTTTTACCTGCTCCCTGTGATTTATTATGGACCCTTTTAACAGTAGACTGAAGTCAGCTCTCAACATTCTCGCTAAACTCAAAACTCAAACAAAACCTCTACCTTCAAACCAAATTGCAGGAGGGTTGAGAGGAGTAGGAGGAATGACAAAACAACAATCATTTTGTGTGTGCAACAAAAACTCTACAATAATACAATAACAAATGCAAGAAATACTACTTTTCCTCAATGATCAGAAACCAAAAAAACAATCCAAAAGTCCTATTCTCAACAATAGAAAATGTTTTAAATCCTGATTTGAACAAACCTCCTTTAAACCCCACAGACGCTCTCTGTGAGGCATTTGCAGGCCACTTCAGGGGAAAGATAGACACTATCTTTTTAATGCACCACACTATGCAGGGCTTACATCATACTTTACACATAATTAATTAAATAAATAAATAAATAATAAATAATAATAATAATAATAATAATAACTAAACTCAAATTAAAATTATATTGAGGATGGTAATGACGGCTGGGAAGTAGCAAGATCTCGGAGTATAATATGTATTAATGCTTTTTAATGCATTACACTATGTAGGGCTTTCATACATTATACATGAAAAAAAGAGGAAATTGTACACAAATTGATATTATACTGAGGATGGTAATGACAACTGGGAAGTAGCAAGATCACGAAGTATAATATGTACTGCATAGTAACGTGCCTTTATAACATAAAAATAGTGACTTTCAGTAATATTACCAAGGTTTGGCATTGGTAACATGCTGAAATATATTATATTAAGGGTTTGCCTTTTGTTACCTGCTTTGTACTAAACATCGTACGTGAAACGAGATCGTGGTTGTCGTTGTGCTTCGTTTCTGTTTCTATATGAACATTTCAAACAATGCTTTGTAATTTGGTCTGTGTTAAAAAAGCCGCTTTGAAGTAACTGGTTCTCCTTTGACATTGATGAAAATGATGAAAATCCAAATATGATGCTGCCAATTGTATGATTGATAATTGTCCTTGCCTCAAGTGGAGGAGTTCAAGTATCTCGGGGTCTTGTTCACGAGTGAGGGACGGATGGAGCGTGAGATCAATAGACGGATCGGTGCAGCGTCAGCAGTGATGCGGTCGCTGTATCGGACTGTTGTGGTGAAGAGGGAGCTGAGTTGGGGGCAAAGCTCTCGATTTACCGATCGATCTACGTTCCCACCCTCACCTATGGTCATGAGATCTGGGTAATGACCGAAAGGACAAGATCGCGAATACAAGCGGCTGAAATGAGTTTCCTTCCAAGGGTGGCTGGGCGCACCCTCCGAGATCGGGTGAGGAGCTCAGTTACCTGGGAGGAGCTCGGGGTAGAGTCGCTGTTCCTTCACGTCGAAAGGAGCCAGCTGAGGTGGCTAGGGCATCTGTTCCGGATGCTTCCTGATCGCCTCCCTCGGGAGGTGTTCCAGGCATGTCCTATTGGGAGGAGGCCTCATGGAAGGCCCAGGACACGCTGGTGGAGGTGTGCGTGGATCGGGAAGTCTGGGCATCTCTGCTGAGACTGCTGCCCCCGCGACCTGGCCCCGGATAAAGCGTAAGAAAATGGATGGATGGAAATGTAATTGCAATAGGATAAAGTTATTATTATAGTTCTGTCATGTAATGTCTTTATGTAGATGCTATATTGTAAATGTTGTATTGATTTTGGGGGTGGGGCTTATAAGCTCTTGCTTCAGCCCACTCCTTTTGAGCAGAATGTTTACTGCTCAAATAAACTAATAAACTAAAACTAAACTATCAGATGTAATGAAAAGTAGAAAATGAGCGCTGCTGCGCCCGTAGGCCTGTGTCCTACGGGTGCTCTCCCAAAAAGAAGAAGAAGAAGAAGAAGATCTTTATTTAGAAAGCATGAAAACAGAAAAATGACTGGTGGTGAGTGTGAAATGCAGTCAAAAGAAGGTTGAGGAGGCACTCCGTGGTTATCAAAAAGTAAAAGTCCTTTATTAAGGCATGGACAAAATAAAGTTAAAAAACGCCAACACGTTTGGACCGATGTGTCTTTGTCAGGGCAGTTTTGTGAATGAATTACTCAGGTGCGCTAAATATCCAGATAGCTCACGTGAGGGGTGTCACGTGACCCACAAGAAAACAAAAAGAAAGAAAACACAAGTATGTATACAACCACACAAGCATGGACCTGACGTGATCCCTTCTGAACATATAACATGCCAAAAAACATGTGGTGAAAATACTCATGTAGAGGAAATGCATGTACAGAAAAAACACAAGCAGCCAAATATTGCGAAGTAAAACGTGACTGTAAAATATTGATGCAATCTGTAAACAGAAGACCTCAGGCTCCTCCAAAATGTGTCTTAAAAGACTCTGTCCCTGTGTACGATAGGACTGAGGTCTTAAATAGCTTTAACAAGCATTTTGTAGCTTCTGGTTCTTTGTTTGACTCCACAGGAGCAGCCCCTGTGACTCACTGCACAGAACCTCCAATGTCTTCTGGAGAGCGTTTTAATTTTGTTCCTTTTACTGTGCAGGAAGTGCATAAAGCTCTCAAAGCACTAGACCACAGGAAACCTCCCGGACCAGACTTGATAGAGCCCTACTTCTTGAAAATAGCAGCTGATTATGTAGCACAGCCTCTTACGGTCCTTTTTAATCGTTCAATCCAAAACAAAGAAATCCCACTTGTTTGGAAGTCTGCGTTTGTTACCCCTTTATTAAAAGGATGTGACCCAGCTGATTTAAGTAACTACAGGCCAATATCAAATTTGTGTGTATTGTCAAAAGTTCTTGATTCTCTTGTTTGTGATCAACTCAAAGAGTTCCTGCACTCTAATGAACTTCTCTCTAAATTGCAATCCGGCTTCAGGAAAAAGCACAGCACCATCACGGCTGCTACAAAAGTGATAAATGACATACTTGTTGCTCTTGATAAAAGCAATATTGTGCTTCCCTTTTTATTGATCTGTCAAAAGCTTTTGACACTGTGGATCATGCTATTTTAAAGCATAGGCTTCTTTGTTTGGGACTGTCTAATCATGTTGTTTCTTGAGTCACAGGACCCAGTGTATTAAATGTGACGGTCTGTGTTCTGAATTTTTGAATGTCCACAAGGGGTGCCACAGGGTTCAATATTAGGACCCCTTCTGTTCATCATGTATATTAATGAATTAGGACAAAATGTGTCTGAGGCTAATATGCATTTTTACGCTGATGACACAATAATTTACTGTTTTGGATTTAACCCTTTTAAAGCTGTAGAATCTCTGCAGAAAGCTTTTGATGTGGTCCAGCACACACTTCTGCAGCTAAAACTGGTCCTCAACGCTGAAAAGACCAAACTAATGTTGTTTTCAAACACTAAGAAGGTTCCTCAAATGATCGCCTTAGTGTCCACTCTTGAGGGAAATGTCATAGAGGTGGTTCACACTTACAAATACCTCGGTATATTGCTTGATGACTCCCTGACTTTCAAGCCCCACATACTGTAGACAATCTTATGAAAAACTTAAACTCAAATTGGGCTTTTTCTTTCGAAATAAATTTTGTTTTTCTTTTAAGGCAAAAAAGCGCCTTGTCACTGCAACATTTGTATCTATTTTAGACTATGGAGACCTGTTGTACATGAATGTGTCTGCTCAATGTCTACACAAGATTGACACTGTATATCATGCTTCTCTGAGGTTCATTACTAACTGTAGGGCCTTGACCCATCATTGTGAGCTGTATTCTTCAGTGGGATGGCCTTCTTTGTCCTCCAGGAGGCTGGGTCATTGGTATACTTTTATTTATCAAGCCATGCTTGGTCTACTGCCCTCTTACATCTGTAACCTAATCTCACGGAGGAGTGTTGGCTCTTACAGTTTGCGTTCAGACGATCATTTGTTGCCCACTGTTCCATTTGCCCGTTCAGAACTGGGAAAAAGGGCTTTTGTTCACTCTGCTCCTTCTACATGGAACATGTTGCAAAAAGACTGGAAAATAACTGATCTTATTCCATTGAACGAATTTAAGTCCAGATTGAGAGCACTTGAGCCGACCTCTTGTAAATGTTGAAAAAATTGGGAGGCTGGAGTGCTACTTGGATGTAAAAGAGTATGAAACTTTGTCCTTTGGGTGCTCTTCAGTGCAGGGATCAGTTTCAGCAAAAAAATCTAATAAACTGAGGCACTCCAAAAGTAGAAATATTAAAAAGCCTTAAAAATCAATCATAAAATCATTGCCAAAGCGTTTCGGCTCTAGGCCTTCTTCAGGGCAAGCTCGAGATGGCTGCCTCTGTACAGCTATAAGCTTACAGCATTGGTCACATGTCCCAAATGGGTTGGTCAAAGGTGGGTGTGTTCTTTGTCAACTGGTACATAGAATACAAAACATTAAAATATGTACAATGTATAATATAAAACACTGTTCGGTACATTCTTTACAAGACTGAACACAGAAATGTGAATAATTATTTGTACAAGATTAGACCCATACATTTTACAAAAATACTGACAAATCTAATTCTCCATTAAGGCCTGGGAACTCCATGGCTTTGAGGGTATAAATCCAAAAGGATTCCCTTTGAAGGAGTTTTTTTAATCTGTCCCCTCCTCTGATAGTCTCTTGTATTTGCTCTAAGCCACAAATTCTAAGGCTATTGCAATTCTCATGGCGGACATCTTTATAATGCATGACCATAGAATATAGGGCAGGGGCATGGGCAGGGGCATGGGCAAGTTGGCTTGGATTCGGGCCAATATTTTTTTACGCCGATAGGTGACGGGCCAGCCGGTCAATTGATTAAAAAAAATAGATTTATTCATGCATGGATATTCAATACTAGATAACCCCAAACTATACATATTTTTTTATTTAAAAATAAAATATTGTTTGAAACAATACTATCCCCGAGTCTGTCGGATTTTCGTGGGTTACACAGCACTAGCAAAAAATAAAGTTAGCATCACAAACATGTCGCTTTCCAAAGGACAAAAAAGAAAAGTGGACAGTGAGAACAGATGTTTCAGGGAGGAATGGCGACAAACATATGGTTTCATCCTACCTGGATATGTGAATGCCAAACCTCTGTGCCTCATCTGCAACGAGGTAATCTCCGTTTGCAAAGAGTACAATATTCGGCGACATCACGAAACGAAACATGGGTCATTCAGTGCGTCCTTTCCACTTCAGTCTCAGTCAAGGCGTCTCAAAATCAATGCTCTTTATGACAGTTATGTCCGGAGCAGCAGGTCCTGGTTCGAGGCCTGACCACACAGGAAAGGTTTCCAGTGCCTCGCTTAAAGCGTCCTGGATTTTGGCTCTGCATGTGAAGCCTTTTACTGATGCGGAGGTTATGAAGGATGTGATGGTGTCCGTGTTGCAGGAGCTGTCCACAAAACTGCTGATGCACTGATCGCTTCTGTAAAACAGATGCCTCTCTCTGCGCGCACTGCTGTACGGCGTATCGAAGCACTGTCCTCAGACATACATGGGGAAATAACGCGCGCTCTCCATAAGGCTGATCATTATTCCCTGGCTATTGACGAAAGCACAGACGCGACGGACGTGGCACAAATGTGTGTTTATGTTCGATATTTTCATGACAAGTCAGTCTCATTTCAAGAAGAACTTCTTTTTCTCATCCCATTGGAAGGTCAAACTACTGGCGACATACTGTTTGCCAAACTCGAGGAGCAGTTTAGGGAGAATTCGTTACCCCTTGACAAGGTTAAGTTTATTGTGACAGACGGCGCTCCATCTATGGTTGGAAAGCGAAGAGGTTTGGTGAGCAGACTCAAGGAAGTTGCCCCTAACATTCAGGCGCTCCATTGCCTTATCCACCAAAGTGTGCTGTGCGCAAAGCTGAGTGGAGAGCTCAAGACAGTCATGGACAAAGTGATGCGCATCATTAATTATATCCGAGGAACATCAAGCACCCAACACCGTCTTTTCAGGCGACTAGTGACTGAGTCCGAAGAAGCAAGCCATGGTGATTTGCTGCTGCACAATGACGTGTGCTGGTTAAGCAAGGGGCGAACCTTAGAACGCATGTGCGCACTTCTCACTGAGATCAAAACCTTTCTTCAAATTAAAAATAATGCAACTGCCGCAGAGCATCTTGCACAGCTTGAGGACAAAACATTCATGGCCAATGTTGCTTTTTGACCGATATATTTGGCCACCTCAACCAGCTCAATCTGCAGCTACAAAGGCGAGGGAAAATAATTGTGGACATGGTAGAGAAGTTGGAGTCGTTTATCAAGAAGCTAGAAGTGTTTGAGACAGACTTGACATCCAAACGACTCCTGCATTTTCCGACATTAAAAACGCATGCGCCAAAACAAGTGACAGAAGCGATGGTGAATTTTGTCAGACATGTGCGGGAAGAATTCCTTTCAAGATTTGAGGACTACTCTTGCCCAAAAGAAATATTTGCGTTCGTGCGTGATCCATTAAGTGTCCAAGTAAACCCTGAGTTCTCTACAATAGTGAAGAAAGCACTACCATCACTAGACAAGGCAACATTTGAACTGCAGCTGACAGAGTTTCATACATCGTTCCAAGTGCGCACAGCTCTCCAAAATGCGCAGTCCCTGTGTGCGTTCTGGCTCTCCTGCCCTGAAGATTATAGTGAGGTTAAGAAGCTCGTTTTTTATGTGCTGACAATGTTCCCGTCGACCTACACGTGTGAATCAACATTTTCTTCAATGAATGCAATAAAAACCCATGAAAGAAACAGACTGACACAATAACCTGGAAAATGCCCTGCGCCTGAAAGTCACGTCGTTAACACCAGACTTCAAAAAGATTGTGGAAGAGGGAAAATTCCAGTATTCCCTTTGAGTAAGTTTAATAGCCATACAACGCAAATAATTGTAATTTATAATCCATTACTAATTGTAATTATTTAATGTTTCATAGGGTCCCAGTTCATCCTGAGAGCAACTAATACGTCCTCATGATTTTCAGCGAGTGCTTTTATATTGTTCAGCTTTCGTTTAATTACACTTTTAAAGAAAAAAAGTAATTTGGTTTAGTTAATTCCAGAGGCCATGCATGTGAATATGCTTGAATGGAAAATAAATACATAAAAATAGTTCATCCTCTGACAAAAGCTTTGCTCCTTTATGTTTATTATCAGCGCATTTGGCGAAGGATTTTATTGCAGTTTAATTAAACACTAAGCACAATTAGGTATTGGGTAGCCTACTATGAAAAGCATCTTCATTTTAATTTAACTTTTTCCAACTTATTTCTCCATTGTAACTACTTTAACATTAATATTTTTGTAATAAAATTGTGCGGATTTAAGAGATCTCTTTCCAAGAATATTGTAACTTCAAACAAGATACTGCATGACTGGTGCAAATTGTCAAAGATCTCTGTAACCAAGACGAGTTTCCCACGCTGTCTCCATGTGCCCATCACTGTGTTTCAACCCTTTCTGAGTGAGTGAATGTTGCACGGGCAGGCACGCGACTTTTTCACCTGCAGTTTACGCAGTCCCGTCGCCAGACGTCAGTCTTAAGGGGGGCATATGAAATCCACGAGGGGGCACAAAAACAGTACTCTACTGTAGTGCTTTTGGACCATGTTTTGAATAAACAGGAGGGCGCGTGGCTCGGTCAGTGCTGTCGGCGCGTCCACTTTTCAGTCTTTTTCAAGCCTTCAGCAGTAAAACGCACACTTTGAACAAATACGTGGGGTCTTTTCCGCGGACTTCAGCGCTTTGTAGTAAAATACAGATTGCTTGTTACCAGCCACACCTGTCACTGCCTTTGCCCACAGATGATCACGAGCCGCTGCAGTGGGACGGAAAAAGGGACGGTGGACTCTCAGGGCGAGGGATGAACAGGGAAAGTGTCTGACAGGGAGACGCTGAGCCTCTATCGTTATCAGCTATTCTCCGGTTTATTTTGTGAGCAGACAACACGGGAGCCGTGCGCAATTACGCACGAGCGAGGGAACTGTTTCTGTAGAGACAGGGAAAGAGAGAGAGAGAGAGAGAGAGAGAGGGATGAAATGTCCCCCTCTCGGTTTTAGGGGAGGAAATAGCTACTTGTTGTGGAGTTTGGGCTGGTCTCTAATCGGGCAGGAAGCGCAAAATAACACTGCAATTAGTGATACGTATATTTGCCCAATTTGTGTGCGTGTGTGTGTGGGGGGGGGGGGGCACAAGCATCTTGGGGACGGGCACGGCCTCCTATCACAGCGTGAGCAGCGCCTGGATGAGGTAAAGTATACGGATCGGGACAAACCACAATTTAACCTAGAAGTTAGGCTACTTAGAATGGAAATGCAAAAGTGGAATGGTGTTGTGCCAAACATTAGCAAAGATCAGGCGCAAAACATTTGCGGATAAAGAGCAATTAAGTCTCTGTTAGGCTTTTTTTTTTTTTTTTCAAAATCTTCTGGCGGGCCAAAAAATATTGGCAACGGGCCAAAATTGTCCCCGGGCCGGACGTTGCCGACCACTGATATAGGGGGTTGCTAGTTCTAATGGGGATGGCTAGCGTGACGTCACGACATCACTTCCGTGTCCAAGCCGCTGAATCTAATGTAAACACAATGGCAGTAGCTAAGGAACCGGTCACTTTTTTTACGGTGACATCGTATTTTGCGGACACCCCAAAGTCCGTGAAAAAGGGTTTGAACTCCTACAACTCCAACAGAGTTGTAAATGTTAGTGTGCTGGCAGGTGGAAGTCTGAAAGGGAAAGTACAGGCTTCAATGAAAAGTAAAGTTTACGAGGTTGAGGTGAGGTCCTGACTCTGAGTGACTCGTCATCTGGCACAAAATTCTATGACATTGACTATTGTTGCGTTATATAAGCATAAAACAAATTTTTAATCAATCATTAAGCTGTCGCCCTTTACCATAAAAAGATTGTACATTTGTCACGGTTCAAACGTTACAAGTTTTTAGTAGCTACCGTTAGCTCGCTAACATAAGGCTGTCGGCCACCAAGCTAACTTTACTGTACAAGTGTAACGTTAACTATTGTACTTAGCTATGTTAGAATAAGTACCTATGGTTTGTTGACAACTTAAAACTCTGGAAAAGTATTACTCGCCCAATACAGATTAGACATTACCTAACTAGTTGTTGGCTCCACCTAGTGCAACACAAAGATAAGAAAAACCTTTATTGATCTCACAATTCACTTGTTACATTCAGCTCTCAAGAAAACACTCAGGGTGTGCAGAATAGACAGGAAACGTGCGAACAATTAAATAGTAAATATAGGAGGTATCTTATACAGTGACTACCAGACTTCAGGGGGCAAAAAGTATAAACAATAAAAAAATAAACATACTATAATAAAAAAAAGTTAGCAGTGCAGGCTTACAGTCAGAGTGCACTACAAAGCTTTGCCTCTTAGCATTTTTAAGAGTATTTTGTGAGGGTTAGCAAAGTTGATTTCACTCAGGTACACGTTGAGGGACAGGAAGTGAAGGCAAGTTCTTGCTCTTGTGCCATCGGGAGGTCCAAGTGCCACCATGTTGCAGCCCTCCTCATTTGGGCTGAGAAGAACTTCACCCGCACGGATGTCGAGTGTATGTGGAAGAGGCCCACGACACCCAAAACAGAGGAAATCACGGCCAAGAAAGTGTCTGTGATTGCACCTTCCACATCACAAGGTTAGTTCTTCGAGTAACTTGGAAATATCTGTCATGCTTTCTGTTTTGTTATCATTGGAAAAACAATGACCATATGTTTTCTTTCCATACTAAAATCTAAGCCTGGGTTAGATAGCAGTTACCATCATACCCTTTATGCTATTTTTTCAGCTGGAATTAAACGCCCTGTCACCCCGGAGGACAGAGAATGGGCATCGTCATCTCTGGCACAGCTTGACCGTTTTACAGGTCTGGGTTGGATATTAGCTCCAGAACCTCCTGCACTGCCTCAGGTTTGACTTGTGTTTTGTGTTTTGTTGTTTCATGTCCTGCTTTATCAGAAACTTCACATGTACACAACATTAAATCAGTTACAAAGATTGACGATATCCCTAGTAAGATGGTAAATTTAGTTTGACATATCCACAGATTTAAACCATTGCAAATCAGACATAAACCTGTTCAGACTTTAATTTTAACTTTATTTATACCGCGCATTTCGTACACAAGGCAACTCAATATATGTATGTCTGTGAACAATGTTGACATGAAGGGATCTAATTGTTGTTATTCTGATTCAATGATATTTGTTGGGACAGACTTTTGACCCCTGCCATCACATCAAAACTTTTGATGGGATATTGGCCAACTCCGGGTATTGTGAGGACAAAGCTCAACATCTCCTTTCATCCCTTGCTGTGAGCCCACAACAAAAGGAAGCCATCGAGAGAGCCACAGTTGGGCAAACTAAGAATGACTTATGGTAATAATACATACAAGGATCGATTGATTTCATGTGTACTAAAAGTCATTAGTGACTAGCTCTTTCTTGAATTGTTTTTTAAGTGCTGTGAGGTTAACTGTTGTGTGTTTCTTTATAACAGGATGGCATATCGCAAGAAGAGAGTTACAGCCAGCAACTTTGGTCTTGTGTTGGCGGCAGTGAAGAGGAACTCTTACCCTCCTTCATTATTCAAAACGCTGCTTGGTCATTACAACTTCAAGCAAGGAGCTCATGTAAGTGATGGACACAAAGTTCTTTTAACCCTTGGGTACTGTAATAAAACATATCCTTTAGTCCCTTTTTTTTTTTTTTTTTTTAAAGGTACAACTTTAGCTGCTGTAAAAAACATAATATATACAGTTTTTTTACTCAGATCTCTGCATCAATCTTGGCCCCGATAAAAACACAAAATTGCAGATTTTTAATATTAAAAATGGTGTATGGGTGGATATTTGTTATATGCTATCACACTCTTGGATCTTCCAAAGACTTGTGAAAACATCTGCTTTGGCACATTACTTTTTCTGCAGCATCAGATTTTAAGTAATACTCCCCAGCGACTCCCATTATAACCACAATTTTTCATTCAACCATGACACTGCAGTGAAATCACATATGAAATAGGCATTCAGAAGGTTAAAATCCATTATTTAAAAACACAAAAATAATTGTTTTGATCAGGTCTGAGCTTGATGAATAGTGTTTGGGAAAAAGGTTGATCAAATTTTTTTATCAGATGTTTTTCAGCTGTAATGGTTGTGGCTTTTAAACAGCCGAATTTGCCCACAGTGTATTTTAGACCGTTTACATTTTTTATTTTTATCACATATTCAAAATTTATGTACAATTAAGTTTCTTCACCAAAAATGTTTTTATTCTCAAATACAGTGAAGGTTATTGTCAATTAGTTCTACATATCACCCTTTTGTGGCAGAAAAAACCCACATAGAGACCCAAGGGTAATTTTTAAATCAACAAGTGTAAACAAAAATTGTACTAGAAGGGTTGGGCTGATATTTCTTTCCTTCTCTCCCTTTATAAAGCACCTTGTGATGCCATTGTGTATGAAATTCCCTTTCAACCCCCAGGCTTGTGATTGGGGAATCGTTCATGAGCCAAAGGCTAAAGAAGAGTACATGAAGCGCACTGGTGTGACCATCCAGGAGAGCGGAGTGTTTCTCTCTGACAGTGGCCTGCTTGGTGGCTCTCCAGATGGGACAGTATCTGCTGACTGCATCATTGAGGTGAAATGTCCTTATGCAGCCAGAAAGAAGACCATAATTCAGGCAGCAGAGGCAAAGGACTTTTATCTCAAACTGGATGAAGTTACTGGCCTACTGAAAATGAAGCCGACTCACAACTACTGGCATCAAATTCAGGGCAACCTGTACCTGACAGGAGCTGGCACATGTCACCTGGTGGTATGGACTCCGCTGGATGTTGTAATTCTGTTCATCCATAAAGATCCAGCTTGGGCAAACAACATTAGTGTTTTAGAAATATTTTATAAGGACATTTTCCTGCCCCATATTCTCTCCGATATTAAATGATTAACCCTGCATTTGTTTGCATGTTCTAAATAGGGATGTCAGGATTCAAATTTTTGAGTCACGAATATTATGAGGAAAAATGTTGCGATTTCTTTACAATTATTCATGAATAGCGAAATTTAGAAGAAAGAATTTCTCAACCTTTACAGTTCTGTGTAAATGTTCACAAAAGAGGACATTTTACATATATATTTATTTAAGGGTTGTTTTAATTGATAGCCTATTGAAGGTTCAGCCTTTATTTTTCATCTTCATGCTTTTGTCATTATATAAAAAGTAATATAATAAAAAGTAAACTTATAAATAGGCAGTAGAATATCATTATTATTATTATTATTATTATTAGCAATACCTATACCTACCTAGCTAGCTATAAGAAAGCAGATTTATGTGGATGTTTTTGAAAGATCTATGTCTTTCCATGTGCTTACACTGTTCATGTCCATTTTTACGTGACAAACGCGGCTGCACATGATCCTTTTTTTTTTTAACTCTTCCTTTGGCAGCTATGAAAATAAGATTTGCACATTTGACTTATGAACCTGCCGTTGACTTCATGCGTTTGAGCGGATTTAACGCTGAGACGATTTACCTTGGGCCCTAAAACTATTACGATTAACCTACTGTGAGCTTTTATAACCGCGGTTATTGTAAAATCAGTTAATCTTGACATTCCTAGTTCTAAAGCAGGATTTTCAGTTTGAATGTTGTAGCCTCTCCCAATTTGTATATATCAATATCTGTGCATTTGTACCAGTTAAACTGATGTTTGTGTGTTTTGTTGTTTTATTTATTCTAAAAAGAAAAGAAAAGCAGTAACATGCAGTTCAAATAAATTGAGTGGGAGCAACATAATCAGTGTGAAGACTTTTTATTGTCTTGTTCAGCTTCAGTTGCATCCAGGCTGTCAAATGGATATCTAAGTACTTCTCAAAATTATTCATTCAGCTTATGGAGGATCAAACACAGTTGTGTTGATAATATGTATAACATAAACCTTTAAAAAATATAACATTTGAGTTTAGGAAAATTGATTAGCAAGTAAAAAACAACATTGATACAGTTCATATGGAATACAGTTAAAGAAAATTCAATGCTGATGATGGCATTGTGGCAAACAGTGAGAGGAAATTCATGCTATTTCACGGAGAATGGGTGTCTGTAAATTTGTGAGAGAAACACACACTTTCAGTATCTTGTTTGCATGCTTTTATACTGGTACGGAATGTATGACAAAATGTGAAATGTTTTCAGGCGCTGAATGGAACGCTCCACATGAACTCTTGCACTGGCATAAGTCTGTTGTGGTTGATTTCCTCCATTGTGAACTGTCCGTTGACAAGGAATGTTGGGATGTTCAGTGAAACACCTGCAGGTAAAATGTCACGAATAGTGAAGCCCTTGTCAGCCATCACCATGTCACCTGCTTCTAGTTGTTGAAGTACGCCGCAGTCTGCCGTTATTGCTTTGTCCGATGTGCTTCCACCATACAGGTCACTGGCGAAGGTAATGAATCCATTAGGTGCCACACCAATCAGAGCCTTAAGCGTGGTACCTCCTTTGTAATGACTGTACAGATGACTTTGGGTGTCCAGATTTTCTGTGTTGGACACAGCTACTTCAGTACAGTCGAGCACAATCCGACAATTGGGAAATGGCTGGAAGCAATGTGGCAGGGAGGTTTGGTTCTTGAATCTGGAAGGAATTTTGTTTTCCATCATGCCGACATACAAAATGTCATACAGGGCACTGGAGATGGTGATAAAGATGTTGGTGACTGTGGCCCGGCAGCAGTTAAACCTCACAGAAAGGTCAACAAGACCACAATTCAGTCGGAGTTTCATCAAAGTCAAGAGCAGCTGATCGATTAAGGGCATTTTTTGGACGTTCCAATCAAAGTGATACTGGAGATCAAATTTGGAAGAAGGGTCTCCAAAATAAGACTGTGGCAGCATCTGGCAAGCCAGTGTAATAGTTGACTATGTCTGGGTGGGAGGATATTTGACTAAATGAAAATGTTTGTTTTTGTTTCTCCAATTCTTTCTTCAGTTTGTCATTTTCTTTTCTGAGCATCTCATTCTCAATTTCGAGCACCAAAACACTTGAACTACTTGGGTCTTCTGAGCAGTGCCAAGGTGACTTGGGCCTGGTTCAGCTCCTCCTTTGTCCTCTACAGTCGCCAGGAGCATTTTCTTTTGCCGTTTGGTCGGCTGGCTGATGTGAGGAAAAGCCTTTCCCTCATTCCAGGCAAACCGTGTGGGCCCCGCTGCTTTGCCATGTGGAAAATGCCATCCACAGACCCTTGAGTTGTAGTTAGGGGTGAAATCTTTACGCCTGGATAAAGAAAAGAACATTACATAAAGAACTCTGTGGCGATAAACAAAAAGAAGTAGGTTCTGCCAGTGCAGAACCCTTATCCCTCTCACCCCGTTCCACAAAAGCAACACAATTTGGCAACTGTATATACATAAATAGTGACTTTTATATTGTTAATGGCTTCATTCTCAAAAATGTAAATGTAAATACTGACTTTATTCTTGTAAATTGTCACGTAAATCTAAAAAAAGGACTTGTAAACGACTTAATCTTGTAAATATTACGTATATCTCGTAATTAATCTCGTTCATTCTCGTAAAATGTTTGTTTTTTGTAAATGAGTTTAATATCTCACAATATGACTTTTCATAAATAACTAGCTAGTTGATTCTCATAAATAACGACTTTAAACTCAGTCACATTAAACTAGTAAATGGCAATTTTATTCTCGTAAATAATTACTTTAATCTCGATTATTTTATGTGGCCCCACTCCATCGTAACAGCAACAGGTAACGTTATCTCGGCTAACGTTTAGCGCAAATACTGGCGCTAGCCCGCACTTAAATGTATTTTTCATGGTTAGATATCCAGCTTACCGTATCAGTTTAAGCCATCTCCTCTTCTCGTTTTCGTCCAAAGGAAAGCGGTAGTAACTTATCGTTTTATTGATATCATTTCTGTTGTTACAACTTGGGACACAGCACTGCACCATTCTAGCCCAATTCGGTTTGGACACGGAAGTGACGTATTCGGCTACGATGACGTAGGCACTAGCCATCCCCATAGGGCTCTACGCTCTTACGTCACAAATCAAGATGGCGGTTAGCGAAGGTGAAAACAGCGACCCCGGCCCAGTGGGGGGGTCCGCCCCCTTTGCTCTGAAATGAGTTGTGATAGTGGCAGGCCGTGATATTGCACCCTACGGCTCAACAGCCTTTTTCGCCATAGACAACAATGTAAAAGGAGCAGCCTGTAAAATGGTCCACGGGCATCTGGAGTTTCAGACTAAGGCAAATATATTTCTTTAAAATTACTATTTTTAGGACATGGACTTTTTTTCTTCGTAAAAAAATTGTAAAGCATCAAAAACAATTTTTAAAAGTATTCCAATGACGTGACGTCACCAGTGCTGTGGACGTGCGCGAGCGTGTGCGTGAAGACTCATGAACGAGCAGAGGTCTTCCCGTTAAGCGGTCTGAGAGCCAAACAGACAACAATACGGTAATGAACGGGACTGGACTAGGATAAACGCTAACAGGCACCTAAAGTAAGTTTTTTCTTTACTCAGTACTAAATGTATTGCGAACCTACACATGGCAAGCGTGTTTAAATGTTAAAAGTAGGCCTATTAGCTAACATGAACAACAACAATTTAAACTAATGAAGACGTGATCGTTTTTCTGATTAGGCTGCACGGCTTTGAAAATAGCTTTTTGGTTCGATAATAAAAAAATGGTAAATCATTTAAGTTACTTCAGTGGTGATGTTTATACCTTTCTTTTCAGATAACGTAGGTACAGTACCAATAAAACCTATATTGAAACAACAAAACATGATTTCTGCATCTGCCCTGGATCCAGTACAGATAAATGCTGTACTGGTACAGCATTTACTTCAAATTATACTAATGATAATACAATATAGAACACTTTTGTAGTGCTCCTTTGTATTTCAGCCAAACAATTCTAGTGGTGAGGTTATACTAGCAAATACAGTGAAGTAAAAGTCGATTTTTATCATTTCTATTGCAATATGAAGACGGCCAGCACTTACGAAACTTCTCAGAAAAGTGGCCGAGCGTGAGTACATTAGCGCGGCGACGTACGTTCGAAGGGCCGCTGTAAGTTACGGTTGTTGTAAAAGAGCGGGGCTATCTAGCTTATTAAGCCCTGCACTGACAAACTGACCCCACAGATCATCTTAACATAGTAACTTAATCGCCTCAAATGGCCTTAAAATTCATTTTGTATTTAAAGTACGATTATATCAAGAGATTTAACTTACAGCGTAATGGCGTCCGCTCCGCTCTGAGGCTTCGTCGGCAGCTGTGCGCGCTCCCGCTGCTTTTACCCACTTGGGCCGTACGGAGCATAGATACAGGTGACGCGTCATACGGGTACTATGGGCCGTTATGGCGGACGAAACTGGTTTCATGCGCCACTGAGCACCACTATGTAAAGAGATAGGAGCTGGGACAGCATGCCTCTTCCATCTATATAATTCAATGCCCCGGCCCCATTGAAAACACTGGCAGATCGCTGACATTGGGTGGCTGTAATTGGACTTGAGAGAATTTATTAAGGTGAATAATTTTCGGATTGTGATGAAATGTCATTTGATTACTATGATAACCTGCCAATTGAGGCAAAAGTCCGATATAAACAGAAATTGGACCTAATTGGTCTAGATAAATGTTTGTACAAACTGCCAAGAGGTACTTGGATTAACGACCCAACTAAATGGCCAGATTTGGAGTACGGAGACCTATATACCTATCTCATTGACACACCAGGTAATTTCGTAATCAGTTTCATAGTTAAAGCTTAAGATCTGTTTTAATGTTCAATGGCAATGAGTGGTAAGTTGGACCAGAGAACCTTTTAGCATTTTCGTGAGTAATTAGCAAAATAAGCGCGCGCTTCACTAATCCATCTAATTTTGTGCTGAATTTCACGCATTGATGTTTGTATTTCGGGAAATAATTATGATCTAAGTTACATGTAATGTTGACTAGAAAATGTTTTAGAAGCTCTCAACGACGTTGTGACTAGTTTTGATTTAGCTAAGGCATGATTTAGCCAACGTTATGACTAAACAACTAACAAATGGTCGTCATTGCAAAAGAGTTCTCAATTGACTTACCTGGTAAAAAATAAACAATAAACATAAAAATTAATAAATTGTGTTTAAAGCAAAATAAATCATAGAATTTGTAGCCTGCTGTCTCGGGCACAGTTGCATTAAATGTTAAAACATAATCCACACAATTTGTTTAAAGCTGCACGTCGATTCTAATCAGAAACTTACTCAGTGTAAAAGATTGATAACTGTAATTCCGACGAAATTACGAGAAGATTTATTTACTATCAAGTCTCAGTAGTGTAGCACTGAGTACAAACTAAAGTGAGTTACTGTCTGATTATAATTATGTTTGATTGAATTGTTAAACTGGTTAATGTTAGACTGTAAATACTATACAGTATAATAATTTGATTTGTTTTTCAGAGTATCGATTGTAATTGTAATTGTAAGCTCTTTTTTCACAAAATTAGTAGATCTACATTGTATGTGTTTGTTTCAGGTGTGTTCACCAGGGAAAGCATGAGGAATAAGATGAGTCTTGAGGCCTACATCTATTTCCAATCGGGATGGGTGGAGAACATTCTTTGTCACTTCATTCCGCAGACCAGACACACATTGCTACTTGCCAACGTCAAACCTTCGCAGAGAGTCAACGACCAGCCTCATAAACCATGGGTTGCCTTGACAGCAGAGGGGAAAGTGACAGCTGGTCACTGCACCTGCATGGCAGGGTAAGTGTCCATGATTTATGACACCATTATAGCAGTTGTATTACAAATTAACAACCTCTTAATTGATGCTATTGACCCCATGCCATTAAAGAGGTGATAACTGTGTTACATAACAAAACTTTTTTTGTTCACAGACTTGGGGAATCCTGCTCCCACGTGGCTGCCCTCCTCTTCAAGGTTGAAGCGTTCGTTAGACTCGGGCTGACCAAACAAACATGTACAGATGTGGCCTGTAAATGGAATAATGACTTTGTTGAAAAGGTGACCCCAGACCCCGTGAGCAAAATCAAATTCTACAAAGACACACGTGTGCAAAAAGTCAAGAAAAAAAAACGATCAAAACCATATTCCAGAGCTACTCATGATGAACAACAATCATTTCTCAAATCATTATCCGAATGTGATAGCAAACCTGTTGTGTTGAGTTGTTTTAATGGTTACTCTGAAAAATTTCATTGGAAGAGAGAATCAACACCAAAAATAAAACTTCCACAGCCGTTGCGAAAACTGTATTCTGCTGACAATTATTCCTCCTCCCAAAAAGAACTCCTACAAAAGTGTGAAGAAATCATATCAAACATGAAAGTCACAACAGAAGAAGTCACTGAAATTGAGAAATGCACTTTAGGACAAAGTGACTGTCTGGCATGGTATGAACAACGGTGTGGGAGAATAACTTCATCAGTGCATGGTGTTCTGCACACAGACCCAGACAAACCATCCCGTTCAGTTATCAAACAAATCTGCTTCCCTGAAACTGTGTCTACAACTGCCATCAACTGGGGACGGAAACATGAAAAGACAGCTCTTAAGGCCTATACACAGTTTTTGAACAATATTCAGCCACCCCACACTGGTGTTAGTGTACAGAGAACGGGCCTTAGAATCGCAGAAGAGACACCCTTCCTAGGGGCTAGTGCTGACTCAATAACACAGTGTGAATGCCACGGCAAACGCGTTGTTGAAGTCAAATGCCCTTACTCATTTCGTAATAAGACACTACAGGATTTTTTAAGTGATAAGAAGTGCTGCATTGAGGGTGCAACTTTGAAAAAAGGACATAAATACTTTGCACAAGTACAATTGCAAATGTATGTGTACAAAACTCAACAGTGTGACTTCTTTGTGTGGACTGAGAACTTTTGTCTCCTGGCCAATGTTAAGCGTGATTATGACTTTATTGAACACATGTTGCAAACAACAGCCTTTTTCAAAAACCACATTCTGCACGAGCTTATGACAAGAACTCTGGAAAACAAATGCAAAGAAGAGTCTGAAAACATGCAAAATATTTCAACTAATTTTTACTGTGTGTGCCAGAAGCCAGAGGACAACAGGCAATATATAGGCTGTGACAATCCAAATTGTAAATACAAGTGGCTGCACTTGGACTGTTTGAAACTGAAAAAAGCACCAAAAGGTGAATGGTACTGCCCAATGTGCAGAAAACCGAACTCCTTGAGAAAGTGAGATTACCATGAATTATGATCTCAGTTTTTGTGCCATAGACCGTTCAAATCTTTATCAAGTATCGCAATACTTTCAATACTTGTGTTTGGAGCAATTGTTTATCCTGCACTCCTTTGTTTTTCAGTGACAGTTACACAGCACTTTGTTAAATTTTGTGTTAATGCACTTTTCAATCTTAACACTTAAATAAATGTTAAATGGCATTTGGTTTATAAGCTTTGGACGCGTGCGTTTTTACACATTTTTGCCTCTACACAGAGATTTTTAGAGTTGACATACCAACTGGCATTAGGCCAAGCAGAAAAATATTTGTGGTACAGTGACTTGACCTGATGGAATAAACTTATTCCATATTATTGTATTAATAAAAGCACAAATTAAGAAATTAACTAAATACAAGCATAAATATTGATTGATCAACACAATTCTCAATGATTTTCCTCCCGGTACACAATGCTGTCACCAAGATTCACAAAAACTGCACAAGAAATCAGAATTGTGTCAATTCTGCTTAGCTCAAGCTCATCTGCCTCATCAGTCACAGTTTTAATGAATGGTATGGCCAAAGTTCCTTGTAAGACTTTAAATTTGTTTTTCATGAGTCCAATTACACGTTCGATATGAATTCTAACATTACTTAATTGTCTTGACACTTCAACCTCCTTGGCTGAAAGCTGTTTTTTACCTTTGGTAAATGCAGGTGTTATAAGTTCGGCACTACACAGAGCTGCAAAGTCGTCTTTCAGGGTAAACCCCCGGTCTGCTAAAATCTGGTCGTGTGGGTGGTGCATATTTGGGTCAATAAACCCTGATTGTCTCACTATTTCATTGTCACTTGCACGACCTCCCCAAGCCTTAGAGAGGAAGGAAATCGATCCATTGGGTGTACATCCTATAAGGACTTTAACGGTACTGTGTTTTTTGTAGTTTGAGTAGACCTTACTTCGAGCACAAAGTTTCTTTGGTCTGTCAATGAATATTTCAAAACAGTCAATTATGCATGTAAGCCGTGGGAAATTATTTCGAAAGGGTCCAGGAAGAGTTCTTCGTACAACTTCACTATCAGGCCATTTAATTAAAAAGTCAAGTTTGGTTGACACCAGCTCGATCCACTTCCAGAAGATCTTACTAACCTGGCTTATTGAGAGATCTGTAGCATGGCCTATGTATTCAAAGGGCAGGTCCATCCTCAACTTTAACAACGTTATAAAAAACTGATCTCTCAAGTCCAATTTCTGGGCGTTTTTACTGGGTTGTACAAATGTCACCAAAAATGAAAACGTTTTCAGGAACACACCCCATGAAATACCAGTAAAAAAATTACACTTCTTATCATTTCCTTCCACACAGGAAGCATGAAGGTAAGCTGCACATTTCAGTCTCTTGTTGTCTTCAAGAAGGTTTGCTTTTTCCTTGCGCAGGTTGTCAATTTCCTCATACAGCTGTTTCCGTTCATCGTCACCAACCGGCTTGGAAAGTGATGAGGGGCAAGGAACTGCTGTCGGTGTATCAAGGCTGTCAAGTACCCTCTTCTTGGGTGGAGTTTGTGAAGGGACGTGAAGTTTTCTCTTTGAGGCAGCAGCAAATCTCCGGAGCTTGGACTCTGATGATTTGGAGTCAGTTTTGATGTGCTTGAAGATGGAGGGAATGAAGTCAGGATGCGTAGAATCGGTACTGGGTCTCCCTGAAAACAGAAAACAATTGAATATAAATTAATCAGGGTAGATCTTACTAGATAGTTAAATCTATTTAAACATATTAAAACATAAATCATGCATCATAATGGTTTACAGTTCAAGTGATTTATTGGATAATAATCGCTTAACTACTACTACTACTACTACTAAATAAGCAATAAACGACCTTTCGCTGTGAGCCCCAAGTCCGTATTAAATATAAAGGCATTTCCATGACCAGAGCTTCATTTAAAACAATTTAAAATCAAACCATGTATGCATACAATGTACAGTGTTTAGGTAATCTAAATAGTTTTACATTATGCTGATGTGATGTAACTGTTCCATGGATTTTTTTATTTACAGAATTCAATTCTATATGTAAACTTAAGATGTGATTTAATAGGTTTATATATATATATATATATATATATATACAGTATATATATATATATATAATCACTAGCCCCTGCTTACAAGTGGCCAGAAGTCAAACGAGGAGGGTGTTTCAGTTCAAGCTTTTTATTGAATGGCTCACATTGGCGGCGCACAGCATTATGGGGCTCAACATAACCATTAGGTGTGCTCGCAGCTCAGTGCTCAACATCCATAACATCTTCCTTCCTTTAGATTAATGTTCCGATATTAAACCCTTTAAACTTTTAACAATTGTTAAAAGTTTAATAAGTATTGCAGGCTGTAATAACATACATCCATAACAACAACTCAGTCACTGTAGGTTGGCAAATTAACATAACAACTCTGCTAATATCTTTTAACAAATTTGAGTCGTTCCACAGAGGGTGGTTGGTTTACTTCACTTAATTTGTTTATATCGGTCTTTTGCCTCAATTGGCAGGTTATCATGGTAATAAAATGACATTTCATCACAATCTGACCATTATTCAGCTTAATAAATCCTCCCAAATCCAATGACAACCACCCAATGCCGTTGTATTCACCTTTGCCAACAGCTATTTTGATTTGTAACTAGCACCGGAGAGGCCAGTTACATCGCTAGCAAAGTTGGTTGAAGCAAAAATATTTAGAAAGCAAAGTAATCATGCATTTTATCATAATCGAAAACGATTCTTACCACTTAAGAAGTGTTCGCTACAAAGGACTGTAAGCTTGCTTGGCCTCCAATCCGAACCATCCGGATTCACTCTCTTCACACTGTTGACCCACTTTTTCCAATGTTCAGGATGTTTCGGGAAGGTAAAGAATGAAAATTTCTTCCCCATCATGTTATGGTTTGAACATCCAACCGCACAGCAGCTTTTAGGCATGATTTACTGAGGAAAAACTTAATTTATCGTACACAATCTGTCATTCTCAGGCAAAATCGCTGTCTAACACCGCCATTGTTTTCACCTCCACATGTGCGGCGCTCTGAAAGTACCCGGATGGGAGAAGAGCCCTATAGCTTGTTTGTGTTCTGCTAGTCTGTTCTTTAGTTTGCGTTTTGTTCTGCAAACATAAAATCGACCGCAGGGACATTCAAGTCTATACAACATAGGTGGTGTTACAGTTAATGATGGTTTTAATGTTGTAAGTCTGACCTGATGTTGTATCCTTGAAGATCTTAGTCCTTTGTATATTTTCACAAAAAGAACAATTACCACAACTATAGCAACCAGCTTTAGTGTCAAGCCATGTCTTTTGTTTTAATGCTGGCAGATAACTGTGAACCAGTTGACGACCAAGAGTGGGGGCTTTCCTAAAACTAATGGTGGGGGACTCTGGCAGAGCATCTCTCAGTGTGCTATCACTTCTTAAAATACTCCAATTTTGTTTGATATCTGTTTAATTTTGTTAGCTTCAGTACTGTATTCTGTCACAAAAAACACTTGGTTTGAATTCTCATTGTGTTTTGTTTTTTGAATCAATAAATCTTCTCTATTGGAGCTTTTAGCTTTGTTTGTTGTAGGCCGAAGACACAATATCGTTGGAATATCCTCTTTCTTTAAATCTTTGGCTCATATCCTGAGAATGTCCCACTTGGGACATGTGACCAATGCTGTAAGCTTATAGCTGTACAGAGGCAGCCATCTCGAGCTTGCCCTGAAGAAGGCCTAGAGCCGAAACGCTTTGGCAATGATTTTATCTCATCTAGCCATGTATTAATAAAGGCTTTTTAATATTTCTACTTTTGGAGTGCCTCAGTTTATTTGATTCTCTTGTAAATGTTTTTTATAATGAGTATGTAATGTATAGGCCTATGTAATTGTGTAACTTTATCTTTTGCTGCCTCTTGGCCAGGACTCCCTTGAAAAAGAGGTTTTTAATGAGACTTTCCTGGTTAAATAAAGGTTAATATAAAATATATATATACTGTAGATAGATGAGAAAATTACAGAAGGGAAGAGTGTAGTTAATGCGTTCAATGACTATTTTATCAATATTGAGCCTCATCTGGCATCAAAAATAGCCAAAACAAACAGTGACGTCTCTCAACATATTAATACGAATGTTCACTCCTTCTTTCTCACGGCAACGAATGAAAATGAAATAATTAAAATAGTTCAAGCTTTCAAGAATATAAATCTACTGATTGGAACGACTTTGTCATGAACATGATCAAAAAAATTATACATAACATATCTATGCCTTTAACACATATATGCAACCTCTCCTTTTCAACTGGTGAATTCCCCGATCTCATGAAAATTGCCAAAGTTGTTCCAATTTATAAAAGTGGGGATAATCATCAATTCACAAATTATAGACCGATCTCTATACGTATCCATCTACACTCTTCCCTTCTGTAATTTTCTCATCTGTCTGTCTGTCTGTCTATTCCATTCTTAATTTTTGATATTTATTTTTTATTATTTCTTGATTGATGTTTAATTTTTGTTTTTTATACTTTTTATTAAGGCTTCTCTTATTTTTGTCATCTCCAGTGTTTCCTCTGAAGGAGCCCTCTGCCTCAGGAGCAGTGATGGGCTGTGGCTGTGTGGGTGCTGTCCTATGGGTGCCTGATGGAGGTATGGTGTCTCTGCAGCGCCTCCTGCTGGGTGCCCTGTGGCGGTGCTCTGTAGCTGTGGTTGGTCTGCTGCTCCTGGTGCAGACGGCGCCTCTGATGCAGGGGCGGCGCCAGGGGGGGGGCACCCCCAAAGATTGTGGCCACTAAATCAAAGGAGCATAAGTTATCTTTAGAAACATCCCTCGGACGTTTAACATGAAAGGAGTGAGTAGGACAGGTTTAATTCCAACTAAAGGACGGGGCTTTGTCCGAGGCCCATTGTGATGTTAATGCACTGTAAATTGTAACTCATTGTTTCAAATTTAAAAAAAACATTCCAAGGGCTGCCATATTTTACGTTAAACCCATTACAAGTATGCAGTATACCCAATTTGAAATTCGTAATTCACTACACTCACAGCAGTAACTATCCTAAAATGATAAACTTAATCAAGCTTAACCACAGCGCTCAGTTTAAAGGATTTATATTCTTAGATTAATACAATTGCTCAAGACATTTGTCTTAAATTGGAAATCTTACTCAACTCGATGCATTTTTATTAATTGATACAATTGCTTGGAGCAGCCGTTTAAACTCATACAGTTGTTTTGTCTTAACCATCCTCCTTATATTGAGTGAAATTGTATGTATTAATTGAGACCACCTCCAAGTTATACTTTCTAATTGAGACAATTTCCCCACATTAATTTAAAGTAAACTGACACTCTTAAATGGGAAAATGAACCCTCAGAAAATATAAACTTTAACAAGTATTTATTGTACTTTTGCCAAACAAATAAAAGCTGTACAATAACTTGTGATATACAGTATTTTGATATGTTTTCATTGCGATGAGTACTGTATAAAAGGACTGAGTGCTATATACTTCTATCAAAGTACAGTAACATACAGTATCTCAATAATGGAATCATGCACATTATATTCACTGAAAGTTGTGGAGCTTGATAAAGTCCAAAAGTGGCCTTGAATTCTTTCAGAAGAGAGCAACACTGAACATGTACCGATAAACACACACAACCTTTTTCAATACTTGTTAATGCAGACTCTTAATGAGCAAAATGAAATTAACTAATGGGTACCGCCACAAAAAGTCTAACAACTAGGGCTGGGCGATATATCGAAATGTTTTAAATGATATGAAATTAGACCATATTGCATATATTGATATTCAAATTTGCGCTGCAATACTTATTTTATAGGCTTTTATTTAAGATTTTTTATTTCATTTAAATGTGCACCATACAGAGATTTGTTATACAGTGTTTGTGTTTTCAATTAAACTACTCGTATTTGGCTTTGACTTAACATTTCACAGCTCCCACTTTGCGGAAAAATATCGGGATATATATCGTATATCGATATTTGACCTAAATATATCGTTATATGACTTTTGGTCCATATTGCCCAACCCTATTAACAACTACTATGCTGACATGGTTTTGCAGGAATACAGATGGTGAAAAACAGTTTTAAATCTTCTCGCGCAGTAGTTTGTCCTTATACCGTGCACAACAAAGCGCTGCTCACCACCAACGTCCACGCTTTAGGTTCTTCAGATAGTCAATGTTCAAACTGTAGACCAGACCCAGAAGAATTGCAACACTTGATGGAATGTCCTTCAGATCAGTCAGTGCATCGGCTTCCTCAAGGAGTCAAAATCCTTTATGTGTCTGTCATCCATCTTTTACCATCACCTCGCCGACTCGCACGCCTTTGCACAAGTCCTGCTCATCATCAGTGGCCTGCAAAACAAAGTATTTTGTGGACTAGTTTGTAATAGGTTTTTCAAATTCAAAGAGTAGGCTTATAGATATTGGTATAAAGTTGAAGCAAGAGAAGCAAATGAAAAACAACAGACTGGAGGGAAAGTCTTGATAATGAAATGCAAATTGGACACAATGTGCAACTTGAGCAAAATATACCAAAGAGAAAAGTGACAAAAATGTGTGACAAAAACATGTCAAGAAAGTGACAACCATGTGGGGTTACACTTTAGAATACGGCCCGGTAACTCCTAGGTAGTTACTGTACTACATCCCTGGTACTTACCAAGTACTTACAGGTAATTACCTGGTAATTACCTCTGTAAGTACCAGGGATGTACCATAGTAACTACCTAGGAGTTACTGGGCCGTATTCTAAAGTGTTACCCAATGCGGCAACAACGCAATGAAAAAGATTAGTTTATGGTGGGGGTTAAGAGGTTACCCGTGTGTGTTTTATGTCCATGAGTTAGCACATAGCCGATTAGCCATGCTTTTAAACTCTTAGGGAGTCATTTATCATGGCAGGTGTTAAATAGCAGGTGCAAGCTCAAAAATAAAATATGTTATTTTGTAGACATGTTGTACTTAATTTACCATTTTATGTTGCCTGAATTGTTAACTTCCTGTACAATCGCGAGAGTCTGCGAGACTTTGTTTTCTGTTTTGCCCGGCAATGAACATGGTGCGGTAATAAACTTTCTGTGGAACTACGTCGTGTCTTTGGCTATTTACATGGTAGCAGAGGATGGTTTCCAACTACAGAGTACCGCCGAAGTTTGACGAAGCCAGACCATACGAGTGCTGGAAAAATGAAGTTGGTATTTGGAGACTTGTTACGGACTTGGCCAAGAAGAAGCAGGCACTCGCTGTGGCGCTTGGACTCGAGGGGCGAGCCAGAGAGACCGCTTTAGAAATACCCGCGGACGATCTGAACAAAGATGAAACCTTGCTAGCTAAGCTGGACGTGGTATTCTTAAGAGAAGAAAAAGACCGCGCTTATGAAGCATATTCTCATTTCGACTCGATTTCGAAAGACAGTGCGGTGTCAATGGCGGATTACATAATAGACTTTGAGCAGAGATACAACCGCATGAAGAAGTACAACATGACCCTGCCTGACGCAGTGTTAGCGTTTAAACTCCTGGACACGGCTTGTCTCGAGGAGAAGAGTAGGCAGCTAGCACTTACAGCGTGCGGCCGTGCGCGGATTTGACATTCGCATCTATGAAGTCAGCGTTGAAGCGGATTTTCGGCGGAAAAACCAACGGTGCAAGCGGCGGGAGCGAGACTCAAGATACAGCGTTTTTCACGAGCAGAGGCCACCGGGCAAATTCAGACGTAACACCGGCCCTTCACAGAGCGGACCGCGGCAGCCACAGCAAGGTACAAACCCACTCGACAAATATGGTAAGCGAACAAAATGTGCCATTTGTCAGAGCACGTACCATTGGGCCAAAGACTGTCCTCATCGGAGAAACGAAGTGAAGCTAACAGAAGATGAGAATGTGGAAGAATGCAACATTACACTATTTACAAAAGTTATGACGGACTCGGAGATCTTTCTAACTGAATCACTGGGATCAGCTATCAGTGACACTGCATGCACACGCACTGTCTGTGGTGAGAAGTGGCTGGATAGTTACATGAAAGACCTGAGCTAAAGCCAAATAAACAAACTGCTGCAAACAGAATCTTCAAGCTGCAGACCTTTCAGATTTGGTGATGGTCAGGTGGTACATGCCAACAGAAAAGTGAAACTTCCCGCTAAGATCGGGTCAACAAAATGCCACATTGAAACTGAAGTTGTTCTGCTGATATCCTTTGCTGCTGAGCAAAATGTCTCTAAGAGAGCAGGAACTGTTTTAGACATGGAGAACGACGAGTTGTCATGTTCAAGCAACCAGTGCCTCTTGAGCTCACTAGTTCGGGACACTATTGTGTGGACATTAGAGATGGTAATAATGAAGTGGACACCAATGAAAGTGAAGTCCTTGTCGTCACAGCAGAGATGTCTACAAAAGAGAAGCGTAAAGTTCTCCTGAAGCTTCACAAGCAGTTTGGCCACGCCTCTGCAGACCGGCTACAGAGGCTTATCCACAGCTCTGGAAATACTGACAAAGACTGTCCAGTCATTCTGCAAGAGATCATTCGTGACTGTGAGGTATGTCAAAGATATAGCAAGACCAAGCCCAGGCCTGCTGTAAGTTTACCCTTAGCCTCAGAGTACAATGAGACGGTGGCAATGGATCTACATGAGCTGGAACCTGGCGTATGGTACCTCCACATCATAGACCACTTCACACGTTTCAGCGCTGGAAACATTGTGAGAACGAAGAAAGCCTCAGAGATAGTCAATTCCTTCATTCACTCGTGGATAAGTGTTCATGGTGCCCCCAAACGGATATACACAGACAATGGTGGAGAGTTCAACAATGAGGAGATAAGAGAGATGGCAGAAAAATTCAACATTGAGACGAAGACTACAGCGGGATACAGTCCTTGGAGCAACGGACTGCTGGAGAGACACAACATGACACTGACTGACATCCTCCTTAAGGTGAAAAGGGAAAACGGGTGTGGTTGGCAAACTGCTCTAGACTGGGCTCTTATGGCCAAAAACAGTATGATTAATGTGCATGGTTATAGTCCACATCAGCTTGTGTTTGGTCACAGTCCTAATCTTCCCTCTATTTTGGTTAATAAACTGCCCGCTCTAGAGGGCACTTCTATGAGTATTAGAGTAGGACAGCACCTAGCAGCATTACATGCTTCCAGAAGAGCTTTCACAGAGGTGGAATGCTCAGAAAGAATAAGAAGAGCTTTACGAAAGCAGCTCAGGCCTACAGATGAAAAATATGAGACAGGAGACAGAGTGTACTACAAACGAGCAGACAGTACAGAGTGGAAAGGCCCTGCTGTAGTAATCGGTCAGGATGGCTCTGTGGTGTTTGTCAGACATGGTGGGATTCTTGTTAGAGTACACCAGTCCAGGCTGAATAAAGTTAATGCACAGGGTGAGGATAAACCTGTACTACCTGATATTCCTAAAAATAGTAAAGAAAATGACACCTTAGTACCCACTGATGTGTCAGAGAATTCAGATGATGAAATGAGTGTTAATGGAGAAGTGCAAATCCCTGAAAACACAGAAACAGATGATAGAGAAGACGTGAGACAAAGAGGGATGCTCCTAATACAGTGGGTTCCACTAGCGTCAAACTGAGAACAGGTCAGACAGTGACATTTACAAACAGAGATGATGGTACTCAGCACACTGCCAGAGTTTTAGGCAAAGCAGGAAAAGTAAAAGGGCAATATAAAAACTGGTACAATGTGCAGTATCTTGAACCAAATGGCAGTGAGGGTCTAAAAGAAGCTTTAGACATGTTACACGTTGATGATCTTCTCACTGAATGTGAAAGCGCTGATGCTGATGTACTCATTACCAAAGACATCTCTTTTGATGCTGCTAAACAGCAAGAGATTAAGAACTGGCAAAATAATAATGTTTACGAAGAGGTCACAGACAAGGGTCAAAATGTATTTCTACTAGATGGGTCTGTACATTAAAAGAAACTTCTAATGGCATTGTTCCCAAAGCTCACCTTGTGGCGAGAGGTTTTGAAGAACTCAATATACACAAGTTACAGAAAGATTCTCCCACATGTGCATCAGAGTCACTCAGGCTGTTGTTAGCTGTAATCTGTCAAAACAAATGGAAAGTTAATTCTATGGATATTAAGTATGCCTTTTTGCAGGGTATGGAGCTCTCAAGAGACATTTACATTCGTCCCCACCTGAAGCAGGCGTGGACAGTTCTTTGTGGAAACTAAAGAAATGTGTGTATGGACTTGCAGACGCTTCTCTCTACTGGTACAACAAGGTCAAAGAACTCATGCTGAACACTGGTGGTAAAATGTCATGGGTTGATCCTGCAGTGTTTTATTGCAGAATGGGCAGTCTGAGGTGACAGGAGTACTGGCATGCCATGTGGATGATTTTCTTTGGGCAGGTTCAGAGCACTTTGTAACTAATGTCATCCCTGTACTAAAATCTGCATTTCATGTGGGTCGTGAAGAACATGAGAGTTTTTCATATGTGGGAATGGACATTGCTACTGTGGGTGGTGTAGTGCAGGTGCATCAGCACAGTTACATTGAAAACCTACAACCAGTTCACTTGCAGGCAGCACGTGCTGTACAGAGAGAGGCTCAACTAAATGACAAAGAAAGAACAGCTCAGGTCCAAAATAGGACAGATTCTGTGGGTTGCTAAACAAACAAGACCAGATGTTATGTTTGACACATGTAGCCTAGCATCGAACATTAAGAATGCTACTGTTCAGTCCATACATGAAGTGAACAAAGTGATCCGTAAACTTAAGTCAGAGAAGGTCACACTTAAGTTTCAACACTTGGGCAACAGTGATAATTTGAGTTTGGTGGTCTTCAGTGATGCTTCACTGGGCAATCTTCCCGATGGAGGTACACAGGGAGGGGCTTTAATTACTCTCATGGGAAAACAGGAAAGTTCTCTCCTCTGTTTTTGGCAATCTAAGAAAATCAGACGTGTGGTAAGAAGCACGCTGGCAGGAGAAACCCTTGCCATGTCAGATGGTATAGACAATGCTATGTTCTTGGCTATGCTCTACTCTGAGCTTACCACTGGTAAAGCTGATCTGAACGCTCTTCCACTTATTTGTGTTACTGATAACCATTCTCTGTTTGACGCTCTTAAGTCTACAAAACAGGTCACAGAGAAGAGACTCAGATTAGAAATAAGCGGTGTCAAAGAGCTTCTACATACTAACAAATCAAAGCCAAGTCACAACTTGCTGACTGTTTGACGAAGAAAAGTGCTTCCTCACTTGTGCTTCTTAAAGGTCCTATATCATGCAAAATCGACTTTTTTGAGTTTTTAGCCATGTTGTTATGCTATTTCCTTATCAAAACACCCCCAGAGCGGTTTTGGCTTCATTCACGCAGTTCTAAGTAATCCTCCTGAATCCTGCTCCACCCTCTCCTGGTAAACCACTGAGCTGTTCAGTTGTGTCGTCACAGCGGAACGGAAGTGCTCTACGTCTGTAATGTAATGCCTTACGGCCTGATTTTTATTTATAATTTTTTTTTTTTTTTTGAAAAAAAAAAAAAAAAAAAAAAAGCAACTCTCCGACGCGTCTGTGCTGTCCCACGACGCTAATCAAGCGCACCCACGGCTGGAGGAGCCATGGATCCGAGCATAAGTGTTGTTTTTGAAGACTGAGCTCTTTCTAACCTACTCTGGACACCGCCTGTTCTTTTTCTTACCGATAATGCCACGGATGCGCGTTTGGCTACGAGAGGAACAGGACTATTCAACCTTCCTAAAGAAGAGTGCACTCGCCAGAAGTTGGAATTTCTTTCCGGGATTAAGCTAGCTACTATATCAACCAACCTGATGGATGCTTGGTAAACCTTGGCCAGAATCAAAGTGGATTAACTTTTATAACCAACACGAGGGCCATAACGTAAACACCCGACGATGGGGAGGCCATGCTGAGCGGGGAGTCAATCAAAACGCGTGTTAGCGTGTGTGTTAGCGTGTGTGTTAGCCATTTATGAAACTGTGTTGCACATGTCAACTCCTTATAACTGCATTATGTGAAGTAACTTCACTTTTTGCAGCAATATTTATATTTATAATACTGCAAATGTGGAATGAGCGGAGAGAGGGGCGGAGTTAACTGAATCGAAGCGTCTTGTCTTCCGGGTAGGGAAAATACCCCCCAAAAATACTTATATTTCTCTCAAAAATGAGTACTCCATAGTGATAGAGGTACAATATATCATATATATGCCTATACTTTACTTTGGAATGGCTAAAATAGCATGATACAGATCCTTTAAGGCGCTGTATGAGGGTGTATGGAATCTGTAATATCTGGACCCCATTTTATCTTGGTGCAGTTTTTTTTGGTTTATAAGAGTAAATAAGAGTAAGTAAGAATAAGTAAAAAATGCACAAAGGAGTCAATGGGGAGTCAATGGGGGCCTAGCGATGATATGGAGGTACTACAGCAATGGCGGCCTCCAGTGTTGCGGTCATAAAGCAGAGCAGCTAGCGGACATTGGTCTTACCTCAACAGTCATTGGAAACACAATCTTCTTAGGAGTGTGGGAGGCCATGGAGAAGAATCGTTCTTTTCTTATCGATGGAGTCCACCAAAAAAATAAAAATAAATAAATAAAGTTACCAATGACATTCTGTTGCAGTCTTACCAAGCAGCACACCTTTCTAGCTTCCCCATGCTTCTAGCAATGGATGCAGCTCATGTGGAGCTGCATCCATTAAGCTCTGCATTCTTCCCCATTCAAACCATTTTGCATTTCTGTGCATCTGGAGTTATTTTTCAGAGGTTTTAAACTTGAGGGTTAATTTATCAATTCCTGAATTGCCATTTTAATACTATAAATGCAGGGGAAAAAAAGGCTCCCGCACACTGTCTCACTCTTTTACTTGGCTTTTATTGCAGCAACGTTTCGGTCACTCTGACCTTCATCAAACTTGAAGACAGCCCCTTCCGCTTGATCATAAGTTAAGTTCTTGGTTTTAAAATAATCTGCATAATTGTGTAATTATTATGGAAGTGAATTGCCTAATTATATGTGCTGTGAAGGCATGATTTTTTGTGATATTGGTGATTATTGGATGCTATGATCAGGTACTATGTCATTGGTCCTGATTGGATATTGCCTGTTGGGGGCAGTCCCTGAGCTATAAATGATCAAGCGGAAGGGGCTGTCTTCAAGTTTGATGAAGGTCAGAGTGACCGAAACGTTGCTGCAATAAAAGCCAAGTAAAAGAGTGAGACAGTGTGCGGGAGCCTTTTTTTCCAAGTTAAGTATTCTATTCTTCAACGCACCCGTTGCCGACTCAGGTGTGCAGAGCTTCCACTTATCAAATACTATAAATGCAAAAACACAAAACACATTTCTTAAGACTTGCAAACATTTAATTGAACCCTTTAGCAAAAAAAATAATAATTCAATTTCAATTCAATAAACTTACAGTAAAAGGTTTTGAGCAATGTCCTAATCTTCCAGTACATATACATTTAATGCCCGTTTGAATCCAATTTAATGCTTTTTAAAAACCCTGTAATTAGTCCCCAAGTGACAGCTGGAAATTAGGACTGCCATAGTAAATCAATGAACCTCTCCCCCAAAAAGGAATGAAACTTTAAAGTAAAAATAAAAATTAAATTAAATTAAATAAAAAATATAATTAACATAAAGGTCTAAAAAATAACTGTAAAAACGAAACAAAAAAATAATGTGAACTTACATCCAGCAGTCCTGTGAGCCTGACGAGGTCCAGGTACTGGTCGAGTTCAGGTTAGCTGATGGTACACCAGAAATTCCAATTCAATCTGATGAAGGGAGAAAACAAAAAAAAGAATTAAAGAGGGGGTATTATGCTTTTTTCAATCACATAGCACCAGTCTATAGCATACTACAATGATGACGTAACCTTCTGTTGGTCTATATATGCAGTAAATTAAAATAACTGCCTTGAATAAAATTGCTCTCTCAAAATGGCTGTACTGAACATCTTGAAATAGGCCTCTGTCTCTTTAAGAAGCTTTCCGACACGCCCCTTCAGCACACTGCTGTGGCATTTAAACAACAACACTGTGTAGGGAGGGGGCTCTGCTGAGCTGAGGAGCAGTGGTTGGTGGCTTGGCTGGTGACGAAAGGTCCAGAGGCGTCTCCAGGAGGTGGGGGCGTTCCTAGGAGGACTGAGGCATAGCTACACCTAAAATGGCTGCCGTCTAAGTTTTTACTGATTACTCAAAAATATGTGAATGAGCCAAGGCAACACTTCAGGCATGTGTTTAATGAGGGAATGACATAACATGATATAAAGCTTGAAAAAGTCGATTTTACATAATACCCCCCTTTAATCAAAATACATTTTAGTTGTTTACATGTTGAATTGCATTTAAGTATATTAGGTTTTATTCTCACCAATGTAATTCACATTTTGCAGCACGGTAGCGCTCGTGCTTCACAGCTAGAAGGTCCCGGGTTTGATTCCCACCTGGACGGGGCCTTTCTGTGTGGAGTTTGCATGTTCTCCCTGTGTCTGTGTAGGCACTGCCGCTGCCCTGCTCCTTACAGGTCGCCCCAGTGACAAAGGATGGGTCAAATTTATCTACGGGGACAATAAAGTATGCAAACAAGCATACATTAGATTTTTAGCATTGTTCTACTCCAATTTTGTGACTGCAACAGTCACCCTCATTATGTCATGTTATAAATTACATTATTTTACTGCCAAGGAAGCAAACAACTGTGAAGGAAGACAAGTTCCCAATTTTCTGATAGAATCCATTTCCCCAGCACTGTGCATTTGATCACTTATCATGAGCCTGTGGTTTTTAAATGTGCTGCACTTCTGAATATATCGTTACTTATTCTAATCAACAATTATGACTATATAACTGCTTATTGGCTAAAACAGACAGGCCTAAATAAAATACAGTGATGCTGCTGCGGGTAACATAAGCAGCTGTAGCCGTTAGCTTTACGTTAGCTCTAGGCTAAAACAAGCTACTCTCTGACAGTGAGGCTATCCGAGCGAACTCGGGTAAGTAAACACACCGCTAAACTGTCCTCTATTTCTGCATCATGATCTGCACCTGTCCTCTGCCCTCTCTCTGCGAGTGGCTCCTCCAACGCGCTCCTCCTCGTGCACGCGGGCCGCTCTGCCCTGCTGCTGCGTTACAGCCGCGGAGGAGCCCAGCAAAAAGCGAACATCAGAGTCAAACATGGGTGCTTCTCTGGGAGAACAGTCTGGAAGCGCGTATTGGTAGGAAATAATAGACGAAGCAAAAGCCACATCAGGGCGTACAGATTCAAACACCGCGGCTGTGACTCCTGTTCACTCCCCCACAGCCCCATTGATACAGCACCTACAGTCTGCGGCCCGGGGCAGAGGAGCGCGGTCCTAATGCGTTTCGGAGGAACGCGAACATATTTGAGTCGTTTTACCAAACCTTGACGGCGAATAACTGAAATATTATGTATGAGTATAGCATTCCGGATAAAACACCAAGACAACTTGATGTTAAAAATAAATACATGTTACCAGATTTAAATGAGGTAGACAGATCAAACACGTTTCAACACAAGCGTGTTAGGGGGTTAACTTATTTCAAACAAAACTGTACTACCAATCATTATACTATTGTTAACAAGTTAGTAAATCGTAAAAACTTACAGAAAAGATGAATTTCCTCAAAGTGCAGGTCCACAATAGCCTGGCTAACGCCAGACTGCTGTGTGCGCTCGAATCCTTTCGAACTTCACAACAGTCTGGGGACCATGGCCGACATTTTTCCATGGATTTGGGCACCAATCACAGAACGAGGAGGGACGGTAAGACGATGACGTGCTATTTGACATACGGAAGCTTGTAGTTTGTTTAGGGATAAAAAAATAAAAAAATATTTACGGATCTAACATGACAGCAGCAGACGCGATGCCATCTTTTGATCAAGCTTTAGAACGTGTTCTAAATAGTTTAGCTCAAAAGTTTACAGCAGGTCATGCGTCATCTGATACAATGATACGATTGGCTATGGCTACGTGCAGACGCATGAGAGACATTCGTAGTGCCCAATAAACGGCTATGGACAATCGTAAACCACACCTCTCCTACGAGAAAATGAATTGGTGGTCCCCAGACTAAATATCACTTGTGATTTTAGTCTGGCGTTATCCAGGCAAGGTCCACAACGTAGAGAAGTCGATTTGAATTGTCCATGGGCGCAAAAAATGTGTACCCACAATGCACCTCGCAACAGACACACAAACGTAATGACGTAGCTATTTCAAACAAGTTCACGCCCATAATTACACACTTGGGCCAAAAAATGTCAAGTCAATTAACATTTCAGATTTAATTGAAACTATATATGTGATTTCTTTAGTTTTTTGTAATAGTTTAGGAAACTGCAGCCAATTTGAATCAAGATTATATATTGAAATGAATAAAGGGCAATATGACAATTTACAGTGTGCGGCCGTGCGTCAGAGCGCACGCTCGGCGACAGCAGGAGTCGGGCTGAGTCTGACTCCAGGGTCATTATTACAGTCGTTCACTAAATTTGATCAATGAGCTGAAGTTAGACTGATGTTATAAAGTCAGACTCTGCTCCTCTGGCTCTCAACACAAATCAGAGGATATTATTGTGCACTTTTGCTGACTGAATCTAAAGCACAAGAGCAGACCGAGTCCTCCAGCAGCGGGACAAAGGCTGGACGAAGAAATTACGCACAACAGCGGAAAAAAGTTAACTTAAATCATGAGCGCGTTGCCCTTCTCTCACGTCGTGGGCATCCGTCTGATAATCAGCTCAACTTTAACATTAACTGTGTTCGAGATAGAAGCGGCTCTAGGATGCAGTGTGTGAGCGGAGTGTGAGGGGAGATTTCGACGTGAGAGCAAAGCCACACATTCACGAGGACCACTCCTCTGGCCTCACGTCCTCCCGGGGTCGACATAAACCATCTCACGGAGGCTCCTCAGTGCTGCTGGAGTTAAAGGCAGGTCCAGAGCGTCCTCCTTCTCCATACAGCACTTTGACCGCTCACGACGCCTTTGCACTGCTGTTCCGTTCTCTCGGACGCCGAAAATTACGCATTTGTTGTCTAATTGCCCCCAAAATGAATTTTTTTGTGAGCACCCCAAGACAGACCTCAGCACCTCCTAAGCACCCCCTGGGACAAATGTCTGGCGCCGCCGCTGCTCTGATGGAGTTTCCTCACTACCCAGCCTAATGTTTATGATATGCTTCATTTTTATTCTATTGTGTGTGTGTGTGTGTGTGTGTGTGTGTGTGTGTGTGTGTGTATAGACCAGGGGTCTCCAAGCGATTTTTACCCGGTGAGCTACTTTTAAATAACAAAACCATCAGAGAACTATTATGCTTTGAAGACACTTGTGTACGTACCTAAGCAGCTTTGGAGGAGTTCACCCTGGAGATTGATATTTCATTAAAAAAAAATGACATTGACTTGAATATTGTACTTGTATACTTTATTGACTAAATTGGCCTGTAGATTCTGTTCAAAATGCTCTAAAAAGGCTACGGTTGCTCCCGAGCTGCGGGTTGGAGATCCCTGGTGTTATTTCCCCTTTTGATTGTAATTAACATGTGACTTTGTAATAATTTTGACATCTGTTTATGTCTACTGTGAGTTTTGTTTTACCTTTTCTGCCCTTGTAGTTATAGGCTACTGTTTGCCCTGCTGTGTGCGTACTGCACTTTGGTCAACAGTGTTGCTTTTAAAGTGCAATATAAATAAAGCTGGATTGGATTTTGATCTATAAAACAGATGTAGTTCATCTCGTGCAGCATGTTCTTTAGAATTATTTCGTTTTTCTGTGTTTTCAAGCCATTTTCTTGGATTTTTCTTTGGAAATATCACATTTTCCACATGGATTCATGTTATGTTTTGTTTGTTTGTTTTTTTTGTTTTGTTTTTCAGCTGTGCTAGCTGTGGCCTTTCCTTACACAAACTCACTGTCATCTCTGTTGAACATGAGCTTGATCACCAAGGACGGCCCTCACATTGATTTGATTTTTTATTTCGAGCCACACAATACAGGCACAAAGCCAGAAAAAAACACAACAAAAGAAAAACAAAATAATAATTAATTACATTCAAGCTCGAAAAGGAGTGGGAAGAAGACAGGCTTATTGACTCCCACCCCTGTTCATAAACTTAAATAATAATGTGGTTGCAACAATAACATTGCTTAGTACTTATTATCCTACAGAACAATTAACAATTAAGTTAATTACATATTTACAGACGCAACAATGTATTATATTAAGTCACATTCGTAGTATGTTACACTTTATAACAAGTGTATAATTTTGTTCCCTATACCTATTTTATTGCCACGTTGGTATTACTGTTATTCACCATCATCACTACAGCCCATATAAGATCAAAGTGTTTGAATGATACATAATATACTCCACATTTATTCATGAAAGGTACAATAGTCGCAGACTGATTGATGCTCATGATAACAAGAGTAGTCTTAATGATGTGTGTTAAAAAGGATTCGGGGCTTTTCTTTTTTCTTTCCTGTGTCTGGACCTGCTGCCAGAGGGGAGCAGCCCCCGAGCAACAGGACCATCATTCGTGAGGTGTCCTATGCTGTGCATTAAAAGAGACAGATTTAGGAGTCTGCTGCCAGAAGAGGCTTTCCTCGAGCAGCCGGCCCCCACATGTCTGCCCTGTACTACGAGTTATGTTGAATGCAGAGTACGTGGATATGTGCATGTTTACTTGTAAGAATTTAATTCCTTTATATTACCATCAGCATCAATAGCAATACTGCTGTCTGGATCGATTAAATTTGATTCTAAGAATAATATATAAATTGTTAGGTATTTATCCTGGGCTGTTAAAATAATGCTGATAACACAACAGCAATAGTAATATCAATGGCAATAACAATTACCCCCTAATCAATTCTTATGCTAATATGACACAATACATTTTAAATAGCTATGAGTAAAAATAAAGAAGACAAGAAAAAATTAATAAAGAAAGAAAACAGCAAAACAAAAATACAAAACAAAAATACAGTCAAGACATACAGTATAGTTAATGTAAGATATTACTAATACAATATAGTCACCTAGTTATTTCTTATTTACTGAATTAAATATTATATCCTCCTGTTTCAGTCAATTTCTGGCGTCATTGAAAAGAAAATCTGACTTTTTCGCTCCAACACGGTCACTCAGTGTGACTGTCCCAGTAGACTAGTCTTGTAGGCTACTGGGAGTATTGAGTAACTCTTGTATTTTTTCCATGTACTTTTACATTAACTTGAGTAACTACTTTTTACATGTACTTGAGTAAAATTATTTCAAAGTAACGTTACTCTTGAGTAATCTTACTTGAGTAAATAATTTGGCTATTATACCCACCTCTGCCAGCAGGTAGCGCTGATAAGAAGCCCGTAAAGTTACCCTGCCTGAGACGCACGAAGAAGAACGCACTAGCACTAGCCTAAGGAGCTAACGACAAGTGCTAACACACGCTAGTGCCGAGCACCGCACACTGACAAACAAACGGAACTCCTCCACCCTCCTGCCCGCCTCCATGCAGCTGTCCACAGGGGAATGAGCCGCAAAGCCTCGGGGACTCGGCTCAGCGGCGCCCACAGACTCCTGCAGCCTCCCTGGAATGACTGGCAGCCCAGGTCCGTACGCTAGCAGCTGTGTTCCGGTGTGTTCCTACCGCACGGCCTGTGCTGGTGCTGGTAGTAGGGTACTGCGTGGCTACTAGTCCTACCACACGTTATTTACCTATGTTTGAAAAGGGGCTCAGTAAAGCACAAGCAGCGGAGAACCGTCCGGGAACGTGTCTGCAGCCTGTCTCAGAGTTTACCGTTGATTAGCTGAAGGCGGCTAGCGCTAACTGCTAACTGTTTGTGCTCCCTCTCCAAACATCTCGCAAACGCCGATCAGACCTGTATATGCTAATCCCTGAACGCCTTCGTAAGTGTCACTTTTGTTAGGGTGAGTGTGGATCAAATGCTGCTAACATCTGTAGCAGTCTCATTGAAGATTTGAGACGGGCCTAAAGTCTAAATCTGGGCTGGTAACGGTTGTATTTTGCTGTGCACAGGAAACCGAAAGTATTTCAACTGCACTCTTCGCTTTTAATTAAAATGTCTGGTGATTCATTATTTGCGTTGTAAGTGTGAACTTCGACTTGAAACGCACCCTTATTGCTCTATAACGCACTTTGAATGACTTTGTTGTCTACCAATTAGCCTTTACGAATAGTAGTAGTGTATTCGAGCAATTTAACATTGTTAATTTACATGGTCACATCGTTACACAGTAATGACAACTCGAAAGGAGTAGGCCGAAGCAAGAAAGCTTATAAGTGCCTACCCCTAAAAATATGTTTTAAATGACAATCGGAGTGACAAGAAGTTTCAACGCGACCAAGTTGGCCTTTGCTGTAGTACTTTCGTTTCTAAATGACTTCCTTACCTTATTCTGAATAATGCAAAATTGTTGAAAGCTAAACAGGCGGATACACACTGCTCCATTTAGTAATTTTATCATACATTACAAACCTTCACCTGCCTAATATTCACATTGTTAAATGTGAATATTAATATCATTATCATATTAATATCATTAATATTAATATCATTGCTTGTAACATTTTGGATGATACTGTTGCTAGAACATGATCCTAATGACCAGCTAGCCACAGAGGACGCTGTATTTGCAGTGGCTCAAAGAATGGATTTGGATTAGGATATTTGGCTGCCTTTAGTCAACATCTCCATAGAGTCCTGCTTGTTTGTTGTTATTGTTGTTTCAATATATATATTTTTAATTCATAAAAATAAAATTATAAATAAATGCTTGTATTTTATCTTTACTTGGTGAAATCTTTTGCAGTGTGGCTTTTATTATTGCACTGATTGAACATTTGTCTATGGGAAAATGTAACTTCAAAGACCGCTTTCTCAAAATGCATTTTCCACAGTTGTAACAACAACATCAGCACTTCCAGTAGCCCTCACATAAATATGTGCTAATTATTGCATATGAAGCTTTAAACAAAAAACACGGCGACTTCAGCTGATTGCATAGTCAAGTACACATTCAGTATGGGCTTGAGTTCTGCCTTCCACAGGTTGCTGGATGTCTCTTGCACTTTCACCTGGTGCTGCCCCATCAAATAAAACCCACTGGCCAAATAATCCTTAAAGTGCATATGACAGGTTTTTATCCTTTGTAATTATGACTTGGTTAGATGGATAACATCTGTAACTAATAATCATACATTTATTTCAGCAAAGCATTTTTATGTCAGTGTCCAATAAGGAAGTGAAACTATAAACATCAACTAGTTTATTTAAACAAAAAAAGCTATAGCAAAATCTTAAGTTTACATGTGTTAACTATGTTTTAGCAAAAAATGTGTCAAATGTGACATATGCACTTTAAATGTGAATTTATTCGGTCCAACCTGGCGGAAGAAGATCACTCGTGTTGTAACAGGTCGAGAATGGGAAGGCTTGTACACCAAGCCGGTGGCTGTGTGGCAGTCGGTCATGTCCACATTCGCCCAATTCTTGACAGATTTCTGACAGAATGCGACAATTCCCAATGCCCCGCAACGTACAGGACACACGTTCCTGACTGTGCGTAATAATTCGTGCCATTAATCGGAACACATTAGGGCTGCAACTAAAGATTATTTTGTAATCAATCGATTATTTTTTACGATTAATCGCTTTGCTGTGAATGGTGTAGGAAAATGCAATTTTTTACTTTTTTTTTTTTCATCATCACATAAAGCAAAAGCGGCGCTGCTTGAGGATGTGTTGATGGAGTAAACTTAAAGTAAATGTTTGTTGGAGGCTCTTCGAGCTTATTCTGCTTCTGATTGGATGAGACACAGACAGATATTCATGAAATTTACAATGTGCAAAACACTACAGACCCCAACTATAAAAACAAAATAGGTTTTCATCAAAAATGCTACATTTTCATGTCATTTATGCTCTGAGTCTGTGTGAACCAGAAAACGATTAATCGATTAATAAAATAGTTGTCGACTATTTCAATAATCGATTAGTTGTTTCAGCCCTAGAACACATAGTAACAGGCCGCAACAGTTTGTGGCGGCGCGTGAATCCTTTACCCTGAATCATCAAATTCCACTCACATTCATGATCATTTGTGATCCTCGGACACGGATTTGTGGCATTCATGACTTTTCGTAAATGGTAAATGGTCTCCACTTATAGCGCTTTTCCACCTACATTAGGCACTCAAAGCAAGGATCCACTCACCCATTCACACTCTCATTCATACACCAGTGTACGCGATTTTTAATTTATTTTTAATTTTTTTTATTTAATTTTTAATTTAATTTAAAAAAAAATATAAAAAACTTGTTTCTCGATTAAAACAAATAACTGCGAACTATAAATATATTTTTAAAATATATATTTATTGTATTTAATTAAAATGAACCAACATAAACAAAATTGCAAATGCAAACCCTTTCTCTAACTAAAAGTCACTATACAGTGTGCAAAGATTGTTAAACATCCAAATTATTTATTCTGTATTTGGATTAAGCTAATAAAAACGCATAAATCCTGAGGTAACTGAGGCACATTTGTACAGCAGGACCGTATTCCTCTAAGCAGAGAGCTAAAACAAAATAAAAAATAAAATATAACATAAATTAATGATATTAGTGCATATTTGACCTATCATAGGGCTTTTCCACCAAGGTGCTGGTTCGGATCTGGTGCTGGTGCCAGGTTGGTTCCATACTGACTTGGTTTACCACCAACTTTAGAGCTGGCATTCTGCTTATTGCCATAGCAACACTTTGGGAAGTCAACTGTCACATAAAACATGGATAGTAACATCTTACTACAGCCACTTCTGGTTATAAATACCACACAAATAAGTTTATGCTCCTGTCACAGCAGCCGTTAACATTTTGATTTCTTCTTTCTAACGGTTCCCTCTTGTTTTAGCTGGAGCTAAAGAGCATAAAGCAAAACAACAGTTTCCACCACAGAGACTGTTTTGGCTTCTCCAGGAAGTTATAAGCACTAACTAACTAATATTGGTTGTTTGTCAGAAGGGAAAGCCAAACCCCAGCCACTGACATCACTGGTGCTCGTTTCTTGGTCCAGCTTTGAACTGGTTCTCAACCGGGACCAGTTTTTGGAACCCAGAGCCAACATTTTTTCAGTGGAAAACAAAAGAACCGGTTCTGAAACTGGAACCGGCCCGGAACCAGCACCGGAACCAGCTTGGTGGAAAAGGGCTACCAGTGACCCTGCAGCTGTATGGGAGGTTAGCTTAGCGCTTTTACTTTTTATCCTGGTGGCCTCTAGGACACTTCAGGAACAATTTTATAGTGGTTCCGGTGGGTTTCGTAATGGAGTATGGAGACAGATCAATCAGCAGTGAAAACCTACCAGAAACACTAAAAGACAATTGGTTCTGGAGTGTCCCAGAGGCCACTGTGATGCAACCACCCATACAGCCATAGAGCCACTGAAAGGTCAAATACGTATTCACTTTATCACACTTTATTCCACATAAAAAGTCCTTTTAATGCACCTTTTTAAACTAGTTTATTCAAAGACAAAATAAGATATCCAACACCAAAAATCTGTGTCTGTTTTAACAAAACAACACATTGTAAAGATGGTTCGTCTGACCTTGAGTAAACACAACGCTCCACAAGGGTTTTTGAAGTGTGCATGAAAAAAAGGCTCTGCGTCCGGAGAATGAGATGATGTGAACTGCACAGTGATTGATTGGGTGGATGTAGGGGACATTAGGGTTGAACGGCAGCTCTGGACATGATAGATCATACAGTTAACATGAAATATTTTTGTGTGTCTTATGAGTGTCTCTTGCTGACAGAGTGGACAGTACCACGTCGGCCCAGGAGGGAGTGAAGTCCAGAGACCCCGGCCCGGCTTTGGTGCATGACGCGTTGCCTACCAGTGGCCCTGACCCAGCAGTGTCCAGCGATGCCTGTGCTGCTCCAGACCAGCGGGAAGATGGTCAGTCTGCCGGACACTCATGCACCCATATAAACCGGAAGTTTTCTGGTTCAACAAAACACTCCACTTGAACCTTTTTATCTAAGAATGGAACCATTGTGTCCTTGAGCAAGGCACGTTACCTGTGTGGATGTGATGGTTGGGGATTGGGCTGGTACCGTTAAATCAGGAGTTACATTAAAGGAATAGGCCACCGTTTTTCCATACTGAGATATGTTCTTACTTAGACGAGTTGATGCGTACCTGTCTGGTCTTTGTGCGTGCGCTCAGTCACGCAAAAAAAGATAAAAGATACTTTTTCTGATGCCTATACCAAAGAATTTGTCGTCTAGAACCAGAAAACAGAACAATAATATGTGGAAGAAAATTTCAGTATCGGGTTCATCTCCAATGTCAAGAAATGTGTGAAAAACAGGGAATAATTTGTGGCAAAAATGGGGAAGAATTGGAAATTGAGGGAAATGGGGAAAATATTAGTAATACAAATGAGGGAGGAGGGGGGGGGAATTGGGCAAAAATAAGAAAATTGGGTAAATAATGAGGGAAAAATGGGGGTTGGAAATTGGGGAAGATATGAGGAAATTGGATGACATTGTGGCAGAAAAATGGGGCAAAATTCAGAAAGAACTGGTTGAAAAATACATATTTATTATTATTATTATTATTATTATTATTATTTTATATATATATATATATATATATATATTTTTTTTTTTTTTTTTTATTTATTTATTTTGTAGCTGCTTACGAGCCCTACCGGTCATGAAATAATTTAAAGGTGCATTATGGAACTTTTCATGTGAAAAGAATGGCTGGGTTTCCGCAGGGCATTAAAAAACATTAAGTCATGAAATGAATTGTGCCAAAATCAAGCCCTTAAATGTAATTAAAAAGCATTACGTTGGATTGAAAATGTCATTAAATCTAAATGTATTGGAAAATCACAACATTGCTCAACTATTTTTACTGAATGAGTTCACACACAAAAATTATGGTCCAAAACATTTGTTGCAGTTTTGGCTGAAATTAAAAGAAAATGTTGTGCTAAAAATTCTCTTTCCTCTGTTTGATGTAATGTTTGCAAATCTTAAAGCTGGGGTACGCACAAACTATGACATTTTTGATTTGGCCCAAACTGTTTTCTAGCGCTCACAATCCCTCCTGCATGTCCGAATTGTTCAAACAAATAGTTTATATGCTCGTTTCAAGCCTGTGTACACAGCTTTGAGCGGTGGTAAAGTGAAGAAAGGAGACCACTCCCAAAATAAATTTCACTAATTTAGCTTCTACTTCTATTGCTCAATAAAGACCATACAACAACGTCTGCCTTTTTGCAGTGTTTACAAGATATTCTGTGGTGGTAAAAAAACAAATTGACTTTACAACAACAAAAAGTCAGGTACCCCAGCTTTAAGAAATGAAATGTGTGCTGATCGTTTCTGCGTTTGTGGCATTAAAATGTAGTATTTGACATTTAACAATGTCATTAAAAAAGCATTACATTTGACTTGCTCCTGTCTGTATAGACCTTTTTTGTGACGTAGCGGCTGTATGAGTAGTTAGCTTTGCACCTTGTTTTGGGGGGTTTCTGGTAGGTTATTCAAAGGAATAACGTGAGCAGCTGCAGCCGCGGTTCCTCTCAGACGCCACAACAACAGGTGGTCATCGGATGTTTTATCCTGTTATTGGTGCAATGTTGAGGAGGACTATCACCTATATTGCGTGTCTGGTGTCCAAACAGAATCAAGCAAAGTGCTCAGTAAATGTGATGCAGACGTGTAAACCCCTGTACTGTGTGCTGCAGGTGGAGCTGAAGTTGCTGGTGATACTACAGCTGATTGGAAGTCGCTGGGGCAAGAGTTGAGGCCCAATGACGTGACAACGGATTCCACTCACTTTCAGCATGGATCCCGTGCTTTAGCTGCCAAGGACATGAGGAAATCACAGGGTGAGACTTGGGATGGACACAGGGGTTCAAAAGCTTTGCATCTTTTTATTCATTCCGCTTAAATCAGGGGCCAAAATGAAAATGTGCCTATGGGTCGCAGGCCTTTTTTAAAGTCTCAGTTCAGCATCAATACTCTGATACGTAAATTTCTAACATGTACCTTTGATGTCAAAACCTTTGCAATAAAAGTTGTAAAACTGGGAAAGTTGATGCTACCACGCTCTGTGATTGATAAACACCAAGACACCACAACAGTGTTTCCTTAAAGGCCCTATAACTGTTTTTTTTTATTGTAAACAATGAAAGGGGAAGCTACTAAATTAAGAAGTTAGTTGTGGTATAAACTCATTTGTAACTTTCCTAATATATTTGTCACATCTAAACATTTCGCAACTTGCAGGGTCACTTTTCAGGGTCACTTTCACAAAAATTCTCAAAAATAGCCTGAAAGTTCATGAATTGATACAAATGTTTTATCATTTGATGCACGCTGTTTTCCCCACAAACATTTGAGTTTACAATATACTAAAGGAGGATAAAATAATTTTCCTTCCATTTCTAGAAGGAAAATCAGGTATAGCTCCATTAACTTTGCGAAAAGAGTGAAACTGCGCCCCCAATTTGACGCTGGTGGCCAAAAAGTATACTGCATCCATATTTACCATTGAGAATGAGAGAGAGTTGGTATTAACCAGATGTGGGCCAAAAGTAGGTCACTCTCTGGCCACTAAAGGCTCTTGTCCACATACAGGCGCGTGTCAGCCGAATGGCTCCTTCACCCGCTTTGTCGAGCTTTTCCATAACAAAGGCCAGGGCCAAACCAGTCTGACCAGGTATAGGTTTTCGGCCCGACCTCTGGCTGTGGCCAAAGCGGGCTACCCCGTGTCTGATGTGACGTGAACAGACTCTGGCCTCTGATTGGCAACGAGAGAGTGGACAGTCCTCACTATTGACACGCAGGTCGTACGGATTTAATATTTCACAAGATCACACCGCTGTACTAAAAAGGGATTTTGCCGATAATAACATTTAGCCGCTGTTAGCGCAGCTTTAGCTGGTGTTAACATAACATTTACCTGTAGCTTACCTTCATAGTTTGTAGTTTAGCAGTTTATTTTCTGTTTTAATACAGCTTGGCTCCTCTGAATGATTCCATAACTCCCACCAGATGACAGCATTTGTCCACATTTGTTCTCATCGCGGCTCTAAAAACTTTTAATGACGATCTGTACAGCGTGCTGCTCTATGCGGCTCCGCCCACAACAAATGCGTGTGTGTGTGTGGTGGAAACAGAAAGGTCTGCGGGCTAGTGTCGATACGTGCACATAGATCGTGGCGTGCGCGGTCGGTTCGCGCTATGTGGAACGACGCCTTTTGGGCACCCCTGGTCTAAATGAAGGCCTGAAATATTCCAAAGCACTGAATCAATGGCTTTAAATAAAAATATTTTATTAAATAATGGCATGAGTTAAAAGTGATGTCTAAAAAACATCCAACTCCAGTTTCTTTCTCTAAATGTGCTTTTGCATATGGGTAAATACCCCTCATTCGTCTGTTTGGAATGTTTTTACAAATATTCAGAAATGTTGATGGATGGCATTAGTAATATTGGTGCATTAAAATGACATTAAAAAGCATTCGGCCTGACCGATTTACCGGCTGGCTGATAAAGGCATCCAACATTTTGCCAATATGGCTGACCTTTATTTGGCAATGACTTTTGCGGCATCTCTGGACCCAAAAGTGATTTGCATCAGAAAGAGGAGGCCAGAGCTTTAAAATCAGGGCTTGACATTTAGGCATTTTGAGGTACTTACCCCCACCGGGCAAGTGTCAGGTATTTTTACTGTGCATTTTTATTTTCTTTCTTATCCTGAGCCTGTGTTTTTTAAATGTGCTGCACACTTCTGAATGTGTTCTTATTATAATTAACCATAGCATTGGCTATATAACTGCTTATTGGCTAAAACAGACAGGCCTTAATAAATACAGTAGTTGCTGCTGTGGCTGAGGGGGAGGGCGGGCGGGTCTAACTCCGACAGCAGCTTTAACTGACTGTTAGCTTTACGTTAGCTCTCTGCTTCAAACAAACACTACTTTCTGATCGTGAGGAAATCGGAGTGAACAAACGCTGAACTCCTTTATGTCTCTGCACCGACCTGTCTTCTCCTCGCGAGTCACTCCGCCTCGTGCATGTGGCGCTCGTGCAGGTAGACACAGCGCTCACGCCGAAGCGGTACCGCCGCAAAAGGCAAACATAATAGTGAATATAGACTTCAGCGGGGGGATAAACTATCGCCAAGCGTATTGGCGGAAAATAATAGGAGATTAATAAATGTCAGGACACGTGGCTTCTGCTGCTGTCTGTATTTTTCACTTGCCCGATCAGGCAACTAGGGAGAACAAGGCACTTGCCCGGACAAAAAGTTTACTTGCCCCGGACAAGCAGACAACCTTTAATGTCGAGCCCTGGTCCTGATGTGAAGGTCTCCAGAAACTGTATGAAATCCCTCTGAAGCTTTGTTTCCAAAGGTGCTCCATCACTTTCCATAATTGCTCTGCATGTTTCACAATCGCCTATGTGTCCCAAACAATACTACATTAAAATTTTGGATTTATTTATTTTTAGTCAGAGAGCATGATGGGAAATGTATGGAGTGTCAAATGTGTAGCACATGTATTAGTTGTATTGGTGTCAAAAATGGTGCCCTAATAGTTAAATACAAAGTGACAATGAGCCTAAAAAAGCCTAAAGCTACCTCCTATAATATTCATCATAAATCCTGTTATTTGATGGTGCCTTTCACCTTATATTAAAAACACAGAATGTCCCCAAATAAAAAAAAACACGATTAGGAAGACAGTGAGGAGATGGAGTCCAGCTGACGGAGGGAGCATACTAAACCTTTAGTTTAGTTATACAGTTGCATTATTTTTAAATATACCTGTACTTTAAAGGTCCTATATCATGCAAAATCGACTTTTGGGAGTTTTTAGCCATGTTGTTATGCTATGTCCTTATCAAAAACCCCCAGAGCGGTTTTTGGCTTCATTCACGCAGTTCTAAGTAATCCTCCTGAATCCTGCTCTCTGAGCAGCTGCTCCGCCCTCTCCTGGTAAACCACTGAGCTGTTTAGTTGTGTCGTCACAAAGGAACGGAAGTGCTCTACGTCTGTAATGTAATGCCTTACGGCCTGATTTTAATTTATAAAACAGCTTTTTACATTTTTTATTTTTTATTTTTTGAAAAAAAAAAAAGAAAAAAAAGAAAGCAGCAACTCTCCGACGCGTCTGTGCTGTCCCGCGACACTAATCAAGCGCACCCACGGCTGGAGGAGCCATGGATCCGAGCAGAAATGTTGTTTTTGAAGACTGAGCTCTTTCTAACCTACTCTGGACACGCCTGTTCTTTTTTCTTACCCAACGATAATGTCACGGATGCGCGTTTGGCTACGAGAGGAACAGGTCTATTCAACCTTCCTAAAGAAGAGTGCACTCGCCAGAAGTTGGAATTTCTTTCTGGGATTCAGCAACTTTATCAACCAACCTGATGGATGCTTGGTGAACCTTGGCCAGAATCAAAGTGGATTAACTTTTGTAACCAACGCGAGGGCCATAACGTAAACACCCGATGATGGGGAGGCCATGCTGAGCGGGGAGTCAATCAAAACGCGTGTTAGCATGTGTGTTAGCGTGTGTGTTAGCGTGTGTGTTAGCCATTTATGAAACTGTGTTGCACATGTCAACTCCTTATAACTGCATTATGTGAAGTAACTTCACTTTTTGCAGCAATATTTATATTTATAATACTGCAAATGTGGAATGAGCGGAGAGAGGGGCGGAGTTAACTGAATCGAAGCGTCTTGTCTTCCGGGTAGGGAAAATACCCCCAAAAATACTCTCAAAAATGAGTACTCCATAGTGATAGAGGTAGAATATATCATATATATGCCTATACTTTACTTTGGAATGGCTAAAATAGCATGATACAGATCCTTTAACAATACTTGGTTTTCAATACCGATACCTGAACGATATTTATTTATTTATTTATTTGACCTTTTATTTGACCAGGATAGTCCCACTGAGATTAAGAATCTCTTTTTCAGGGGAGTCCTGGCCCCAGACAGGAACCTATTGTACATGTTTTTAGTGGTAGGGGAAACCGAAGTACCTGGAGGAAACCTATGCAGACACGGGGAGAACATGCACACTCTACATTGAAAGGCCCGTCCAGGTGGGAATCAAACCCGGACCTTCTAGCTGTGAAGCACGAGTGCTAAGTGCTACTGCTACCTTATATCTGTGGTCCCCAACCAAATAATTTAGAAACCACCGCATTTTCTCCGATTGCTCTTTGACCTGTCCACAAGCCAATAAGCTCGTCTATAGATGTATAACTCCTGATAGAAAGTCTCCCTAGAAATCTTTTGGACTGGAGTTCATCTGGTTTTATTACAGACAGAATCAGTGCAGCCTCGTGCAGGTGAATGTGTTTACGTGCAGCTCCAACGTCTTTCTGTCACCAGCGCCGCTGAGCGTCTGCTTGCTCCCTTTTCTCTCAGCTCGTAATGTTTTCAAAAGTTCATGCAGCCTCACAAGTTTTTGTCACCTTTTACAGGACAGAGAGCTGTATTTATCCCACTGCGAAGTGGATAGAAGAGAGACAGGGAGAGGATACCAGGGCGCTGTGTTCCATGCTGTAAAAACGTGACCCATAGTCTGACCCGTTGTCTGTACGCGTGTTTCTCAGCGCGCTCCCCCATATACCCCCCACACCCACCCGCGCGGGTGCGCACCGGGCCGCAGAATTTTTTTTGGTCCTGTACCGGTCCGCAGCAGGAAAAAGGTTGGGGACCCCTGCCTTATATCATATATGATACCTATACTAAAATATTTGTCGTCTAGAACCAGAAAACAGAACAATAATGTTTGGAAGATCTGCAAATTTACAATATCAGGTTAATCTCCAATGGGTGTGAAAAATAGGGAATAAATTGGGGGAAAATTGGGAAAAACTTTGGCAAAAATAAAGAAAAACAGGAAATAGGGAATGCATTTAGGAAAAATGGCGGGGAAATAGGGAAAATATTAGTAATAGAATAGGAGGGCAAAATTAAGAAAAATATCCATCCATCCATTTCTCTTCAGCTTTATCCGGAGCTGGGTCGTGGAGTCGAGCAAAAATGTTTTTGAAGAAAAAAAAAACATTTATTTGAGCTGAAACAACCAGCAGCATTAAAGTCACTTTAATGCTGCCCCTGGACCAACAACATGAAAACTTGAATCTAAAGATAGACATTTTTTCAGATTCCTGCCTTCTTACCTAAACTTTTTTCCCGATACCAGACTGTTATCATTTAATGTTACTCAGCCCTAGTTACAAATGTTTAATTCTGGGTGTCTTACCGGCGTTTCCGACCCCCGTCATATCTTCAGAGCCTAACTATCCACATGGGTCGGGCCCTGTTTTTAAAATGAGCGTAAAGGTAGGATAAAGGCCCAGACACATCCACTGATATCTGCTTGTGCTGCTGTAGACAGGGGCATGGCTCATTCGGACGAGGCGCGGCTGTCCAACCTGCTGCGCAGAGTGTCCCGGGAGGACGACCGGGACCGCAGGCTGGCCACGCTCAAGCAGCTCAAGGACTTCATCAGCCACAGCGAGAGCAAGACGGTGGCTACACCTTTCTACGTTTCTAATGTTCACACTCACTTCCCCTTCTGACCTAATCTGTTTGTTTTTTTATTCTCTCAGACATTGGGCAAACAACTGGACAATATCCTCAGCACCTTGAATGATATTTTGAACGAGAGGTGAGAGTTGATTTTCAGTGATACGTATGAGTGTAGCGTCATATTCATGAGCTCCTACTGTGAACGGCTACTTCTACTCTGAAGATACTCGAGTTACTTTGGGCCTTAGGTGGAGCAGGGTCAAGATATTTCAATACAAAGACAAATGGATTAAGTCTCTTAAGAAGTGGGGATATTATGCTGCAAATGAAAATATGACTTATTTCAGTGAAGCAGTAAATTACTGTGGAAATGTTGGGCAGAAAAGTTATTTTTATTTGAATTTTGACGCTACTGACTGGAAGTGACAGAGGTAAATTTCCAGAGCAGTTTGACTGATTCCCATTGACCTAACATGGTTGGCACGGCAACGGTTTAAAATTGTTTAACTCTGTCACTTCGTCATTGTCAAATAAGAAACGTCACAAAAATGTCAAACTAAAACAATCATTGTTTTAACAAAAATGGTCTCTAATGTGTCATCTGCACTTTTAAGCCACACCGCATACAATTTTATCCAATAAATCAAATTGAAATACAAGCTTTTGTTTTATGACGGATAGTTTCATCATTGAAAAACATCTCATAAATGTACAAACTAACATGCTTTTGCTGTGAGCGGCTCATCTCTCCTAAGACATGACTGTAACTTTACCAAGAGAGGTCTCCATGGAGATGTGACTAAAGTCAGCAGAATTTGAGATTTAAACAGGTTAGCTTCTCATCTAAAGCCATTGTTTGATTACTGCAGTTATAACATTTTCTGTGTTGAGCTGCTCATTGGGAGCATGGTTTGTACTGATGCCAACAGTATAGTCCAAAATGTTACACAGTGTGCCTTTTTAAGGTAAAAAGAAAACGATGACTAAATGAACCCAAAGTACAGATGGTGTTTTGCAGATAAAAAAGGGTTTCTGCGAGGCGTTAAATGCAATGATTTTGATCCAAATTGCCTTAAATCTAAATTTCTTGCAAAATGAAGACGATGCTTGACCACTGTTTTAAACTTATTCAGCTGTATTTATGAAATTGTGCGCATTTCTTTTGCTCTAAAGTTTCCCATTATGTCCAATTTGCTTTTGAATAGCAAAATGTCCTTCATTCATCTGTTTGAAGGAATGTTTGCAAATCTTCATTGAAATGAGCACAGATGTTTTTGTTTATGGCATTCAAACTAGTTAAAATGAAGACGGCATTAAAAAGCATTAGATTTGACCAATGAGCGTCCCATAGAGAGCCTGCATAATGATCTATTGGTCAGATAAGTGAGGTGATACAGGAGTTGTTTGTAGAAATGTTCAGAGCCTTTGGGAAACCCAAAGGGAAGAGGAGAGATGCTTTACTGAATGGCCTTGTGTTTTTGTGCCTGAGCAGCAGTAAACTCTTGTGGGAGCTGAGGCAGGACGCCGCCTCCTGCCTGGGGCTGCTCTGCACCGTCCTGAGCTACGAGGCCGAGCGCATCTTCAAGTGGCTCTTCCTCAAGTTCTCCTCCAGCAGCCGGGACGAGGTCAAGCTGCTCTACTTGGTGGCAGCGCAGCGGGCCTTGGAGGTGGCCGGGGAGAGGAAGGCCTTCTCTCACGTCATGCAGGTCAGTACTGTACAGCCACATTGTGTGAATTTGTTTCATGACAGCAGTTATGTCCGATCACATGGTCTGCAGTGTTTAACGCCAGACTCTATTGGGAGACTTTTGGCAGTTATGTCTAGTAGGGTTGGGCGATGTCCCCTTAATTGGCAGTTGACGATGTTTACAGTGAACCATCGTGATGGACGATGATATCTCTCATTATAAGCATTTTTTAAAGACATTTACATGGCCTATATATAGGCTGCATTTTATTGATGTTCGGAAAAATGTGAGATTGCAGGATAAAGAGCACGACTTATTCAGAGCGTCAGCTGCACTAATACAAATGTAAATCGGAGCTTATTATTTTAATGTAATGTCTGATAAACAGTGGGTGAACGGGACATTATTTAGAAGTTTGTGTTGTAGCCTATGTTTTTGAAGCTGCTCCACGCGCCGCCCGGTCCGTGTGCTCGTAGCCTCGTACCTCCTGCACCGCGCCTCTTTCTCTCCTCTCTTGGTCCTTCGTGAGAACATCCAAACCCATGCGCTCTCAGCTAACTCTGATGTGATATCTATCGCGGCATTTTAAAACTGTTTAGTTTCTGTACGAAAAGCAAAGCGTGACCACGTGGTGTTAAACAGTGAAGCTTCTTTATTTTAATAATTACGGCTAACACATCACGTCTTTGGGCTTCTGGTAGGCTACTTAATATATTCATGATTTAATTTACAGTGCAATCCCTGCAAAGTTTGTAGGTTTACAAGGTCCACAGAAGATCGGTGCGTGTTTCTGACAGGAGGGGGCGTGGCATCACGATGGTGGCTCTCCATCACGATGGAACAACCCTAATGTCTAGGGCTGGGTACCGGAAACAAAGTTTAAGTTCTACCGGTATTGAAAAAATTAAAGCATCTTCAAGTTTTGACGCTGTTGGTCCAGGGACAGCATTAAAGGAAGTGACTTGGTTATTTCAGCTCAAATAAAAGATTTTTGCCCAATTTTTAATTATTTTTCCCCACATTTTTTCCAATTTTTTCAACTTTTTTGCCCAATGTTTGCCCCAATTTTTTCTCATTATACTAATTTGTTTCCTTCATTTTGGCTCATTTTTTATTACTAATATTTTTCCCCATTTCCCCCCCAATTTACTCCCCCCCCCCCCCCATTTTTTCCAATATTATCCCAATTTGTCCACCCATTTCCTGACATTGGAGATGAACCTGATATTGTAAATTTGCAGATCTTCCACACATTATTATTATTATTATGATTCTGTTTTCTGGTTCTAGACGATAAGTATTTTAGTATAGGTATCGGAAAAAGTAACGTTCAGGTATCTGTATCGAAAACCAAGTATTGTTAAAAAAATGTACTTTAACTGGTACTTTAACAGTATCCAGCCCTGGTTGTGTCCCTTTAACATCTTGGTCTTAATGTCAAGTAAAATATTGACTCCCCCTTTACAATGCTTTTTGTCACATCACTCCCACATATCTCCCATGCATATCCATTCACAAACACTGACATGTTTGTTATTAGGGATGAGAATTGATAAGATTTTATCTATCAATACCATCAATAATTTTACCTTTCGATTCTTTATCGATTCTCTTATCGATACCTGACTTGTCTGTGTGTTGCAGACCTGCCAACATGTACACATTTTGCGTAGCGGACACGCATTTTGACCTCCTAGTACGCTTGTACAATTTCATGTTCTAAACTACGCATTATGAAGATGTTGTCACTGAAGTTCATTCTGCCGCTGAGCAGAGATCTGTGTAACGCGTACATAAACTATACACAGGCTGTAAACGTTCACTGGTGCTGTTACGTCAAATATGCCACTTTCCCCGTGGCTGCAGCCGTAGTAGCCTCCAGCTCCAGGCTGAGTGAGCCCCGCTGCCCCGCGCTCGCTCACTTCACCTGAGCAGCGAAACAGCCGCCCGCATCCACCGGCTGACTGTAGCCTCGTCGACTCGCTAACCCCGCTCCAACAGACGCACCACTGAGGGCGATGAACCCTATGAGACATCGCACGCTGAGGTGAAAGTTAAACCGCTGTATACATGTGAACTTTTACTGCTTTTTACTTAGTAGCTAGCGGTAGCGGTTCATGCATCAGTCTGCACAACAACAACAAAGTTACAGTGCGCAGCTGTGCATGACACTGTGCACCAAACTAATCCAAGTTTTGTGACGACTGTAGCTTTCATATTTGACAATAGCCGCGTGAAACGTGAGAGCATCTACAAGCTAAAACCTACAAAGCTAATGGATAGCTGTCATTTACTGTGAGGCTAAATCCTATGGCTAAATTGACCGGGCAAGTGCCCATGGCTCAGTGCGCGCTCTGTGCTCAGTTGATCTCCAGGTGGACCGTGTGGTCATTGGGTGCTCACAGATATGAGCGGTTCTGGTGGTTCCAGCTGATCAGCGATATTAACGTTGGCAAGTTTACTGAACCTGAACCAAAGTTTACACTCTTTGGACTTGCAACTATTAAAATATGCCAAACCATTAAGCTGTAGCCAGAAAAAAACATTTTATTTTGTATGGTTGGCATATTCTGAAGTGTATGGGCCTTATTCCTATGAATAGTCAATAAAAGTTTAAAATCTATATTTCAAAAACGAAAATGTAATAATGTTTTTTATCCTTTTTTTTTATGTACATGATTCAAATAGAAGACAGTATCTTCTGATGTACAGAACCTGATTTGGAATTTAACATTATGTACAAATCCTTTATTGTCTCCGTCCACTCTGATGAAAGTGAAGCCATTAGGAGAACTACAGTTCTAAAACAAAAAAGTTTAGTGTTGAGTCAATATAGTTGTTAATCATATGCGCTACAAAAAAGTGGAAGTGGAAAAAGTGTTTATATATTGTTATAGAAACCCAAAATGTAGTTTTAGAGTAAAAACAAAACTATAATGAATTGTTGCATTGTTTTCAAAGCACACACATTATTATTACGGTAAATTATGTTCCAGACCGTTACTTGATAATTATTCTATTTTATTTTTTGGATCGCAATGGAATTAAATTTAGGACCCCGTTCTTAACTTCTCTCCCCTCCCTCTCTCTTGTTCTTGCCCTACACAAGGTGAGAGCTGTTGGTCAGTGTTTTCTCTCTGCAGCATCAGGCTGAGGTTCAGAGTCTGTATCTGAGAGCTGCAGGGGCAGAGCTGAGAGAAGAAGGGCCTGCGCCCCCTGAAAGAAAACTGATCCATTATATTATAATTTAAAAAAGCTGTACCCTATGTAAATTAACCAGAAATTATTCTTTTCACAGCAGCATAATAGCCAAAAATAGTAATTATTATTATTATTTTAGTTAAAATGCACCAGAATGCAGGAAAACGCATCTAAATTTAAAAAAAATCTCCTGGGGGAGGGCCCCCGGACCCCCTCCCCCAAGGTGGCGCTCTCTCTCACCACAGTCTCTTTGAAATGTCTGGGACACACTGCATACAATCTACATGCTCTGTTGAAACATTCACGCAAACTGCGCGTTCCACCACGGCCCTGTGAACTGTCACCTTTGTCACCGTGTATTTGCATGTCTCAATGCATCTGGCGATCTCCTGTCTACGTAAACAATATTAAACACTTGGAAACCACAAACAGTTCTTCACAGTTATCAGGAGAGATTGCCTTGCCTCAACATATCCGGCTTGCCCTGGGTTCACGCGTTTTTTTTTTTGTACTCATAAAAAATCTTCAATGTTGGCAATGTTGGGGAAAAGCAAGAAATGAATGTGCTTTCGATAAACTCTATCAAAAAAGACACATTGTTAGTTTTCCCAAGAAAAAATATGTATTAAATAAAGCAAGTTTCCAAATATACTGTAGCTCCTGCTGGCACGCAGCCTGCCTGGCATCCTCAAATATAATGGTAACATTTGTACTTTTTCACCAAGTGTCTGTAACTTATAACAGACTGATGCCGTTTTGTAACACCTAAACAACAGGACTCGGTCTCAGCCCAAACCCTACAGATTTTCATCTATTTTTGCTTCATCCGGCGCTACATTCTCCTTCCCCCTGTCCGTGTGTTGTTGCTTCTACCGCGGGTCGCTGTGGCTGCAGCCCGTTAGCCAAAGCTGCGAGAGATCAGCCGATCCGCTCATATAGCGCACTCGTAGCGGGGACGGGCAGAGGTAGCCCCGCTCACAGTGCGCTCAGGGCGGGGACAGGCAGCCACAGGCTCCGCTCTGAGCCCCGGGCCTGAGTGGAGGCTGCAGAGGTGCGCTCAGACCGGGGACAGACCGCCTCGGACCCGGGCTCAGAGCACAGTGGCAGCAGGCGCAGCAGCGAGGCACTGAACCCCGTGTGTCATGACAATAGCGACGTATCGCAAGTTTGGAAAGAAACTTCAAGCCAAAACAGCGGAGCGTTCGCAGCAGCAAAGCGAAAACGTAGAACTGACACGTTTATAACAATGGACTGTTTTAATTGACGACTCGTCTCTCGTGAACGCGTAAAACGGAGGGGAAGGGCTAAGCGGAGGGCTAAGGGGTAGAATTGAGATTGGGTTGTTTCCCTGCTTACTTCGAATAGAAGGAGCATTAACAGACTCGGAGAACCACAACATTACGCACGTGCGTCTAGCTCCGCGGCGCGCTATGGTGTCCGAAAAGGGGGGGAATAGTGTTTCAGAGCAGGAGCATCGATAAGAGGGATCGATAATGAAGTAGACGTACGGTTCTGATGCTTTGCTCAAACAGAACCGGGTCTACTTGTAGAACCGGTTCTCGATTCCCATCCCTATTTGTTATCCACCTGTGTTTCAGTTGGTGATGACTAACCTGCAGTCCATCCTGGAGAACGTGGACACTCCGGAGCTGCTGTGTCAGAGTGTCAGGTGTATCCTGCAGGTGGCCCGCTGTTACCCACACGTCTTCAGCACCAACTTCAGGGTCAGCAGCCAAACCCCGGCACGTGTACGGCACTGTTGCATAGTCCCCCATAGTCATATGTGTGTTGGCTTTGTTTGGCAGGACACAGTGGACATCCTGGTGGGCTGGCACATCGACCACACGCAGAAGCAGTCGCTCACTCAGCAGGTGTCAAGTAAGGAGCGCTATTCACTTTACAGCTTGGCAAAGGCCCATTGTATAGACTGGGGCGGGCAATTCATTTTCATAAGGGGCCACATGAGGAGCCTGAATTGGGTCAGAGCCGCACCAACATTAACTCAAACTTATTCTGCTCAACTTAATCCTATTGAAAATTGCACTAAATTGTGTATTTTGCCAAATGTCAAATCTTTTTAGTTTTAGTCTACAAAACTTTAATTGACTAAATCTAAAATACTTATATTATAATATATTATGCACATGCATTAAATAAAATGTCGCTCCTTCAAACTGCAATTGGAAGCTTAGTTTTTAGTTTTGTAAATTTTGTAAATTTTTTCTCGCAAATATCTGTAACTTTTTAGTTACAAGTTTAATCAGCGTTAACAACTTTTAATTTTCGTCAGCAAAATTATGATTAAATGAGTCAACCATCATTAGCTTCCCTTCAAAACTTGGACTAGACTAGCGCTGTCGCGATACTGAAATTCCAAACTTGATTTCTATACTGAAAATAAAACGTGATTCCCGATACAGATTTCAATACCATGACAAAAAAATCCCTTTAAAAAAAAATATATATATATATACACACACACACACACACATTATTTGCTGTAGGAAACTTGTGTCTCTTTTTCCATCTGCGCTGTTTTATCTACATTACAGAACACTCAACAGTATATTATATGATTTTATCATTAAGTTATTGTAATAGGTCCAATTTGTTCTCTCATTCAATGTTTTGCATTTTCAGCAGTAAAACGCTAAAACTATGCTAGGTTATAAACAACAGTATAAACTATATACAGACTGGATTTGTCCCATAACAGTCACGTTAAACACTGTGTGTTTTAGCGTTAAACAGTCGCTGCTGTTGCTTTATAGGAGCATAACAGTGCATTCATTTAAAGCACCAAACAATGTTAAACTTTAAAATGTCTCCAAATATATCCATGAGTCCAGTACAGATAGGAAACATGTAACTATACAGTTGGTTTTGATATCATTTCATTTTGAGAATTTTAAGGGTTAAAACAGCTTTATATCCAATGCTAAATGATACATGTAAACAAATGGAGGCTGCTAGGCGCATAGGAATGAATGGGCCGCTAAGCTAACGTTGGCAACACACTAGGGCTGATCAATTATTGAAATGGTTGACAACTATTTTAGTAATCGATTAGTCGTTTTCTGGCTCACACAGACTCAAATAGAGGAAGAATGACATGAAGATGATGTAATTTTGATGAAAACCTACTGCTTTTATAGTTAGTGTCTGTAGTGTTTTGTACATTGTAAATTTCATAAATATCTGTCTGTGTCTCATCCAATCAGAAAGCAGAATTAGCATTTGGAGCAGACATGGCAAACTGGCGGCCCGGCCCCTGACTTGTAGAACATAAATTCCTGAGTATGTCATAAAAAAATAAAATAAATTTCTAGACCATTCCTGTGCGGAGTTATGATTTTTGAAGGAAATGACCAGAATGCTCATTCCAGCCACTAGGGAGCAACTTAAATGAAGAAAAGGAAAGAATTCCACACATGTCCAGCAGAGGGCACTGACAGAAGCGATCAGGATATAAACAACACATTATAGCCACGTGGAAAATAAACAGTCTGCCACAGGGCGGCTGTGGCTACAATAGTAGCTTACCACCACAGTGTGTGGAGTGAATCATTAATGACTACAGTGCACTTTGAGAAACTTGTGACACAGGCTTGTAAAGCGCAATACAAGTGTGAACCTTATTTATTACAGTCCTGTCGGGCTTTTGACCAAATCAGCTCTATTTTAAAATCACAGCTCAATATTATTAATTTATTGGAAAATTGTTTTCTCAATAGACCCTTTAACTGCTGACATCATCAGTGACATCAGCTGGAGGCAGGAAGTGATCAAGAGAAATGAGATGAAACTAAAGCTAGCGATTTTAAGTGTAAAACTACAACTGAAAAATGTGGTCCTGTTGTGGCTTAAGGTGCCAGAACAAGAGGAATGACATTTGAGACGATAAAATAAGATTTAGCTGATATTTCCTAAAACAGTTAGACATTTGTTTATCGTTACTATGACAACAGCTACAATGGAAATAGATAGGAATCGAGCTTCCCGCCTCCAGCTAAGCCCGGAATGTTTACAAACAATTAAAGGGTCTATAGTATTTTCCTGTTCACATTATAAACATGCGTGCTGGATATTTATCACGTTATATGCGGCACGCGCCAAGGAAGCTGTATTTCGGCCCATGACCCAAATAGGTTTGACACATTTGACTTGAAGCCTCCAACATCATTTACTTTAAGTTTACTCCAACACTTCCTCAAGCAGCACCACTTTTGCTTTATGTGATAAAAACAAAAAAAAGTCATACGTCATTCACATCCAAGTAATTAATCGTAAAAATAATCGGTAGATTAATCAATTACAAAAGTAATCGTTAGTTGCAGTCGTACAACACGCGCTAATTCTAAAATTCGTCAAAACGCCTATAGCACCATTAATCCAATCCTACACTTCGACAATGGATGCGTTTAGTTTGAAACTTTGTTCAGGGTGTAAGAGAGCACTTTTAACTCTAGTTTGAGTTTTGAGCACAGCCACAGGTTCGAGGAGGAGGACACACAGAAAGTATCGATACCTGCTCAAATGAATAATTGGCTTCGATTCCACTTTTAGTATTGATTTAGTATGGAGGAATCTGTTTTTTTGACAACCGCCATACAGTGTTTCCTCTGTTAATTAAGGAGCAGTGGGCCGCCGTTTCTTAATTTCTGCCGCCGCTGTATCAAAAATGAAAAAAAAAGAAATGGGGCAGACGCACATTAGTCGCGGTTGCCTTTAAATGATCCTGCCGACATAATGCAGCCCCGTTGGCTGCCGCTCAATTTAACAAGTAGAACTATTCAGTGGTTATTAGTGCTGTCCAGTTTAACTCCACATAGCCTACTGTTGTGTTGATGTAGCTTTTTGTGAAAACGTTAGCTTTCTTCTGAGTCGACTAATAAACTTAACAGCTCCTCCAAAAACGTCACTGCGGAGTTTAACACAAAAGCACACTGACACGGGCTAAAGTCAGTCTGCAAACTCCAAATTAGACGCTGACTTCTCCACTCGCCGCTGGGAAAAAAACCTCGCTCTTTACTTTGAAAAGCCTCTCAAAACATCAAGGAGGATACACAACTCTATCAGCGCCCAGAGATACGCGAGGGACGATCAATGTGATGTGACTAAAATAAAACGGCAATAATAAACAGCCAGGATATGAATATTTCTATCAAAGCGTGAATGACAGTTGACTAGGGATGGGTACCGAACCCCGGTATCATAACGGCCCCGGGGCTCACATGTGCCGGTCCACCCGGACCGATAAGCTCCAGCCTTAACGGTCTTCTTAACGGGGCTGCTGCGCTCAAATAATCACTCCGCCCTCATGGATGCGTTCGCTGCATCGGATCTGTTCATCCCTGCTACCCCACACGAGAGTGCAGGGTGTCCACCCATCCCTGCGCTCTGCCACTGCCCTGTCTCCCCTCCACAGCCGTGTGCAGCGAGACAGGTGCGCGCGGGAAAGACACGCGGTGTTACGAGCTGCTACCGCTAACCCGCGGTAACAAAGCTAAACGTAACGACTTCGTATTGAACAGACAGACGAGCAACCCGCACTTTTCTTCTTTCACAAATACCCAAACTAAAGAGTTTCGGGTGGAGTCTATTTTTCCACAAACGGCGTACACAGTGGCATGTACGTGCACATGCGTGCGCGCTCCCACGTGCACGTCAGCGCGAGCCAGTGTCGACCCCACTGGACACAAGCTGAGAGGCAGAAAACAGTTCATTATTTTACTGCACATTTGGACTCATTTGGAGCTACAGCCAAATCTAACCAACAGCCTTGATTTACTAGACAATAATAATGATTAAAAAACAACGTAAGTGAAGTGTTTTAACTCCCATATATTAAGTGTATGCGCAAAGTGGAAATGAAATGTAGAGAAATAAATAATATAGACTAAGGATTAATGCCTACGTATACGGTAGTCTCAATCTACCTATATATATATTTTCTATTAAAGTACCGATAAGAGTACCGTTAAAGGGGGGGGGGGGGGGGGGGTGCTTTCAGCAGGCCTGCCCCCACTGCTAAAAAAAATCCTAGAGGAAACACTGGCCATAACTTGTAATGGGACGTCTGTCCAGGCTGGCTGCAGAGCCTGGAGCAGTTCTGGGTGGCAGACCTGACCTTCTCCACCACTCTGCTGGGACAGTTCCTGGAGGACATGGAGGCCTATGCAGAGGTGAGTTGACAGAGTTAAAGTCCAGTGGTGGTGTCCCGTTGTAACAGAGCTGTGTGTGTGAGCAGGACCTGAATCATGTGGGCTCTGTGGAGGTGACGGATGAGGATATCCCTCCTCCCTCGGTGTCGCTGCCCAAACTGGCAGCTCTTCTGCGGGTCTTCAGCTCTGTGGTGCGCAGCATTGGAGAGAGGTTCAGTCCCATCAGGGGGCCTCCCATCACCGAGGTCTATGTCAACGATGTAAGACTCCACATTTTCATTTGGATTTAGTCCTAGTCTTTTCCAAAAATGGCTTTTAGTTTTAGTCGATAAAAATGGTATGTTAATTTAGTCTGCAAAATCTAACAGTAAGTTTGTAATACTTTTTTTGTTTTCAATATGACATAGTCACTGTCTTATGAGAATTTTTCAAATGTTTTTGTCTCTTTTCATTTATATGTAGTTGACAAAAATATCTGGTGATTTTAGTCCTAGTTTCATGAGCTACTTTAGTGAGTCTAATTTTAGTGGGCACAAATCTCATTGACTAAAAGTGAATCCGTTTAGAAGACGATCTTGGCTCGGTGTTGAAACGTGTGTGTGTTCCCTCAGATCCTGAACCGCGTGCTGATGTGTGTGAGCACAGCCAAACGGGTGCAGTTCTGTGAGTCTGTGCTGACTGCGGGCAATGAGTGTGTGGGGGTCCTGCTGGCCAGTGTGGAGCCGTGCGGCCCTCTGATGGAGGCCGTCCTGGCCTATGGACTGGACCAGCTCAGCTGCTGCAGGGCCTGTGGCTCAGACTTCAACCTGGCTGTGCTCAGTCTGCTCACTCTGGTACGACTGCCCCGTCATAACATTAGAACAGATTATCCTCAAGGATCCTGCTTTACTTACTTACTTTACACTGAGGATTAAAGGAATAGGCCCCTGTTTTTACATACTGAGATATGTTCTTACTTTAGCTTAGACCAGTTGATGCATAACTGTCTGGTCTTTGTGCGTGCGCTCAGTCACTCAAATGTTGTTAGCATTTAGCCTCCCATCATAGGTATAGCCCCAAACTAGGGTGAATTTAGAAGCTACCAAGTTGTTCCACATTTTCCCTATTTAAATACAGTTGCGTGAAAAGTCACACGATCTAAGTCTAGTTACACAAAATTAAAACGTGTCAATTTTCTAAAGTGATAAAAAAAGGGTACTATATACAGTGAGGAAAATAAGTATTTGAAGAATAATAATAATAATAAATTTTATTTGTAATGCACTTTACATTTGACACCAAATCTCAAAGTGCTACAACACCTGCTATTTTGCAAGTTCTCCCACTTAGAAATCATGGAGGGGTCTGAAATTGTCATCGTAGGTGCATGTCCACTGTGAGAGACATAATCTAAAAAAAAAAATCCAGAAATCACAATGTATGATTTTTTAACTATTTGTTTGTATGATACAGCTGCAAATAAGTATTTGAACACCTGTCTATCAACTAGAATTCTGACCCTCAAAGACCTGTTAGTCTGCCTTTAAAATGTCCACCTCCACTCCATTTATTATCCTACATTTAGATGCACCTGTTTGAGGTCTTTAGCTGCATAAAGACACCTGTCCACCCCATACAATCAGTAAGAATCCAACTACTAACATGGCCAAGACCAAAGAGCTGTCCAAAGACACTAGAGACAAAATTGTACACCTCCACAAGGTTGGAAAGGGCTACGGGGAAATTGCCAAGCAGCTTGGTGAAAAAAGGTCCACTGTTGGAGCAATCATTAGAAAATGGAAGAAGCTAAACATGACTGTCAATCTCCCTCGGACTGGGGCTCCATGCAAGATCTCACCTCGTGGGGTCTCAATGATCCTAAGAAAGGTGAGAAATCAACCCAGAACTACACGGGGGGAGCTGGTCAATGACCTGAAAAGAGCTGGGACCACCGTTTCCAAGGTTACTGTTGGTAATACACTAAGACGTCATGGTTTGAAATCATGCATGGCACGGAAGGTTCCCCTGCTTAAACCAGCACATGTCAAGGCCCGTCTTAAGTTTGCCAATGACCATTTGGATGATCCAGAGGAGTCATGGGAGAAAGTCATGTGGTCAGATGAGACCAAAATGGAACGTTTTGGTCATAATTCCACTAAACGTGTTTGGAGGAAGAAGAATGATGAGTACCATCCCAAGAACACCATCCCTACTGTGAAGCATGGGGGTGGTAGCATCATGCTTTGGGGGTGTTTTTCTGCACATGGGACAGGGCGACTGCACTGTATTAAGGAGAGGATGACCGGGGCCATGTATTGCGACATTTTGGGGAACAACCTCCTTCCCTCAGTTAGAGCATTGAAGATGGGTCGAGGCTGGGTCTTCCAACATGACAATGACCCGAAGCACACAGCCAGGATAACCAAGGAGTGGCTCTGTAAGAAGCATATCAAGGTTCTGGCGTGGCCTAGCCAGTCTCCAGACCTAAACCCAATAGAGAATCTTTGGAGGGAGCTCAAACTCCGTGTTTCTCAGCGACAGCCCAGAAACCTGACTGATCTAGAGAAGATCTGTGTGGAGGAGTGGGCCAAAATCCCTCCTGCAGTGTGTGCAAACCTGGTGAAAAACTACAGGAAACGTTTGACCTCTGTAATTGCAAACAAAGGCTACTGTACCAAATATTAACATTGATTTTCTCAGGTGTTCAAATACTTATTTGCAGCTGTATCATACAAATAAATAGTTACAAAATCATACATTGTGATTTCTGGATGTTTTTTTTTTTAGATTATGTCTCTCACAGTGGACATGCACCTACGATGACAATTTCAGACCCCTCCATGATTTCTAAGTGGGAGAACTTGCAAAATAGCAGGGTGTTCAAATACTTATTTTCCTCACTGTATGTAAGGCATAATAACACAGGGTTTCCCACTAATACATTAGTCTATGGCGGCCCGCCATAGTCTATTTTTATCCGCCACAGTCTCATCTCCCCTCTCTTTCTCTGTCTCTCACCCAACACCAACATCTGCAGCAGAGGTGCAGGTTTAAGGAAGAAGAAGAAGAAGAAGATCTTTATTTATATAGCGCCTTTCACAGACATGGTCACAAAGCGCTTTACATGAGAGCATTTTACATTCACTCCATACTTGGTGGTGTTTCCCCTGGAGGAGACTGACAGAAGCGCTGTCGCAATTACACACATCTGCGCCAACGGTCCTCTGACCACCTCCATGCATTCACACACATCATTCATCCTGGCCTATTGTACATGTTTTTGGTGTAGTGAAGGAGCAGTGAACAATGTCTCACTGTTTAAGTAGCCTATTAGTATTACAAAAAATGAAGGCAGCTTCGCGTAATTTTGTTTTCGCTTATAAACTAAAAGACCACATGGCTAATTTGCATAGTAAACCTCTTTACTGCGCTGCTAATGCAGCTGTCACTATAATGAATTAAACCAGAGGTCACGAAATGGCGGACCTCAGTCTGAGTCCGGACCCACGCGCCAACCCGTCCGAACCCGAAACTTGGATCCAAACTTTAGACCCGACGTGACTCCCTCAGTCCTGCAGCTGCGTCTGCGCTGTCTCACCCTCGCTTCCTCTCCCTCTCTCTCCCCCTCACGCTACGCTAATCCTGCGCTACGCTGAACAGAAAGAGAAACTGCAGCCTCTGAGCTCGTTTTAAACTTTTAGAAACGGCTGCAGAATGATTGAAATACGGCTAAAGATTTAAAAAGACGCTAGTCATCTAATTAAATATGCACGCGCGATAGTTACGCACAAACAGCGCGGCTGTTTCTCCATCGTTTAAAACAAAAGAGCAGCGAGCAGGACCAAACCAGGACCAAACCAGGACTAAACCAGGACTAAACCAGGACTAAACCAGGACCAAACAAGGACTTGGACTAAACAGGGCTCATTGTTGAGCTGAGCAAAGAGGAGAAACACAGCATCAGGCTGAGGTTCCGAGTCTGTATCTGAGAGCTGCAGGGGCGGAGCTGAGAGAAGAATCATGGGCCTGTGCCCTTTGAAAAAAACTGACCCATTACATTTAAAAAAACAAAAACTGTACCCTATGTAAATTAACCAGAAATTATTCTTTTTACAGCAGCATAATAGCCAAAAATAGTTATTTTTGCTTAAAATGCACCAGAATGCAGGAAAACGCATCTAAATAAAAAAAAAATCTCCCGGACCCCCCCCCCCCCCAAGGTGGCGCTCTCTCCCACCACAGTCTCCTTGAAATCTGTGGGAAACACTGATAACATAGGAGCACTTTGACATCCTCGCAGTAATAGCTCACTTTACTGCGCAGAGGTCGAAGTGCTCCTAAGGTACTAGTACTAAGGTACCTCAACCATCATTGTGAATGAGCCAGAACTGTGTTGTTGATGTGGGAATCACTTGGTTTATCCTATTGGGTCATGCTGTACGGCCATACCATCTCTGTAGTCATAATCTTGATTCATAATAAATCAGGGCACTCGCTAATGCTAACATGGCTAGTGCTAAAGTCCACAACAGCTTATAAATACTCACTGAAAAGGCTGTGCTCCTGCTGAAACATTATTGTTAAGAAAGACTTCTCTTTGGACTGCAAACTAGGGCTGAGCGATATGACGATATTAGATCATCTTACGATCTCCAGAGTTGACGATCTGTTGTTTTTATGGGATCGTTTTATGCACTTCAGCACATTTTACTCTTTTCACCGTCAGTGAAGGAATCCCAGGCTGCAAACTTTCTGCTACGCAGTGTCAGATGCTAATGCGAGCGTTTAGCAGCGAGACGCTCCTCTCCAGGCTCCTCAATCTAGAGCTTTAAAATGTTTTAAACCCAGCGTTCTGTCTCTATTTCAGCGGTCATGTCAGTGTCTTTTACCCCTAACGCTACTGCTCTCCGTACGCAGATTGCAGCGTGCGTTTATTTACCTGGCTGGCACAGGTAAATAAACATCCTTACAGTTGTGTCAGGCGCTGCATCCTTCTCATTTGTTTAATTTAAATCCTGGGCCGCGTTCATAAATGCGCCGTTTATCCATGTCTTTGAAAATATAAAAGTTCCCCAAAAACACCGTGACTCTGAGTTCATTATTGTCAAATCGCCTAACAGTGACAAACTTCTTCCTGTTTGAGTTTTACACAATAAAAGTCACTGCATGTTATTGGTTCAGTAAGACTCTTATTGTGAAAGAGTGACAGAGTGTTACATTTACAGCAGCTCGATGTCATGAGAGACCTCTCAGAAAAGATGCCAAACAGCAACAAGCATTTACCAAACTTACTCTTTTACTTACTTCAACCTAATGTTATTATCTGGAATTTTTTGTGTGTTTTTCATTTATAAAGTGAGTTTGCTTTAGGTCCAAGTCTATGATTGCTGTGTTGATTATCACAAAGTTGAATAAATTAGTGTAGTGTTTTTCTTCTTCAGTGTGTAATTTTATAATTTGTCATTATAAAAAAAATCGTGATAAAATCTAAATCGTAAGTTTATAATTCAAAAATCGTGATATTCTATTTTTGCCATATCTCCCACCCCTACTACAAACATGTCATCTTTAGATCAGAGTGAGAATCGAGTCCAACAGCTGTAATGTACGTCCTTTGTTATTTTGCTTATTAAGTAGCCATGTGCTCTGGATTAATTAGAAAGGCACCCAAGCCTTTATACGCCAATAGGACTGAAATAACATGTGTCTGTCACAGTGAGAGTTATAATACTGCTGCTGTGGGAAATACTTCAGGTTTATGTCCCAAGTAGCTGTCTCTAACTCTTACACGTATTTCGAAGGGAGGAATTAGACCTGATGCGTGTACCAATGAGCGAAGGCAATCTGCCTTTTTTTTCTTTTTTTTTAAAACCACCCTCAACCCTCTTCTCTGATTCGCCTGTGTGTAGCCTGGTTTTACCAGACCCTCGTACTCATTTGGTTTCGTACAGAGCGTCTGGAATTTCACAATTGAGCTCTGTTACCAGGTGGGAGGGGTGAACTCCTTTGAAACGATTGGATCTGATTTTCGCTAGCGTTTGGTCGTGACGTATGTAATGCGCCCGTGTTGAGTGAAGCAGCTATCATAACTCTATCATAGCTCTTTCATAACTCTTGGGAGCATTCCTTGCGGATTCCAAGGCCTCGATTTTTATTTCTGGATATTTGGGAGCCGAGCCAGAACATATCACACATGTTGGAGAGCTTTGTAGGTCGCCTCGAGACCGCCTTAGCTCCAACTGCATTTACTCCAAAGTTAGTTAGGTCCGTGTTCACACGCTGTGACAAAGTGGGTTTGTCCCAGTATTTATTTTGGACACTTTGTTTCATTTGCCATATCATTTGTTTAAGTTAATGATTACACTTCACATTGTCCGTTTTAAAACTTTGTTTATTTGTATACAAACTTACCTGGACATGGCTGGAACAAAGGGAAGGCGTGGTCCTTGTCGGCCATTTTAAAAGCGCAGGCATGTGCCATGTGGTAGGGGGGAAATTGGTTTAAACTTTGCTTTGATTTTCCTTTTGTACATGATTTTGGTTTGTATTGTGTTTATTCATTTGATTTGAACAGTTATAATAACACATGTTTTATGTAAAATGTTTAAAACTTACCAGCTAAACTTATTGTTTGAACTCACCCTTCAAGCTAATGGTACTTGCCTGTGGGAGGTCCTTTCCCCATTAGGAGAGGTATAAAAGCAGACTGTTTGTAGTCACCCGGGAAGCCATTTTGTTCATGCAAGTGACATGGGTCATGGAGAAGTTCCTTTTGTGTGGAAAATAAATATTGCCTGGTAAGAATTATATGTTTGTCAAGTCTGCCCGCCCATTTTGATCACTCGAGGCCAGCTTCCCCGCGCACGCACTCGCACAAAACATCGCAACATCAGCCACATAACAACGATCACTTATTCCCTTGACAACGGGCATCGACCTGTCAATGTGCCGACACCGACATGTGCGCATGTACAGGCAGTGCTTAATTTGATCCCCCGTTTGGGGGAACACATTCCCCCAATTCTCAGTTTTTCAGGGTAAAGGATCCGGGAATTATTTAGGAGGATCCAGCAAAGATTTGATCTGATATAATGGTGTTTAATGAGAGTGTTCCGGCAAATGTTTTGGCCTGTTCCCCAAATCCATAACATCAGACCACAAGTGTTCCTGAAAATACAAATTTACAAATTAAGCACTTTGTACAGGCACACTTCCCCGATGTTCCGCGGTGGTCACTCCTGTCCCTCGTGGTTAAATACAGTGAGGGTGATATAAGCGCAGCGTGGAGAAATGTACTTAATCAGCACATGGAGAGGAAAGTTTCACTGCAACAGTAAGGGAAAGACGGGAAAGAGAGGCGTACCTTGATGATTTAAAGTTAATTCATTTTGCCTCGTCAGAGCAAAAAGAAGCATCAAAGCGAGAATAGTTCACCAGAGGTCAGCCGCATTCACACCACAACCGCTCCGACGCAGAGGGCGGCTCAGGCCGCTCCGGGACCACCTGTTTCAGCCGCAGTCAGAGCGGCTGTTTAGACCGACTTGAAGTGATTCACACTGACCCTAAAGGGCGCGCTCTCGGGCCTAAAGTCCCTTTAAATCGACCTAAGTGAATACTCTTGAAGTAATCTTTGCTCACATTTCAGATTGTGGAGCAGATCAACACCAAGCTGCCAGCGTCATATGTAGAGAAACTACTGGCCCCTGACTCTCTGCTGCTCGAGCTCCGCTTCCACAGAGAAAAGGAGGTTGGTACGAAACAGGAATTTAGCCTTCAGATCTGTGTTAGCCTCTTATGGTTCTTCTGTTCAAAGTGTACACTACTTTTGCTGAACAGGTGAATTGTAAACAGCGAATAAAAAGCTTAGCACTACTTGTTTCTCCTTTGGCCGGCCCTGTGCAGGTGATGTCGGCGGTCCACAGCGTATACCAGGCCCTTCTCAGCCTGAAGAACATCCCCACCCTGGAGGCGGCCTACAAGCTGGTGCTGGGGGAGATGGCGTGTGCCCTGTCCAGTCTGCAGTCCAGCCTGGAGCCTCCCTACAGCCCACAGAGCTCCGACAGCCCAGCCCCGAGCCTCCAGCACCCAGCCTTCTCCTCCCTGAGCCTGCCCCCCGACAAGGCCCAGTTCACCGTCATCTTCAACCTCAGCACGCTCACCACCATCGGGAACACCAAGAACTCCCTCATCGGGGTAAAACATGGACCCCCAGATCCTTCTAAAATCCTTTCTCCAGTTTGATCAACAGGTGTCATAAATGTGATATAATGTGCGCTGTGTTCCAGATGTGGGCGCTGTCTCCCACTGTGTTCGCTCTGCTCAGTCAGGACCTCCTGCTGGTGCACTCGGAGCTGGCTGTGTTCTACCCTGCTGTTCAGTACGCCGTGCTCTACACCCTGTACTCCCACTGTACCCGGTGAGCCCATACCCGTTACCCGTCTGACACCTGCAAGTCTAGTCAGCTTTATCAAGTTAATATTTTAGTTTGACAAATGTTTAGGGTTACGGTTAGGACAATGTAGTGGCGGGGTCATGAAAGGAGATGTGAAAGAAACATGGTCTCCTCTTTGTTCAAAGCTGGGTAAATAAAAAGCCATCTGTACCATCCCTGCGCCATCCGACCACCACCCCTCACCGGCGCCTGGTTTTCCTTCCCGCTCTTTGAGCCAGGTAGTCACCAGGCCTGCTCAGGCAGAGCGAGGGTGCTGGGTTCTTGGGGGCTCTTAAAATAAAGTCTTAAAGTGCATATCACAGGTTTTAAAGCTTTTGAAAATATGACTTATTTAGATGGATTACATCAGTTGCATAATTATCATTTTACTTCAGTGAAGCAGCAATTTTAATGAAGAAATGTTGGGCAGAAAAGTTATTTTTATTACAATTTTTAAGCTCCTGACAGGAAGTGACATAGATGGAGGTAACATTCCAGAGCAGTTTGACTCATTTCCCATTGACTTAACATAGTTGTACGGCAATAGTTTCAAATAGTTTACCTTCTTCTATGTCACTTCCTGTCGGTGTCCAATAAGGAAGTGAAACTATAAACATCACAAAAATGGCCAAACTGAAGAACGCTGGGTACAATCTTTATGTCAACCTTTTAACCCCCACCTTAACCGAGCACATTTTCTCCAGTTCAGCTTTACCCAAACGTAAAAGCTTCTTGAGTATACAGCCTATAGGCCAGAGAAACGACTCATTTGAAACCTAAAAAAACTGTCTCCTGTTTTGCTGCATGTTTTTTGCTTTTTTGCTGCGTTTTCATCCTCATTTACGTCTAGTTTTTTTTTTTTTGCTATATTGACGTTTTTTTCCAAGACGCTTTTAGATTTGGGTAAAGTCAAACTGGAGAAACTCTACTTGGTGACGGCGGGGTTTAAGAGGTTAATAATGCAAGAGTTTTCTGTTTTATAACGAGGCGAGAGTCAGAGCCTGGTGCAGTGCTTGGAAACAGCTGCACTGTTAGCCACATTAGCATCACAGCGTCACTTTACTCGGATCATTTTTAACTTTTAACGGAGGCAGTTGTCTCTCAGTCAGATCATGGGAAAGCAGGACAGGTCAGTGCGACACAGCATGAGGTGCTACATCCTTAGCATCGCGCAGCATGGCTAACTTACAACAAGGGCGTGAGGGGAACGGTGTACGGCTCACCTGACGTGTTGCTTGGTGATGCTCTGCAGCTCCACAGACTCATTTGGCGTTTCCTTTGTGCCGGTGGTGCCAGTCTGACAAAGATTGCTTTAACTTAGTGAACTCTAGGCAGGCAAGCAAGGCAAGTATTGTAAGCACAATTCATACACGAGCAATCAAAGTGCTTAAGTGCAGAAAAATAGAGAAAACTCTAGAGATACATGGTGAACTCGGTGAGTGCCATGAGACAAACTGGTGTTAAAGACAATTGAGTCCTAATTCAAGAGAGTAATGGACTGTTTTTTTTTCTGTTCTGTGGTTAACACTGCATGAATTGTGAACTCATCCATTCATGTGGAATAATAATAATATGATTGTGTGCATTAGATTCTATTCTATATGAATCATAATCTGTATAAAATTGAAAATGAAGGCAATATGTAAAATAAAATGCCTCCATCCCTCCCCACTACTGATATTGACATTATGCAGGTCCCCTGTTTCTGCTCTAAATAGTAATTTATACAAATCAAATGTTTTTGTTTTGTTTTTGAATTTTAAATATAATCTGACTTGTTGACAATTGCGATTCATCTTTAAGTGGCTGTGGTCTTAAAGGATCTGTATCATGCTATTTTAGCCATTCCAAAGTAAAGTATAGGCATATATATGATATATTGTACCTCTATCACTATGGAGTACTCATTTTTGAGAGAAATATAAGTATTTTTGGGGGGTATTTTCCCTACCCGGAAGACAAGACGCTTCGATTCAGTTAACTCCGCCCCTCTCTCCGCTCATTCCACATTTGCAGTATTATAAATATAAATATTGCTGCAAAAAGTGAAGTTACTTCACATAATGCAGTTATAAGGAGTTGACATGTGCAACACAGTTTCATAAATGGCTAACACACACGCTAACACACACCTAACACACACGCTAACACACACGCTAACACGCGTTTTGATTGACTCACCGCTCAGCATGGCCTCCCCATCGTCGGGTGTTTACGTTATGGCCCTCGTGTTGGTTATAAAAGTTAATCCACTTTGATTCTGGCCAAGGTTTACCAAGCATCCATCAGGTTGGTTGATATAGTAGCTAGCTTAATCCCGGAAAGAAATTCCAACTTCTGGCGAGTGCACTCTTCTTTAGGAAGGTTGAAAAGTCCTGTTCCTCTCGTAGCCAAACGCACATCCGTGACATTATCGTGGTAAGAAAAAAGAACAGGCGGTGTCCAGAGTAGGTTAGAAAGAGCTCAGTCTTCAAAAACAACACTTATGCTCGGATCCATGGCTCCTCCAGCCGTGGGTGCGCTTGATTAGCGTCGCGGGACAGCACAGACGCGTAGGAGAGTTGCTGTTTTTTTTTTTTTTTTTTTTTTTTTTTTTTTTTCAAAAAAAAAAAAAAAGCTGTTTTATAAATAAACATCAGGCCGTAAGGCATTACATTACAGACGTAGAGCACTTCCGTTCCGCTGTGACGACACAACTGAACAGCTCAGTCGTTTACCAGGAGAGGGTGGAGCAGCTGCTCAGAGAGCAGGATTCAGGAGGATTACTTAGAACTGCGTGAATGAAGCCAAAAACCGCTCCGGGGGTGTTTTTGATAAGGAAATAGCATAACAACATGGCTAAAAACTCAAAAAAGTCGATTTTGCATGATATAGGACCTTTAAATGTAGTAATTTCACATACTGCTGTACGACGTACATGGATTTGAAGTTGTGGCTTTTTTTTCTGTCTTTGCAGACATGACCACTTCATCTCGTCCAGCCTGTCGTCCTCCTCTCCCTCTCTGTTCGATGGAGCGGTCATCAGCACGGTCACTACAGCCACCAAGAAACACTTCAGTACTCTGCTCAACCTGCTGGGGGCGCTGCTGGCCAAGGACAACCTCTACAGCGAGTCCAGGTATGGCTCCGTCCTAGAGCTGTTGTATATTTACTACTACTAATAATAATACTAATACATTTTATTTATCAATACACCCAGATCACCTTACGTCAGGCTCAACAATAATAAAACCACAAATAATAAATCTCTTAATAAATCTCAAAACCCACTTAAGGGGCAGTGAGGATCAGGGGGCAGGAGTGCCCGAGATTTGAATCTTAAATTTTCTTTCTGGGTTTGTGCCATTAAAATATAGTGTGTGGGCTCTAAAAATAAATTGGACTTGCTTCTGCCTGTTTAAACCGTGGGATGGTTACTGAAACCCAGTATCATTACAGCCCCTGGGCTCCAGCCTTAGCGTTCCCCTATCTGTACTGGGCAGTCGCACTGATGCCGCACGGACTCTCTCCTTTCCCTGTCTCTGATCTGTTTATCCCGGCCATAGAGCGCTGAGCTTCTCTCTCTCTGTGACCGAATATGTGGCATTGGTGTGCAGAAACATGCCTCACAGATGTCGCTTCTACAGAAGTCTCTGGCTTTAGAAAGTGAAACGATGCCCTCTGTCCTCGTCTTGCAAAGTCTGACTCCATGAGCTTCATGACTCCTCGAGCTTCATTCCTATTACCAATGCCCAAACTAAAAGACGGGGCGAGTCCCGCCAAACAGCTCCAGCTTGACCCACTGGACACAAGCTGTGTGTGACAACTGGGAGATTTTGGTTTATGTTAGTATTTCAGTTACCATATAATAATCATATTGTAACTTAATTTGGAAATAAACCAGGTCCAATTATAGACCAGTAAAATATCATTTTTTTGTTTTCAAAATACAGATACAGTGAGGAAAATAAGTATTTGAACACCCTGCTATTTTGCAAGTTCTCCCACTTAGAAATCATGGAGGGGTCTGAAATTGTCATCGTAGGTCCATTTCCACTGTGAGAGACATAATCTAAAAAAAAAAATCACAATGTATGATTTTTTAACTATTTATTTGTATGATACAGCTGCAAATAAGTATTTGAACACCTGTCTATCAGCTAGAATTCTGACCCTCAAAGACCTGTTAGTCTGCCTTTAAAATGTCCACCTCCACTCCATTTATTAACCTACATTTAGATGCACCTGTTTGAGGTCTTTAGCTGCATAAAGACACCTGTCCACCCCATACAATCAGTAAGAATCCAACTACTAACATGGCCAAGACCAAAGAGCTGTCCAAAGACACTAGAGACAAAATTGTACACCTCCACAAGGTTGGAAAGGGCTACGGGGAAATTGCCAAGCAGCTTGGTGAAAAAGGTCCACTGTTGGAGCAATCATTAGAAAATGGAAGAAGCTAAACATGACTGTCAATCTCCCTCGGACTGGGGCTCCATGCAAGATCTCACCTCGTGGGGTCTCAATGATCCTAAGAAAGGTGAGAAATCAGCCCAGAACTACACGGGGGGAGCTGGTCAATGACCTGAAAAGAGCTGGGACCACCGTTTCCAAGGTTACTGTTGGTAATACACTAAGACGTCATGGTTTGAAATCATGCATGGCACGGAAGGTTCCCCTGCTTAAACCAGCACATGTCAAGGCCCGTCTTAAGTTTGCCAATGACCATTTGGATGATCCAGAGGAGTCATGGGAGAAAGTCATGTGGTCAGATGAGACCAAATGGAACGTTTTGGTCATAATTCCACTAAACGTGTTTGGAGGAAGAAGAATGATGAGTACCATCCCAAGAACACCATCCCTACTGTGAAGCATGGGGGTGGTAGCATCATGCTTTGGGGGTGTTTTTCTGCACATGGGACAGGGCGACTGCACTGTATTAAGGAGAGGATGACCGGGGCCATGTATTGCGAGATTTTGGGGAACAACCTCCTTCCCTCAGTTAGAGCATTGAAGATGGGTCGAGGCTGGGTCTTCCAACATGACAATGACCCGAAGCACACAGCCAGGATAACCAAGGAGTGGCTCTGTAAGAAGCATATCAAGGTTCTGGCGTGGCCTAGCCAGTCTCCAGACCTAAACCCAATAGAGAATCTTTGGAGGGAGCTCAAACTCCGTGTTTCTCAGCGACAGCCCAGAAACCTGACTGATCTAGAGAAGATCTGTGTGGAGGAGTGGGCCAAAATCCCTCCTGCAGTGTGTGCAAACCTGGTGAAAAACTACAGGAAACGTTTGACCTCTGTAATTGCAAACAAAGGCTACTGTACCAAATATTAACATTGATTTTCTCAGGTGTTCAAATACTTATTTGCAGCTGTATCATACAAATAAATAGTTACAAAATCATACATTGTGATTTCTGGTTTTATTTTTTTAGATTATGTCTCTCACAGTGGACATGCACCTATGATGACAATTTCAGACCCCTCCATGATTTCTAAGTGGGAGAACTTGCAAAATAGCAGGGTGTTCAAATACTTATTTTCCTCACTGTAAGAGTACCATTAAAAATACCGGCTTGATAAGGATTTATTGATACTACTCCTCTTAACGATACTGATCCCTAAGCAACTGTTTGTTTGTATGTATACTTTATTGTCCCCATAGGGAAATTTCTTTACAACATTGATATGCTGCTAAAAGGCCGAAAACTAGAGATTTTCAGATCTGAAAATGATTAGTTTTTTGCACTGGAAGGAGCTTTAAAATGAGCCTCCTATAACTTCCTCGTCCTTTGAGGAGCTGAGAAACATTGCGGTGGAAATCGCTCACAAGTTTGTTCATCTATTTTAGATATTTTATGTTGCAGACTTGTGCTTATAATTCTGAACCATAAGAGATAGACTTATCATTTTTTGTTTTGGAATCTGCTGATTTTGTCTTTCAAACGAGCGCCCTCTGAAGAACCGGCTAAACATGAATGTCCTCAATAAATCAGCCCTGTAACCCTCATACTGCTGTTACAGTTCAACACTGACATGTTTTATAGTTTAGAACAGACACATGGCCCGGGGCCAAATGCGGCTCGCGAGATTTCTTATTTATATTATATGCGGCCCGCCGGGAAATTGCATTAAACACGTTGGAACTACATTTCCCATGAGGCACTGCACGGTAGCGCCAATGCCGCTGCGGACGCGAGAATGATGACAACATCAGACAGGGGAAGGGAGATGTGGTGCTTCTGCAGACGACTTATCAACTTTTTTCAACAAAGAAACGGACTAAAAACAGCGGACTGTGAGAGGAGCTTCTGAGACTGTCTGGCCTGGTAGGGAAAAGATAATTGAACGGAGTTTACGGATGGCAAAGGCCAGGCTGGTTGGGCCTTTCTACACTAAATTAAAATGACATTTGAATTACATTTTGCATTTCTTTCTAAATAGGCCAACAGACAGAAACTGGACCTGACTCCTGAAAGATCATTCACTGATGCCCTGAACCAATTTACCTGAACCAAAATGAGATTAATTACAAAAACACTAATTGTCTAAGTCTGTAATTTCAAATTTAGAAGCTCAGCAAATGTTTAGGCAATTAAAAACCTCTGGAAGCTTAAAAATGTGCAGGCAGATAATGTACAGTCTATTTTAAAGGATCTGTATCATGCTATTTTAGCCATTCCAAAGTAAAGTATAGGCATATATATGATATATTGTACCTCTATCACTATGGAGTACTCATTTTTGAGAGAAATATAAGTATTTTTGGGGGGTATTTTCCCTACCCGGAAGACAAGACGCTTCGATTCAGTTAACTCCGCCCCTCTCTCCGCTCATTCCACATTTGCAGTATTATAAATATAAATATTGCTGCAAAAAGTGAAGTTACTTCACATAATGCAGTTATAAGGAGTTGACACGTGCAACACAGTTTCATAAATGGCTAACACACACGCTAACACACACGCTAACACACACGCTAACACGCGTTTTGATTGACTCACCGCTCAGCATGGCCTCCCCATCGTCGGGTGTTTACGTTATGGCCCTCGTGTTGGTTATAAAAGTTAATCCACTTTGATTCTGGCCAAGGTTTACCAAGCATCCATCAGGTTGGTTGATATAGTAGCTAGCTTAATCCCGGAAAGAAATTCCAACTTCTGGCGAGTGCACTCTTCTTTAGGAAGGTTGAAAAGTCCTGTTCCTCTCGTAGCCAAACGCGAACCGTGACATTATCGGTAAGAAAAAGAGCAGGCGTGTCCAGAGTAGGTTAGAAAGAGCTCAGTCTTCAAAAACAACACTTATGCTCAGATCCATGGCTCCTCCAGCCGTGGGTGCGCTTGATTAGCGTCGTGGGACAGCACAGACGCGTCGGAGAGTTGCTTTTTTTTTTTTTTTTTTTTTTTTTTTTTTTTTTTCAAAAAAAATAAAATAAAAAAAAAAAGTTTTATAAATACAAATCAGGCCGTAAGGCATTACATTACAGACGTAGAGCACTTCCGTTCCGCTGTGACGACACAACTGAACAGCTCAGTCGTTTACCAGGAGAGGGTGGAGCAGCTGCTCAGAGAGCAGGATTCAGGAGGATTACTTAGAACTGCGTGAATGAAGCCAAAAACCGCTCTGGGGGTGTTTTTGATAAGGACATAGCATAACAACATGGCTAAAAACTCAAAAAAGTCGATTTTGCATGATATAGGACCTTTAAGGTATATTATAGCAAATAATAAAAAGTTGCTAAATCATAATTGACTTAATAAAAAAGGCTTTGTCTGTTGCGGTCCCCGACCAACACTGGGTTTGCATTTGTGGCCCCCAGTCCAAATGAGTTTGAGACCCCTGGTTTAGAAGCGTCATACACGGGATTATAGACCAGACAATTGAAAAATTGACCAAAATATCGGCAGTGTATGAGAAAAACCCATATTGGTTGACCTCCAGTAATGATGGCCTCACATAATGAAATGGAGTTCTGAGGAGAACAGATTCTGGTTTGCTTGTGAGCTTTCTTAAATGAGGGTCTGATGTGTCTCATTATGCTTATAGACAGATATAAACCATTAAAAGTGAGCAGCAGCAGCCAAACACTGAGGCTCCAGAGCTGGTCAAAGTGTTAGTGTTTGTGTTCCAGGAGGCTGCTACTGACCTGGGCACAGGAGATCTCCACGCTCATGAGGAAGTGCGACACCTACAGCCCTCTGTTCTCCCTGCCCTCCTTCACACGCTTCTGCAGAGGCCTGCTGGCTAATGGTACGCCACACACATACTCGCACAGCTCTGCTCCCAGTCTAAACTGTAACATGTTCCTCTCTCCTGTCCAGCTCTGAGTGAGGACCAGAGCCTGTGTCTGCAGACCTGCACTGCCCTCCAGGTGCTGTGCTCTGCCCTGTCCCCTGAGCTCATGCAGAGGTAAGGACAGAGATGGGACTCATGACATAAAAAAAATAATTTATCTTGAATAAAAATGTCTTTGGCAATGGTCTGTATTTATCCAAATGGACTACATGACTTTTGAGCCATGTTATAGCTACTATCAAAACAGACCATGTTCACCTTGATGCTGTGTTTTGGTGACGACTATAGTGATGATGGCTTAGGGCTGGGCTGAATCAATTCTGCAGCTTTGGACCGGTAATAAATGACTCGATTTAGGTCAATATTGCCTGTTCCGCCAGTCTGCCCCTGTGGCTGCAATAGTGGCTTACCACCAGCAAGTACGGTGTGAATGAGGACTACAGTGTGGCGCTTTGAGAAACTGGTATTGCACTTTACAAGCCTGTGTAAGCCATTATCATTATCGTTGTCATTATCATTAAAAGGTATAACGACCTAAACGATGTTTGCACTTTCACAGTTTACCATGTCTAATCCAGAAAAGCATTATTAAAGCTTAAATGAGATGATTGAAGCGTTCTGCGTACGGTGTTTCATGTGTGCGTGTGTGTTGCAGGTGCATGGATGTGTGCAGAGTCCAGCTGGTGCACTCCTCTGTGAGGGTCCGACAGGCCTACAGCAAACTGCTCAAGAGCCTGCCCCTGGACACGGCCCTAAGGTCAGTCTGCTTCAAATTCACTGGGTCACTTTGCTCTAGGAGGAACTGAGCCTTCAGTCGCTGTTTGACCAGCCACTGAAAACATGTACAACAGGACTCCCCTGAATGAGATTCTGAAATCTCAGTCCAACATTCCCGATTTAAATAAAGTTCAAATAAAATGTAAAATATCTTACGAAGAAAGTACCGGTACAAACCTTCAGTATTAGACCGCTGACACCAGAGGATTTCACGGAGCACAGACCTGACATCATGACATTTACCAGAACAAAAAACAGTGTGTCTAAATGTAGCTCCTTTTTATCTAAAGTAAGCGCTGTATTTTTTTTAAAATTATGAAATGTTATTATTTGCAATATAGAATAATTGTTTCACTGTCTATATATTTACTTAATTTTAAGTAACTGTAAAGAATTTTGATGATGTAGGAATCTATACTATGTTTTAGAAAGTTTGAGTGTGATTTACAGTATGTAGGCCATTCTTTAATTTTCCCTTGGGTGTTTGGTATTCATTTTAATATTTATCAGTGAGTTCCACAGTTTATGGTATTTTAGGACACATGTAAGCTAATAGGTCTGTGTTCTGCACATGGGCATCGGACTGGGGGGTAAAGGGTACTGAGTACCAGGGCCCAGAGCAGGGTAAGGGCCCTCAAAAGTGCTGCAAAAAGCGTTCTGTATTATACTTTCTAAATTTCCTCATAATTGATATAAGAATTGAACAAAACCGGGTGGAAATACAATGGTTGCTGGACAGAATTTTGCACAAACAATAATGATGGATGAATCTCGGGGCTCTTGACACCCCTTTAAAAATGTGCCAAATGGTTCAGCCCACACACCAGTGTTAAGCATCGCACTATTCAGCACAACAGTGACTTTGATGATGTGAGCTCTGCAATGCAATGACACAAAGCTTAGGAAAGCGAGATATTAGTCTTGCCACGCTCTTATGTGCTTATATTTAACACTAGCCTATTCTAGCGGACCTTAGATGCAACTTTCTGTCATAAATGACAGTTAAACATGAAGTGAGGCGAGTCCCTGCCTCTGCCTGCTGAGAAGTGGAAGGTGCAGAGTCAGAGCTCCTTCTCTCCTCGTTTTAACCTCTAAAGTTTCTCTTTCCTTACATTTATTGTAATTGACTGCAATCAGGCCAATACAGTGACAAAGGCCACAGGTCGCTCACGCTATTTTCGCAGAATTAATTATGCTAATTAGCCGCGCACATTTGCAGACTCGCATTATAAATGCGCAGCTTTGAAGACGAGTCAACGTGGTTCTATTGAAAAGGTGGAGGGCTCGTGCCATTTAGCCTATTCCAGCGTAACTTTTTAGAACATGAGTTTACTGACAATACACTTAAAGGTAGGCTTCAAATGGTGAGAGACTAAATGAGGCCAGGGAACAGGCCCTTGAGTTTTTTGTTCATGTCTGTGGGCCAAAGAGACAACAAGTAGTATAATTATTTTTTGTAAAATAGCATTTTAAAGTCACAAATGTGTTATTCCCAGCACAAATATCCTATGTCCCTGGTGCAGCCCTCCTGTTTAATGTGGTATGCTAATTATCATTATGTTCTATCTAAAGCTAGCAATTTCAATTGGCCCAATGAAAGTAGAATATTCCATCAATTTAAATATCTATATCACTACAGGATTAAAGGTTAATCAATTTCTGTAATTGAAGCCAAATCAGATGAAATTTCAAGTCAAACGCCAAGGGTCCACCAGGGGTCCACTAAGATAGTTTGTACCCGGGGCTAGGGCAGGGCGATATGGCCTAAAATCTATATCACGATATAAAAAAGAAATATCACGATAACGATGTATTTGACGATATTATTGACAATGGACAAATTACTTCAAAATCCCAGCCTTACGCCTATTGGGAAGATTAATTCAGTGATATTTCATTCTTTTTTTTTTTTTTAACGGCATACTACTTTCCTCGCGAATATGATCTACTCAAGCGGTTTACATCCTTCATTCATTTAACTTCATAAGCACCTGTCCCCATGTTCTAGAGTCAGTGCTTTATGCTGCTGATGGAGCTGAGCGTAACATGAATTATATCGTATCCACGACGATATAAAAAATTACAACGATATCAAAAAATTATATCGCGATAACGATATGCGATACGATATGGCCCACCCCTACCCGGGGCCCAGAATTTGGTGCTACGCACCTGGTTCTGCATAAAACAAGAGGAGCCAAAATCATCATTTAAGGCTAAGTTCACAGGACTTTCTACAAAACCCCAGCAGAGCTCACTTCAGTGACTTCGTGTGAAACAAAAAATGCTAACAGCTTTGCCTAAACTCAACTGTTCCATCTAGCTTGGGTTGGATTTCCTTATTTACAAGTGCCAAAGGGCTTTCAAGTTAATGTTGTTACCATGTAATTACTCGGGTTAAACTCGCTCCTGTCTCAGTTACTCCGATGTTTTCTGGCACAGCCCCAAAAAAACACGACCGATCACGATCCATAAAAAAAAACATGGACTTGGACTGGCGTAGTATCTTTGATCACAAACCGGATTGGATTAGCGGAACAGAATTGGTAAAGACGCTCGTTTTATTAGCACTGCATAATTGAAGGCTATCGTCCTGCCTAGGGATAGGGACCGTTAAATGGTACTTACTTGGTACCGACCAAAAAGCCACGGTAAGGGGTGGTATCGAAATATTCTTACAGTGCCAAGTTTTGGTACTTTTTCTCTCCAGACGTCTATACAGTGCCTCTCGAAAGTACTAACACACCTTGAACTTTTGCACATTTTGTCATGTTTACAACCCTAAACATAAAGATTTTATTTTGAATTTTTTACTGAAAGTTCACACACAAGTAACAGACAACTGTGAAGTGAAAGCAAAATGATACATGATTCTGTTATTTTTCAAAAAATAGAAAACTGAAAAGTCGGCCGTGCATAAGTATTCATACAGCATGAATTAAAGGGAACCCCCTTTTGCTGCAATAACAGCAGCAAGTCTTCTGGGGTATGACTACAAGGTTTGCACATCTAGAGACTGACATTTTAGCCCAACAGCAGTTTTCAGGTCTTTCCACAGATTTTCAATAGGATTTAGGTCAGGACTTTGACTGGGCCATTCTAACACATTAATATGTTTGTTTTTAAACCATTCCATTGTAGATTTAGCTTTGTGTTTAGGGTCATTGTCCTGCTGGAAGGTGAATCTCCGCCCCAGCCTCAATTCTCTTGCTGACTCCAGCAGGTTTTCCTCCAAAATGTCTCTGTATTTGGCTCCATCCATCTTCCCAACTATTCTTACAATCTTCCCAGTCCCCCCTGAGGAAAAGCAGCCCCATAGCATGATGCTCCCCCCACCATGTTTGACACTGGGGATGGTGCACTCAGGACGATGAGCAGTGTTAGGTTTGCGCAGGGTTTCCCACTAATACATTAGTCTATGGCGGCCCGCCATAGTCTATTTTATCCGCCACAGTCTCATCTCCCCTCTCTTTCCCTGTCTCTCACCCAACACCAACATCTGCAGCAGAGGTGCAGGTTTAAGGAGCAGTGAACAATGTCTCACTGTTTAAGTAGCCTATTAGTATTACAAAAAATGAAGGCAGCTTCGCGTAGTTTTGTTTTCGCTTATAAACTAAAAGACCACATGGCTAATTTGCATAGTAAACCTCTTTACTGCGCTGCTAATGCAGCTGTCACTATAATGAATTAAACCAGAGGTCACGAAATGGCGGACCTCAGTCTGAGTCCGGACCCACGCGCCAACCCGTCCGAACCCGAAACTTGGATCCAAACTTTAGACCCGACGTGACTCCCTCAGTCCTGCAGCTGCGTCTGCGCTGTCTCACCCTCGCTTCCTCTCCCTCTCTCTCCCCTCACGCTACGCTAATCCTGCGCTACGCTGAACAGAAAGAGAAACTGCAGCCTCTGAGCTCGTTTTAAACTTTTAGAAACGGCTGCAGAATGATTGAAATATGGCTCGCTAAAGATTTAAAACCGAGAAGACGCTAGTCATGTAATTAAATATGCACGCGCGATAGTTACGCACAAACAGCGCAGCTGTTTCTCAATCGGTTAAACCAGGACCAAACCTGGACTAAACCAGGACTAAACCAGGACTTGGACTAAACAGGGCTCATTGTTGAGCTGAGCAAAGAGGAGAAACACAGCATCAGGCTGAGGTTCCGAGTCTGTATCTGAGAGCTGCAGGGGCGGAGCTGAGAGAAGAATCAAGGGCCTGTGCCCTTTGAAAAAACTGACCCATTACATTTAAAAAAACAAAAACTGTACCCTATGTAAATTAACCAGAAATTATTCTTTTTACAGCAGCATAATAGCCAAAAATAGTTATTATTTTTTGCTTAAAATGCACCAGAATGCAGGAAAACGCATCTAAATTTAAAAAAAATCTCCCGGGGGAGGGCCCCCGGACCCCCCCAAGGTGGCGCTCTCTCCCACCACAGTCTCCTTGAAATCTGTGGGAAACACTGGGTTTGCGCCATAAATAACGTTTTGCATTTGGGCCAAAAAGTTACATTTTGTCTCATCTGACCAAAGCACCTTCTTCCACATGGTAGCTGTGTCCTCCATATGACTTCTAGCAAACTTCAAACGGGATTTCTTATGGCCTCCTTTAAATAATGGCTTTCTTCTGCCACTCGTCCATGAAGGCCAGATTTGTGTAGAGTACGACTTATAGTTGTCCCATGTACAGATTCCCCCAGCTCAGCGGCAGTACGTCGCAGCTCCTTCAGAGTTATCTTGGGGCACTTGCATTTCTGATCAGTGCTCTCCTTGTTCGGTCTGTTAGTTTAGGTGGATGGCCGTGTCTTGGTAAGTTCGCAGTGGTGCTATACTCTTTCCATTTCTGAATGATGGATTGAACAGTGCTCCGTGAGATGTTCAAATCTTGGGAAATCTTTGTATAACTTAACGCTGCTTTAAACTTCTCCACAGCTTTATCCCTGACCTCTCTGGTGTGCTCCTTGGCCTTCATGATGTTGTTAGTGACCAATACACTCTGACCATAGCTCTGAGGCCCTCACAGAACAGCTGGAATTATACTGAGAGTAGATTACACACAGGTGGCCTCTATTTAATGGTTGGGGCAAGGTGTGAACATTCTGCAGTCATTAGGACTTCTCTATTTTTTGAAAAATAACAGAATCGTGTATCATTTTGCTTTCACTTCACAGTTGTCTGTTACTTGTGTGTGAACTTTCACACACACTTTCGCAAGTACCTTCATTGAAGATGGACAACTCCTGTACGACTGAGAACTTACACAGACAGCGGTATGATGTTGTGAAATATTAAATCCCTATGACCTGCGTGTCAATAGTGAGGGCTGTTCACTCTCTCGTTGCCAATCAGAGGCCAGCAGTCTGTTCACATCAGACACGGGTAGCCCGCTTTGGCCACAGCCAGAGGTCGGCCAAAAACCTATACCTGGTCAGACCGGTTTGGCACTGGCCTTTGTTATGGAAAAGCTCGCCAAAGGGGGTGAAAGAGCCATTCGGCTGACACGCGCCAGTATGTGGAAAAGAGCCTTTATTGTGGGGTTACTCTGACCCACCAACTGTATGCATCTGTCCCTACAGTAACCAGAGCCAGTCAAGGCTGAGGGACATCTCTCTGGCCGTCCGACAGCACATGAGCCAGGCCTCCAGCAGCACCTTTCACCCCCAGGACTTCAGCGACCTCATCAGCTTCATCCTGTACGGAGTCCTGCACCGCGGAGGGTACGAGACCGCACGCTTCTATTACAGCCTGAAACACCAAACATCTGTGTGTTGGTGCTCATGTTTGTCTTTGACCCCTCGCAGCAAAGAGCCGTGGCTCGAGCGCCTGTACCAGAGCTGTCAGAGGCTGGAGAGGCGCGGGGACAGTCGAGGGGACAGTCAGGGGCCCGGGCTGGTCCCGCGGGCTCTGCTGAAGACAGAAGTGGTGCTGTGGCAGTGGGCCGTGTGGGAGGCTGCACAGTTCACTGTTTGTCCAAACTGCGCACTCCGCTGGGCAGGGCTCAGGACACCTTCCAGACCATAGAAGGTACTACAGTCACACCCAGGACAAACTGACCCAATGTAGACCAGACTCAGGACAAACTGACCCAATGTAGACCAGGCTCAGGACAAACTGACCCAATGTAACCAGGCCAGGACAACGACCCAATGTAGACCAGGCTCAGGACAAACTGACCCAATGTAGACCAGGCTCAGGACAAACGACCCAATGTAGACCAGCAGACAACTAAAACAGGCCAACAAACTGACCCAATGTAGACCAGGCTCAGGACAAACTGACCCATGTAGACCAGCTCAGGACAAACTGACCCAATGTAGACCAGGCCAGGACAAACTGACCCAATGTTGACCAGGCCAAGACAAACTGACCCATGTACCAGCTCAGACAAACTGACCAAACAAACTTTCCATGTTCACCTACCAGAAAATATTCACTGGTCCTGTATTTGTGTTGCCTGGAAACCAGACTCACTGCAGTACCAGCGATTGAGTCTGGTGACGGCAGAATCAACTCTATTTCCACAGCCGTCCATACATAAGCAAACAGGAAGCGGAGTAAACCAATCAGTGAAGAGCGGGCGTCTGCCTTTGATGCGGTGTTCACACAGGATTTTGAATCACAAAACTCACCGACTGTCAATGTATTTTTTGTGATTTACCACCGACTGGAGACGCGTTCTTTCTCTCTCTCGTGCGCCGTTCGTAGTTTGGTATTGAGGGACGTCCGCGTCCCGTGAGTGACGCTGCTCGTGAACAACACGTGACGCAAATAAACCAATCTGATGCACGGGCTCTATCTCTATCTCTATCGCTATCTATCATCTCTCGTTTCCTGGAAGCACTGTGAAAACATACCGTCGATAGAAGCACTACAAGAGGTGGCGGGTCAAGACGGGGCGAGAGGACATAGCGTCGATAGAAGCACATCCGCACGTGAACAGCCCGGTCCTCTCTCTCAATACGACCGCTTTGCAGAGCTGTACTCACGGCGGGGAAACCCCCCACGCCACAGCCCACGGGGACGGCCGGTACATGTTTGTGTTGAGTTGGCGGGTCAAGACGGGGTGTGAGAGAGCAGGTGGGCAGGGAGAGAGGGATTGAGGAGAGCGGTTGCTGCTTTTAATGTCACCATTTAAGGTGGTTAAAAAATAGCAGCACAACGCATTGGCAGGGGAAAACCAAGCCCGAGCCCTGCCCCGTGTCTGAAGCAATGATGCTGTAATGGGCCCGGAGCCTTGGGCTCAAATGCAGGGCTCATATAGTATAGCTATAGTATTTGTGCACATCATAGGCCAAAGTCAAATTATACATTGTTTTTGCTGTGTAGTTCATTTTTGCACTAAATATTTCACTATTTATTCATTCAGTGAGATTTTTTTTAAATAAGTGCTACTTATGACAGTTTCTGTCCATTTAACTTGACCTTCAGGCCGTAGTTTGAACGTCTCCCATGGAGACTTTTGTCTAAGTTATAAACAAGGATCTAAGGATCAAAATGTTGATTGGCTGAAGCAGAAGAGAAATGACTTCTAATCCAGGTGGGTTGAACTTGACTTGTGGAGATAAATGTGTTACTATTAAACGGTATCATACTGTGGCGGCTCCTGGCTGGTGTTATAGAAACAAAAAAGACAAAAACAATGAGGTGCTTGAGTGTTGTTTGTATGTATTTCCAGGGATGATCCGCAGCTTGGCCGCGCACAGTGTCAACCCAGAGCAGGACGCAGGAGCCTGGTTTGGAGCGGGCACTGATGGAGACTGTCACCACTCCAACCAGCTCCGCCTGGCCCTGTTGCTGCAGTACCTGGAGAACCTCGACAAACTCATGTACAACGCCTACGAGGGTTGTGCCAACGCACTCACCCCTCCGCCCAAGGTGAGGCTGCCGTCAGCGCGTCGGTAAGGTACCTGTGCACTATAGTAACATTCTCCTGTGTGTGACTCAGGCCATCAGGACCTTCTTCTACACAAACCGGCAGACCTGTCAGACTGGCTCACTAGGATCCGCCTGGCCCTCATGAGGGTGGGGCTTCTGTCCGGGCAGCCCGCTGTCACCATACGGCATGGCTTTGACCTGCTGTCTGAGGTGAAGAGCAGCAGCAGCCAGGTCTGTACTGACTGACGTGCTCACTGATCACTGACTGCACTGTATCCTCTTCTATAAGCTGTCTGTGTTCTAGGGCCCAGAGCTGGAGGTGGTCCTCATGCTGTTGGTAGATGCTCTGTGTGAGCTCCGCTGCCCCGAGGCCATCAATGGGCTGGTGTCCTGGAGCCTGTCTAACACTGGCCGCAGCCTGGGCTGGCTGTCCTCTGTGGCTCTGCAGGCAGAGGGCGGTACGAGTTTGCTTTGCCTTTCACATGTCCATGGCCTTTAAGCACAGTGTGCAGAGACTGGTGTGTTTGATCATGTCCAGGTTTGAGAAGGCTGCCCTGGAGTATCAGGACCATCTGTCTGCGGTCACTGGGGTGGACTGTTCCGTCAAAAGTTCCTCTTCTCCACTGCTCAAAGTGTCCAGCAGCAGCAACAGCCCCAAACACGGCGTGAACGGTAAAGCTCGGTCCTTCCGTATGCAATCTCTGAACTGGGTAGTTGTTCATTTAGAGACAAGGAGCTGGTGGTGTATCTTCCAGGTGACGGTAAGAAGACCCTGTTGCTGAAGAGCAGTGAGTGCTCCTCCGAGGTGTTGACGTTTCTGGCTAACAAAGCCTGTCAGTGTTACGTGGCTCTGAGCGACTGGGACTCTGTGAAAGAGTGGCAGGCCAACATCCACTCACTCAAACACAGCCCCAGCAGCGCTTACAGCATCAGCCTGAAGGCTGACTTCAACTACCTGCAGGCGCTCAGCCACTTTGAGGCCGGGAGCTGGAGGAGTGCAGAGCTCAGCTGGAGCTGCTGCCCGGGGAGGACTGCAGCGCTCTGTCTACTGGCAAAGACAAGCTTGGTAAGGACATGGCTTTGCTGTTCACCTTAAACTGGACATAGTCAAGTGCCTTTTAGTATTGATTCTCTCTGACTTGATGACAATGAAAACAGGCAGAACAAGTCTCCCTCAGCTGAGACTGGTGTGTTTGTGTGCTCAGACCTGAAGAAGCTGCTGCCCTCCATGAGCCCAGACCCTTCAGAGCTGCACAGAGCCATCGAGGTGCAGGTGCTGCGCAGTGCCGTGAGCGCCATGACCAAAGCAGAGCAGGAGTCGCTGTCCACTGCCAGCCCAGAGTAAGCACACACACACACAGTTCAGGAGGACAGTCTTCAGTTACTGACCCCTGTTCGCTCTGAACAGCAGCCGCAGGACAGTCAATGACATCAGTGCCATGCGGGCCTCTCTACATGCTAACCTGCCGCACTGTTAACGAAACAAGCATGTGTCATTGTATTATGTGGCCAACGGCTCAAGGTCACATTTTACACCGAATAAGATTCATAACTGAGAAAGAAGTACTGTGTGTAATGAGCAGTGTGGGGTTTTATCACTTTCTTGATGCAACTTAACTCATTGTAGATCAAAGGGGAGGAGTCTGACTTGAACAGTCCCCGATCAAAACAGCACAGAGAACTGCAAAAGTTTCTACGATATTACAGACGTGACCCAGAAGCAATGGATTGGTGTTTCTACTTTTACACCTCGCCCCATAAACCTTAAAAATTACTCATTATAAATATGATAGGCCTGAATGGACCACGGCTTTAATTCCGTCTGAAAAGATGCTTGGAAGTTGCCTAAAACTAGCAATAAAATGCAAATCTACAAGAGGCAGCAATGAGATGTAATAAGGTGTTTTTAATATAATTCCTAAATCCCCTCGCGCTCTCTCTACCTACCTCACTCTCACTCTCCTTCCTGCTCAGAGCAGTTCACTGGAGCTGGAGAGGAGAGGTAACACAAACTCACACACACGGGGCAAATCATAAAAAAACAGGAGACATTCTGCCCCATATGTAAATCAAAAACCAGCTGTAAAGATGTTACAATTGTATGCGGCTCAATACAATGATACATGCGATATGATAGGGCGGTGATGAGCGGAGCGTCTGTCCTTTTTTTGACGAGCTAGTGATGTGGTGTGTGTCACCCCACAGTGCTCTGGTGCGCTGCCTGAAGCAGACAGGCCGCATCTGCCTGGGCCCACTACGTCTCTCCACTCTGACCCTCTCGGACGCCTTACCCACACTGCCCCTGCTGCAGCTGCACTGCACCAGCACCCTGGAGAGCACACTGACCGCTCAGGAGGTAAGGACCACTTAACCTCACCTCTGTAGTCCACTCCCTTGAGTTACACCTCTGCTGTCTGTGCAGGAGAGTGTCATCCCGCTGTACAGTGAGGCAGTCAGCACCTGTAAGCAGCAAGACGTCCGGCCCTTCCTCCAGGTGCTCCGTTACACCATGTTCCACAAACGGCTGCTGCACAAGCTCCGGGGTAAGTCCAATGTGGCACTGATACTACTGAACCTGGTACATTTGGTTTTAATTGTCTGCTCTCTGACTGGACAACTGGCTCAAACACAAACTTTGCATTATGTATCAACATGACCTCTATCAGTCGTGGTGGCTCTCCTGGACAATTTTTAATCTAGCCTTTGGAATAAATGAATTGCATTTTTATGAAGTGCTTAAATTACTTGCTAGAGGCATGCCTTTTATTTATTTAGTCAAAGATTCTCTAAACAAGAGTGCATTGTTTTTGTTGTATAACTCATTGATTGTTCCATATCTGACCTACTGCATTGAAGTGTGGGGAAGTGCCTGCAAAACATACATTAATCCAATTTTTCTTTTACAGAAAAGAGCGATTAGAGTTGTCAGTGGAAAAGGATACAGAGACCATACTAATCCTTTGTTCATACAACTAAAAACGCTTAAATTTAATTAGTAGAGTTTAACCTACTAAAGCTCATCTGGAAAACAATTTGCAAAACAGATTCACTAAGAGAAAAAGTAGATATGATCTAAAAGGTACTGAGGTTTTTACAAACCAGGTTTCAATCGGCTGTAAAGGAAAGATGTAAATCAATCAATGGTGTCGCTCTGTGGAACAGTCTTGATTGTAAAATTAAAACTTCTAAGTCCATTTACTTGTTTAAGAAGTATGTTAAATTATCAATGTTACAGAAATATGATACTGCGGAGTAGCAGATCAACTTTATTTATGTATTTTGTGTTTTGTCTTGGACAAAAAAAGAAAGAAAAAAGACGGCTGCATGAGACAGCTTAAAAGCTAAATGAACTGGAACTGTAAATGATTTTGTGTTGATAGGGGGCAGACATAAGTTTTTACTTCTTTCTGCACCTTTTCATTCATGTTAAATGCTGTTTGCATTTGTTTTTAAATGAATGAAATAAATTAAAACAATGAAATGAAATGAAATTTATTTATTTTTTGTTACAAATTTGAAACTTTTCACTTTTCAGATGATAATTTACAACACTTTTAGGCCTAGAGCAGTTTGACTCTTTCTTTTAGGGATGCACCGATCTGATACTGCAGGGGTTGCCAACTAGTCAGTCACTAAGAGCTGAAATTTTCAACCTTGATCCTGTGAAGAGCCACACAGGCACCGACCATTCGTGAGATCCAGGGACGGTAGTTTATTGTGATTAAATATAATGTGACCGTTATATATATTCACAATGAACTATATCTTTATGCCTGGTCTTTTTTCTTTTCTTTTTTTTCTATTAATGTATTAGGTTTAATGGTTTTACTCCTCACCAAGATTAAAATAAATGTATATTATATACACAGACATTTGTGCTGTTCTGCGCTGACTGGGACAGAGTTTGATTTTTGGATTTTTAATGCTGGAGTGTGTTAGGCCCAATCTTAATTCTACCCCTTAGCCCTCCTTAACCCTTTACCTCCGTTTTGCGCGTTCAAGAGATGAAGGGGTGTCCCAATTCTATTTTGCGGCGCGGGTGAGGAAGAGGGCCACATAACCCTCAGATGCAGGGGTTGGAGGAGTTTGACAAAACACGGAGCTGTGAAATGAATTCACGAACATCTTCAATAAGCACACTCACAACATTTATAAAGTTGCAGAACACTTCATTTGTGACTTTATTCGCTTTTTGCAAGAGTCCATTGCATTGCATGTCAATTCTACATTTTCGGGATCGCTCTGTTTACTTGCACGGTCTTGGCTGACTTTGGAGTTTCTTTCCAATCTTGTCAAATCGCTATTGACATGACACACAGGGTTCAGTGCCTCGCTGCTGTGCCCGCTGTCTCCCCGTGCCACTGTGCTCTGAGCCCGGGTCCGAGGCTGGCTGTCCCCGGTCTGAGCGCGCCTTGGCAGACTCCGCTCAGGCCCGGGGCTCAGAGCGAAAGCTGCGGCTGCCTGTGTGCACTGTGAGCAGGTCTACCTCTTCCGTCCCGCTATGAGTGCACTATATGAGCGGATCGGCTGATCTCTCGCAGTTCTGACTAACGGGCTGCTGCAAAGAGCCGCACTCTGATTGGCCAAGAGCCGCGTGTTCGCCACCCCTGTGATACTGCTATCAGATATCTGAGAAGATGTGCGTCATATACTCCCAAGGATATTTGGTGTAGAAAAGTCCAGTAAATCTTTAAAGTTTTTCCATTACAGTTTATTAAAAATAGCCTGTGTTTCATCATAATTGATCTGTAACATCTCGTTTGCAAGAAAATACTTTATTGTTCTCACACTGGAGAAAAGACTATTCACTTTTTAACTTGAAGAAAGCCACTTTTAAAGGTGCACTATGCAACTTTTAATGTAAAAAACAAAGTTGATATTGGAGCGTATTTGACCTTGTGGATGTATCCGTGGTTTTTGAAATAAGTTATAATAACAATAACCCTGCATGCTTCCTTGTCCAGGCTCCTCCTCCTCCTCCGTAGACGGACACCTGATGCAGCTGTGTCTGACGGCGGTCAAGTTTGCGCGTAAGAAAGGCAACATCAGCCTGGCGTGGCGTCTGCTGAGTAAGTGCACTGACCGGGCTCCAGGGGAGGGCCCCGCAGAGGAGCTCCACACCGCCCTCAGCCAGCTCTCCCTGGATACGACCCTGCAGGAGACGTGGGCCCCGAGCTGGAGATCGAGAAGGCCAAGGTGCTAAGGACTGCAGGTCAGAAACTCTAAATGCAATCTCCAACTCTCAAACCACAATATACCACAAAATCACCAAGGTCTATTTGACACAGACCAAAACAAAAGCCATAGGAACTTAAACTACGTCATGCTTTTCATGCTTTCTTAGTTCCTGGCTTAGAGTCTTTAAAATACTAAATTAAGACCAAACACTGCCTGGAGAGAAAAATGCCAAATCTTATTCCAAAAACAGCCCCACTTGACTCTGTTTTCCGTTGACAGGCCAGTCCAGCGCCGCCATGGAGATGCTGAGCAGGATGGCTCTGACCTACTGCAGTGAGCGGAAGAACGAGAGCGCCTCCTGCAGGTCGGTGCTCACGCTGTGCAAGTGGCTCCTGGCTGACTGGAAGGACATGACGCCTCAGCTCAAACAGGCAAGCGACGCTCTTTCAGCCACGTTTATAGCATCCTTTCCATTGGTGACCTGTGAACAGGGTGACTGGAGCCAGTAATTTCTCTGGTGGGTTCCTCTTCTCCTGCTGAATACTTTGATCTGTATGTACTTCCTGGATCATTACATCTTAGAGGGAACACGAAACTGTCCTCCACATTTTAAAATCCCATAATCCATCACCGGAGCCTTCTGAGCGATTCATCACGGCGCCATGAAAATACTTGAATGCTGTCAAGCTGAAGTGGATTTTCTGTGTTTACATAGACATTCTTTCACATGGGAAAACAGAAAATACAGTGTATTATTTATCACATAATACACTCCCTAAAGCAGAGTCTGTGCTGGATTTAACCAGAGCTAAATGTTTTCTTCATTGTACCTCGCGCTGCATTTTCCAAGATGACAGGCTAATGTTGCTAACTAGCGGCTAACGGCTGGCAGGTCTCAAGTCGTTTTAAGCCCAGGGGCTTAATTTATCTGTATAACTAACCCAGTGAATAAACAGCGCTTGGAAAAGGGAAAATAAAGAGATACAGCATGCCCAGATTGAGCGAAATTTAGCGGCAGCAAAAATAATCAAAAGGGAGGGGGCTGTTGCTAAGTTGCTCTCGTCTACAAAAAACACAAGTGAACACAAGGGAAAATCCACACGAAGTTGCAGTAAAGCAATTAGAATTTAATTAAGATTAGCAGTAGTAATAAGTAACCTCAATACCATTATTAAATAAATAATAAAAAACGAAATTAATACAGCACAGGTATTGAGTAACTATTGGACATGGACTGTATGATGGACAGTGCAATAAAAAAATAAAATTATATTGAATGAAAAATAAATAAAATGGAATGGCATATGCTTGATTCTGATTTAACTTCTCTTAAAATGGGAGTGTAGTTCACTCAAGGAAATGTAAATGAGAAAAGCAATTAAACTAATTACTAACCAATCAAAAAAGTCCCTCTATACGTTAAGTAGTGACGTCACAGCTGTACTTCCAGGTCTGCGTAGACCGGCAGATGTGCGAGAAACTACAAAAAAACTCTTCAATACCACAATCAATATTATATTATTAATAATAATAATAATAATGCATCGGTTTATATAGTGCTTTTCTGGACACTCTGCTTTACATTGCACTATTCATTCACTCCATACTTGGTGGTGGTAAGCTACTATTGTAGCCACAGCTGCCCTGGGGTAGACTGATGGAAGCGAGGCAACCAGTCTGCGCCATCTGCCCCTCCGACCATCACCAGCTGTTTCCCAATTGCGAGGATCCTCGGCGTCTCGACCACTTCGGACGTAATTTACGTCATCACAGCGCCGCCAAGTGGTGTTCCAATTCACTCAGACCACTCGCCTCCTTGCAGTTCGACTCCTCCGTTTGGCTCATATACGAAGCATCCTCCGCAGCCTCGGAGAGCTGAAATTACCCATGATGCACTGCAGCACTGTTTTTTTTCCAAAACTTTATTAGTTTGAAGTTTTGTTCCACATTTGTGCAAAAAAAATATTGTAATAATAAAATCATTAGCAGAAGTGTTGTAAGCAAGTAAAGATGTAAAACAAAGAGGTTTATGTAAAGTTAATGAAAGCCTAATAAATAGGCCTATTTATTGATAAATCATGCCTATGGTTGTTGTGCAATTGAAGGCGATTAGTTATAAACTGGACCTGCTAAATACATTTGATATTTTAATTGACTTTCTTACAAATCCTTGCAGAATGTTATTATTTTATTCAGGCCAAAATGTTCAAACAGTAAGACATCCAAACAATACCAGTTTATAAACAGCTTTTATTCATAAAACAGTCGTTTTTTAAGCATAGATTGACATTTTATTATATGATTTGACACGTGACATGACGCAGCCGCTCGCTCCGGAGGCCGTTCCAATTGAGCTCAAATGCGCGGTACGAGGACACTCGCCTCCGTTTGGGAGGAGCCACCACCGAGGACGTCAACGAAGTGGACAAACGGAGGATGGATCCTCGCAATTGGAAAACAGCCATTGACACATCCGCTAGGCTTCTTGGTGTTACTATCCAAGTCTCCCATCCAAGTACCGACCAGGCCCTTCCCTGCTTAGCTTCTAAGGTCTGACGGGATTTGGGCATAGCGAAGGCGATACGTACCTGTCTGGTCTTTGTGCATGCACTCGGTCATGCAAATGTTGTTAGTGTTTAGCATGTCCCAGCATTGGTATAGCTCCAAACTGGGGTGAAGATAGAAGCTACCAAGCTCTTCCAGGTTTTCCCTATTTAAAACAGTTACATGAAAAGTTACACGATCCAACTCTAGTTACATAAAATTTAACATGTCAATTTTCTAAGCAGATAAAAGAGGGTACTATATTTGTGAGGTGTAATAACACCTGGAGTACTTCGATGTCTGCGCAGTATATTGTCAAAGCACTCCAAGTGTTATTGCGCCTCACAATATAGTGTCCCTTTTATCCAGGAGAGGCTAAATGCTAACAACATTTGCGTGACTGAGCGCATGCACAAAGACCAGACGGGTACACATCAACTCTCCTGGAGGCTTCCGACCTCCACTTTAGGATCCATTTCCCTAAACCATACTGTCTTATTTCTTAAAGATATCTTGTACTTTTTACCTACTAATTTAGTAGGTACACAATGAAGTAATGTGTATTAGTAGTTTGGAGGTACATAATGTCATAAGACCCTAACTCTAACCCAATACACATTGTGTATAACCTATAGGCAAGGCAAATTTATTTGTATGGCACATTTCATGTACCAATGTACCAACTCAATGTGCCTCACAGCAACACCAAACACAATAAAAAGCATTAAATACACAATCAAAATCAATTGATATTACATTTTATATATTTATATATTTTTATTTTTATTTTTTTTATTGGTTTATTTGGTCGGGACAGTGCATGTTAATGAACATACATGGGTCTCATGCATGTAAATATATACACGCACACGTACACATACACACATATACCGGTACACACACGTATATTCGTTAAAATACAATCAATCTCCATAGGCAGCAGTAAAAAGGTGTCCTTTCAGCCTGGACTTAAAAATATTCAGGGTTGAGGCCTGTCTCACATCCTCACTGAGGCTGTTCCAGACCTTTGCTGCATGAAATTGAAACGCAGCCTCACCGTGTTTGGTGGTGACTCTGGGAACCACCAGGAGACCCCTCCCTGAGGATCTCAGGGCAAAGATGTACTTTCGTGCCCGACCATGAAGAGACTTGTACACAAGCAGGGCTGTTTTAAACTCTATTCTCTGAGCAACAGGAAGCCAGTGCAGAGACCGGAGCACTGGACTAATATAGGCACATAGTATATTACATAGTACTACATTCGGGAGGTACAATATATCAAGGGTGGTCAATTGAAATGTTCCAAAGCTGCTAACCTTGTGGTGGATCCGTTTTTAGAATGTAAATTTCAAAGCACAATAGCTGAATTCTAATGTTTCCAAATGGTGGAGCACTTGATCATAACGTTGTGGTTTCCACTCGTAGGTGGTGAAGAAGTGTGGAGGGCTGAACTCCAACAGTGTGAGCAGCATGTCGTCTCTGAGCCAGAACCTAGCTGCTCTGTTAGAGTTTCCTCTGGAGGACCAGGGCACACTGCACATCACGGCCGAGACCTCCGGTACCAGCACATCACTGAGTCACATCTGTGTGTGTGTGTGAGAACATCCTAAACCTGTCCTGTGTCCTGTCCTGTGCAGTCAAAGTGGGGGTTGGTGAGGCAGACTACGTGCTGGGTCAGCTCTACCAGCTGTCAACCAGCCTGGCCCCGGAGATGGCCAAGTCCTGGGCGGCTCTGGCCAGCTGGAGCTACCGCTGGGGCAGGAAGGTGGTGGACAATGCCAGGTGAGGAGGGCACACTCTAAACAGTCTCCGCTTTGGACTATCATTTAAACAGTGTGTTTCTCTCTCAGCCAAGGCGAAGGCCTGCCTCTGCTGCCAGCTGAGAAGAAAGAGATCGAGGAGCTGCTCCCTGAAGGCACAAGTGAAGAGGACAAAGGCGCCATTTTCAGTGTCCTGGGGCAGGCCATGTGCCGCCCCACTGGCATACAGGTGCATTTACAGCAGAAGAATCAGTATATATGACTCACATTTGTCACCAGAGCATAGTTGGCAAACAGATTTGACTCAATATTGAACCTTTTTCCCGGGTTTATAATGTCACTTCCTTAAAGCCTCTAATCATGGAATGTTGCGGCTAACTTCCCGTATCCTCATAACTCTTTCCTTTTTTAACCAAAAATTACAAATATGAGAATAAAAAAGTAAGTCAAGTTGATTGTTTTACTAATTAGTTCATATTGTGCTGTAATTTAAACATGGTATGCGTCATATTAACCTTCAGCTTCAAGACTTAAACCTCTAAACACATTTATCGACATGACTAACTCCAGGGAGGAATGAATCAAACAATATATTTATGGGAAATGCCTTTTCAATACCAGTACTCAAAGGGAGCTTGTTCCAAAGTTTGGGTCCAGTTTACCCGAATGATGTCACGGAGAACCATAAAACAGATTGATAATGTTAATTTATTATGTAGTATCATTTATTAAACCTCATTTAACTACAACAGGACATACAAAACACTTTCCAAATGTTTTAATTTTCCCCCATTTCAATTTTTCCCCCCCTGTATTTCCCACAATTTTTACCTTTTTCTTTCTTTTTTGTCCACTTTTTCCCAATTTCCCCAGATTTTTCCTTTTTTTCCCCTCATTATTTTTCAAATGTTTTGCCAATTTCCCCCCCATTATTCCCTCAATTTCTGCTGGCCAACTGCATCAAAACTTGAATATAAAGGTTTCATTTTTTTTTTCGGTACCTGTAGTACCGAAACCTTTTTCTCAATATCATAGCTAGCCCTATTGAACATACCGTGTCATTCAAGAGAGTGTGTATGGGCAAAAGGCAGTGTTCTCTCCATTTGTATTTGTGGCAGTAGAGTGAATGCTTGCATGTGGGTGAAATGTTCCACACTGTGGCTTTGAGGTAAAGAGTTGCTCTGTGTGTGCGTCAGGATGAGGACATGGCTCTTCAGCAGGAGGATGAGGAGGATGATCTGGTGGATGTGATCTGGCGTCAGCTCACAGCAGCATGTCCCTGGCTGCTGGATATGGAGCAGCCTATCGCGGACGGTCTCATCAGGGTGTGGAGGCGCGTGGTGGACCGCATCTTCGGTCTGTACAGAGTCTCCTGTCAGCCTACTTCACCTTCCTCAAGCTCAACGCGGGACAGGTCTGGAAAAACCTCAGACTTTAATATCATCGGCCCACAAAAGTTCAAACAATGTAACTAATCTCCTGGCTTGGTCCGGTGTTTCTGTAGGTGCCTCTGGATGAGAATGACCCGAAGCTCATCCTGTCGTGTAACAACAGCAAACAGAGCAACGATGACCTGATCGTCATGGCAACTCTGCGCCTCCTACGTCTGTTGGTGAAACACGCAGGGGAGCTCAGAGAAGGTCTGGAGGTGGGCCTGGCCTCCACCCCCACAGCCCCATGGAGAGGTACGCCTTGTTCACAGCTCCCCCTGGAGACCAGAGGAACACTCTCTCACTGTCCCTTTGCCCCTCAGCCATCATCCCACAGCTGTTCTCCCGCCTCAACCACCCGGAGGCCTACATCCGCCAGAGCATCTGCAGCCTGCTGTGCCGCGTGGCCCAGGACTCCCCACACCTCATCCTCTACCCTGCCATCGTGGGCTCTCTGTCGCTGGGAGGGAGGCGCAGGCTGCAGGTGTGTGTTTACACTCTAACACGGAGAATACTTTACTTTCATTTACATCATTTCATTCCCCCTCGATGAGCATGTGTGCAAAAACATAAAGCATTTAAAGAATGGCGACCAATGACTAGAGATGCACCGATCCAGCTTTTCCGCTTCTGATACCGATGGTATCAGTAGGATTTGAATATCTGCCGATATCTCCTAAAAGTGTCTACTGTGACTGAAAAAGTGAATGGTCCTTTTTCTCCAGTGTCAGCTATAAAGTATCTTTTCTTGCAAACGAGATGTTTGACAAATAAGAAAACGTGTATCCTTCTCCCATTAGAGAGGCTGTAAGTGCATTTATTGGTAAGAAGGAACCCAAGTATCAACCATGATCCTTTGCGTTGTTTTGCCTACAGGAAGAAGTAGCAGACCGTTACTATACAGGCTAATAGTGGTCTTGAACTTCTTTACGTTTAGCCTTTTAGTTGTGTCATAATCCCATCCTCTAACTGCTGCTGTTGACAGGGAGCAAGCTGCCCCCTGGCCTGCCCACCTTCCTGGGCGGCATGCAGGGCGACGGGCTGGGCGAAGAGGAGGAGCAGGAGCAGGCAGACAGCAGCACAGGAGGAGATGACCCAGAGGAGCAGACCTGCAGTCCAGACCAGGCCATGATGCACGACTGCTACAGCAACATCGTGGACAAACTGTCTTTGGCCAACCCCGTCATGGTCCTGCAGGTGCGGAGGCTGCTCTGAGCTTTGAGTGGAGGTGGGTGTAGGAAGCAGAGGTCTGACAGTGTCTCCCACAGGTGCAGCAGTTGGTGGGGGAGCTGCGGCGTGTCACCCTGCTCTGGGACGAGCTGTGGCTGGGTGTCCTTCAGCAGCAGCACATGCACGTGATAAGGAGGATCCAACAGCTGGACGACGAGGTCAAGAGAGTGCAGAGCAACAACACACTGCGCAGGTCAGCCTCTCGCCGCTCTGCTTGCATCGGACCAAACGTCCTACAGCCAAATATACTATGTAGAATATAGAATAGAAGGCATGAAAGAAGAAGCGAAACGTCCTCAACTCAACCCAGTCCAGTCCACAATTGAAGTTTCACTATGATCAGTATGTCCTGGACAAATGACAGTTTCCCCATCGCAACAATCAAAATACACGGGTTAGTCCCTGACTGACGTGACTACGGAGAAAAATACTGCAGCGGTTTGACAAACCAAAAGCTGCTGGCAGCCACTGGGGCAGGAGATTTGTATTGAAATGAAATAAAAACACCTTTATTTTGCATTATTTCTGGGGATGGTGAGATATTTCACGTGAAAAGAGAAGTCAAAGTTAAATCTGACAAAGTTCAACTTAAAGCTGGGGTGACAATTTTTGTTTTGTCCAAACTAGCTCTCACAATCCCTCCTGTGTATTCGAATTGTTCAAAGAATGTAATGATATGCACATTTCACACCCACATACAGCATTGAGTGGTGACAAAGTGAAGCAGGGGCGGCCACCCCTAAGGTAAATTCCACTCATTTAGATTAGACTTCTATCATCCATTGCTCAATAAACTTTAGGTGAAGACAATACAACAAGGTCTGTGTTTCGCTGTCTTACAACATTACTCTGAGGAGGCAAAAATAAATTTTGTAACTCCAAAAATATTTTTTTTCACATATCGGTATCGGTCCAATATGGGAAAATATTGGCAGATTTTTTTTTCTTCTTCTTTGAATTATTTACTGCGCCATCCTATAGCGCACTTGAATGCATGTAGCAGTGTAGACGGGCTGCACTGACCTGACTGGGGCAACAGTTTATTCAAATTATCTGAAATAAACAGTGGCTCTTAAAAATAAAGAAACTCCAGCATAAATTCACACGTCTCCAAAGAAAGTATGTTTTTACTAAGTTTAAACAAAGTGGAGCAGACACCACAGAGATACAGAGCCACAAGTTGCTGTTGTTACAAACTGAACTAAAACTGCCTCCAAGGACATTAATTTGAGTCAGGATTAATATGAATTTCTGATGGATTGTTGCTACATCTGAGTGGTGAGCGTTGCAAAGGTTTCTCCATCCTGACGCCAGATTTATAACTTTGTTAGCATAGCATAGCTTCTAACAGGCTAAAGGCTATAACACGTAAACCTTGTGTCATCATGTAGCTTTACTACAGTGATGATAATGGCTGTATTCACGTTTACTGTGCCCACTTTTGTCATGTTAATGACCCGTGAAAACGAGGCGTTATGTCCGCATTTTTAATTAGACGCATTTGCGATCGTTAGCGCATTTTTCATTGAAAACAATGCAGTGCAAAGCTCATGCTAATCTTGTAAATCTACCGTTTGCCTTTTGCCTGCTCTAAACCAACTCTAAATCTTCGCATTCTTGCCTCATAAGTTAAGTATAAAGTGCTGTTAAAGTGCCATTTAGCAATTTTTTTGCAATTCCAAAGCATCATACAGAGCTGTCAGAGAACTCAATCAGATTTGTTTAAAGTTAAAACATGTAACTTAAACAACATGGTAGGCTACATGTTTAGTAGAGCCTTTCTATTGATTTTTAACATAAAAATAAATATCTGCAAATATCGGATATGGGCCACAGCAGCGAGGCAAATATCGATATCGGCAGAAAATGTTCATATCATACCATCCCTAGTCCACGCACACGAGCGCTGGTCAGGGAGCGCACAAGGCGGGGCGACTCGCGAGGCGGAGACGGGTCAGTGCAGAGACAAAAAACAGTTTACCGATATGTGTTTCTACTGGAGTTTGCTCTGATGCCTTACCGGTCAGAGTAGCTTGTGTGTAGCAGAGCGCTAACGTAAAGCTAACAGCTACAGAGTTATGCCCCGCCCTCCCTCTCAGCAGCAGCACTACTATATTTATGTAGGCTTGTCTGTTTTGGTCAATAAGCACTTGTATAGCCATGTTATGATCAATTATATGTTAAAATACATTCAGAAGTGTGCTGCACATTTAAAAACCACAGAATCAGTGATAAAATATTAAAATGCACCGTGCACTGGGGACAGAAACGATATCAGAAATTGGAAACGTTTTGTCTTCTCAATAGATGAGTATGATTGACAACAAGTGAGGTTCTTGACCGGTGGGCACGTACCTCCATAGTGTGTGTGTGAGACAGAATATCCGCAACAGCGGGCTGCACGTACACGCGGCCAAAGGAAAGCATCCCAGATAACATTGGTGTTTTGTCATTATTGTGTTTGTAGCTCGCGGGTCCCTCGTGCTTGTGTGCATCCCGATGTAAACGTAATGTAGCAGAAGGTTGTTTCTGTGTGTCAATCCAGTGCCAAATGCGAGCGAGTTTTGGAGTGATAGGATGTGATCTACCCGGGGCTTGGGCGAGCTATTGGGAGCTTACGATCGACGTAAAGGGCACCCGTGCTCTATATTAAAAAGGTTTGAGGCTACTTTTTTCATTCTTCTTCTGCCCGGCGGTGCTGTGGCTTTAGGGACGAGAAGACGGCCATCATGAGGGAGAAGCACTCTGCCCTGATGCGCCCGGTGGTGTTTGCCCTGGAGCACGTCTGCAGCATCACCTCTGCGCCCGTGGAGACCCCTCACGAGCAGTGGTTCCAGCAGACCTACGGAGACGCCATCACCTCTGCCCTGGAGCGGCTCCGCAACCCCAACAACCCAGCCAGCCCTGCTAGCAGCTGGATGCCCTTCAAACAGGTCAGCACTTTCACATTTTACATCAAGTACAAGTTTGTGATGCTCCACTATTTACAGCAACACAGTACGAGGCAGATGACTCTAAAGTGCACGGCTAAGACGAGCTATTTCAACAGAATGTTGAACACAAATAGGATTGTTCCTTTGCCTCTTTTTCAGTTTAGTGTCACTGTCGACGCCGAGTTTCAGTCTGGGGTTGGTGAGATATTTTGTGTGAAAAGAGAGGTTTCACACAAATACCATGAAGCCCAAAGTAGACGAGTTAAGTTACAGCATGTCCACCATCTCATGTGGGGGTTATTCATTAAGCCATTTGTGGTGCCCTTACCACATTGTGCCTCATATACTGTAAATGCTAGACCCAGTGACAAGCTGGCATGAAATGGCTTGCATAATAGCTCTCCCAAGGTTGGCAAAAAATGCATCTCAAAATACATCAGATTGATACTTTAAGGTATGGAATTAAAAAAAAAAAATCTTCGGGGGAGCATGTACCCGGACCCCACAAGAGGGGGAATATCCTTCTCACCTTTTTCCCCCCTGACCTGTTTTCATGCCTGGTTGCATAAAGATGCAGCTGCGTTTGGGGAGTAGAATGAAAAATGTGACTTAGCACTTATACCAGGAGGCGACGATGTGCAGTATTTAACAGAAGCAGCCTTGACTTTGTCTCCGCTGATGCTCCTGTGTTCTCCAGATCATGATGAACCTCCAGCAGCGTGCAGCCAAGAGAGCCAGTTACCTGCTCCGCCTGGAGGAGATCAGCCCTCGCCTGGCCTCCATGAACACCACAGAGATGGCCCTCCCTGGAGAGGTGTCTGCCTCCGACACAGTCTCCATTCAGAACGTGGGCAGCACCATCACCATCCTGCCCACCAAGACCAAGCCCAAGAAGCTCTTCTTCCAGGGCTCCGACGGACGCAACTACCCCTACCTCTTCAAAGGTCAGTCAGCGGTCGGCCTTTCAACTGGTCAACTCAAAGTTGAGAATCTGAAAGCTCAGTTGTGCAAGCGTTGGTAAAAGGTAGAAAGGTTCCTGAGCCATCATCTGTAGAGATGAAACGTCCACACTTACAGTGAGGAAAATAAGTATTTGAACACCCTGCTATTTTGCAAGTTCTCCCACTTAGAAATCATGGAGGGGTCTGAAATTGTCATCGTAGGTGCATGTCCACTGTGAGAGACATAATCTAAAAAAAAAAATCCAGAAATCACAATGTATGATTTTGTAACTATTTATTTGTATGATACAGCTGCAAATAAGTATTTGAACACCTGAGAAAATCAATGTTAATATTTGGTACAGTAGCCTTTGTTTGCAATTACAGAGGTGAAACGTTTCCTGTAGTTTTTCACCAGGTTTGCACACACTGCAGGAGGGATTTTGGCCCACTCCTCCACACAGATCTTCTCTAGATCAGTCAGGTTTCTGGGCTGTCGCTGAGAAACACGGAGTTTGAGCTCCCTCCAAAGATTCTCTATTGGGTTTAGGTCTGGAGACTGGCTAGGCCACGCCAGAACCTTGATATGCTTCTTACAGAGCCACTCCTTGGTTATCCTGGCTGTGTGCTTCGGGTCATTGTCATGTTGGAAGACCCAGCCTCGACCCATCTTCAATGCTCTAACTGAGGGAAGGAGGTTGTTCCCCAAAATCTGCAATACATGGCCCCGGTCATCCTCTCCTTAATACAGTGCAGTCGCCCTGTCCCATGTGCAGAAAACACCCCCAAAGCATGATGCTACCACCCCATGCTTCACAGTAGGGATGGTGTTCTTGGGATGGTACTCATCAGTCTTCTTCCTCCAAACAAGTTTAGTGGAATTATGACCAAAACGTTCCATTTTGGTCTCATCTGACCACATGACTTTCTCCCATGACTCCTCTGGATCATCCAAATGGTCATTGGCAAACTTAAGACGGGCCTTGACATGTGCTGGTTTAAGCAGGGGAACCTTCCGTGCCATGCATGATTTCAAACCATGACGTCTTAGTGTATTACCAACAGTAACCTTGGAAACGGTGGTCCCAGCTCTTTTCAGGTCATTGACCAGCTCCCCCCGTGTAGTTCTGGGCTGATTTCTCACCTTTCTTAGGATCATTGAGACCCCACGAGGTGAGATCTTGCATGGAGCCCCAGTCCGAGGGAGATTGACAGTCATGTTTAGCTTCTTCCATTTTCTAATGATTGCTCCAACAGTGGACCTTTTTCACCAAGCTGCTTGGCAATTTCCCCGTAGCCCTTTCCAACCTTGTGGAGGTGTACAATTTTGTCTCTAGTGTCTTTGGACAGCTCTTTGGTCTTGGCCATGTTAGTAGTTGGATTCTTACTGATTGTATGGGGTGGACAGGGTCTTTATGCAGCTAAAGACCTCAAACAGGTGCATCTAAATGTAGGATAATAAATGGAGTGGAGGTGGACATTTTAAAGGCAGACTAACAGGTCTTTGAGGGTCAGAATTCTAGCTGATAGACAGGTGTTCAAATACTTATTTGCAGCTGTATCATACAAATAAATAGTTAAAAAATCATACATTGTGATTTCTGGATTTTTTTTTTTAGATTATGTCTCTCACAGTGGACATGCACCTACGATGACAATTTCAGACCCCTCCATGATTTCTAAGTGGGAGAACTTGCAAAATAGCAGGGTGTTCAAATACTTATTTTCCTCACTGTAGATGACAGAAGTGAGATGATAGTCCAATCAATGGTTTTGTATAGCCCGATATTACAATGGGAGTTGACTGAAATCTTCACCAAATGTTAAAGCAATGAAACAAAACAATAAACAAGTCAAAGAGGTATCCAGGCAAACTTGATGTCCAAATAAGCGTCTGCAATATGTGGGGACGTTCCGTGTGTGTGTCCCCTGTCCTTAGACTCTAAGACACGGCGAGTCTGTGGTGAACGGATGGAATTAGCCAAGGCTACAATCCGGTGTGGCTTGTTCATTAACTTGCACTGTCCCTACCAATAACATAAACAATAGTGATGAACAGTCTGCAGTAAGAAGAACTAGAGGATAGTGCTCAGTGTCCTGTAGTTCCCACAGCAGTGTTCCTCCTAAGGCAGCTTTAATAATAATAATAATAATAATAATAATGATGGTATTGCGCTTTACAAGCCTATATTACCAAGTTTCATTATTCAGTCACTCCATACTTGGTGGTGGTAAGCTACTAATGTTGCCACAGCTGCCCAGGGGTAGACTGACGGAAGCGAGGCAACCAGTCTGTGCCGTCGTCCCCTCTGACCACCACCAACCACTCACACACTGCATTCTTTCCTGCCTATTGTACATGTTTTTAGTGGTAGGGGAAACCGGAGTACCTGGAGGAAACCTACTCGGACAATATGCAATCTCCACACAGGCCCCGTCCGTCCTGGGGACTGAACACCCAGGACCTTGTAGCTGTGAAACACGAGCACTAAAGCACCTAAAGCTTTGCTTCAGGCTGTGGGTTAGAGCTTTATCTAACTGACCTGATCATAAGCAAAGTCTCAGAGGTACGTCTTGAGCCTAGTCTTAAATGTAGGGACTGTGTCTGCTTCTTTAACGTGAGCTGGGAGTTTATTTCATAAAACCGGAGCTTGGAGCTAAAGAACCTCTAAAGCAGGGGTGTTGAACTTGTTTGTGTTGTAGGCTGAAATTACTTACACCATTGTAAGTTCTACACCTGTTAAAATGAACAAAAACAACAAAGTATTTTTTTTTTACTTATTCCTTATATTTAATGTCTATTTTGACCAGTGACAGCAAAAGAACCAGCTGATATTTAGCCTTTTTACGCACCAGAATGCAGGAAATCTGAATCTTTAAAAACTCCCAAGGATTTGTTGTGCCCTCCCTTTACCAAACTTAGTCTCACCCCTGGCTGTACCTGCATTCATTGCAGTGTTGTTTTTGTCAACAAAGACTATAACTGTATCATTACGTTGACACACATTTTTTTTAATGATGGTGACTAAGGTCGTTTTCACACATGTTCAATAGGATTTAGGTCAGGACTTTGACTGGGCCATTCTAACACATTAATATGTTTGTTTTTAAACCATTCCATTGTAGATTTAGCTTTGTGTTTAGGGTCATTGTCCTGCTGGAATGTTAAAGGCAATTTGCTGTATGAATACTTGTGCACGCCCCACTTTTCACTTTGCTGTTTTTCGAAAAATAACAGAATCGTGTATCATTTTGCTTTCACTTCACAGTTGTCTGTTAGTTGTGTGTGAACATTCAGTAAAAAATTAAAAATAAAATCTTTGAAAAAATGTGCAAAAGTTCAAGGTGTATTAGTACTTTTGAGAGGCATTGTATCTTTTAGAAATTACTAGAATGTGACAAAAACTAAAAGCATTTTCCTCCAACTGACTGAGGGCTACCAAAAACAACACTGATTCATGGTATTTGGAGTTTATATACTGTTACATGTTTGAGAAATACATGTGTCCAAACCGTAGTGAATATCGGTAGTTGAAAAAAGAGATCTAGTCAGATGGAAATGTTTTGCTTTAACCATTGAGATAAATCACTCCCTTCCAGTTGATCTGTTTCTGCTCTTGACACTCTTGCCTTCTGTGTGCACAGGGCTGGAGGACTTGCACTTGGACGAGCGCATCATGCAGTTCTTGTCTATCGTCAACACCATGTTCACCAAGGTCAACCAACAGGAGCAGCCTCGCTTCCATGCCCGCCACTACTCAGTGACGCCTCTGGGTACCCGCTCGGGGCTCATCCAGTGGGTTGACGGGGCCACGCCCCTCTTCGGCCTGTACAAGCGCTGGCAGCAGAGGGAGGCTGCGCTGCAGTCTCAGAAGGTCAGACCACAATTTGTTCAGGTCCAAAACTATTCCACTTCAGATGTTTGAGGTCCATTCGTGTTTCCTATGTTAACAGCCTAAAGCCAGGGTATATATATATATATATATATATATATATATATATATATATATATATATATATATATATGGGTCAATGACGTATAAGGGGTCAAAATACATATGTACATACATACATATGCCAGGGTATTTATTTATATATATATATATATATATATATATATATATATATATATATATGGGTCAATGACGTATAAGGGGTCAAAATACATATGTCTGGTTGCACCACCTGACATTAGCAACTAATTTCAAATTAAATTGTCTTTTAATACAAATTAAGACTTTTATGATAAAATAATATTTTCCAATATTTACATTGGTTGTACCACCTGACACCAAAAGTGTGACAGTTTACCTGTGAGTCGGAAAAAAGCTAAGACAACTTGTTCTTCTGGCTGATGTCATATCCTGTTTGCTGTTACTATTCTTTATTTCAAAATACCAGCCCTCTTCTTATGGTTGTGCCACCCTGATATTTTAAGATTACAAATTGCCGGACAAAGGTTTTTTGGTGATCTCAAAAGCTTAAAACTATTAATATTCACAAATGATGGCTTATTTGAAAGATATTTAACATACAATTATGCCATGATGTTTTATTCTTTAATTGTTACCCTGAAAATACAATTGTCAGAAGCTTTATTAGTCTAATCATTTGCTCAGACGGTTGCACCACCTGACATTTTAGGGGTTTGAGGTGTGAAAACATAAAAAAAAAATTATTATTGAAATGTGATGAAAACGTGTTTAAACTAAATAGGTTTTGTAGAATAAAGTGACACATGTAATGAAAAGATCAAATTATTTTAAAAAGAAATATAACACTCGGACACAAAAATATGCACGTCATGTCAATCACCCATATATATACTGTATGTGTGTGTACATGCATACATGCATACATACAGTAAAGGGCAGAAGAGAGTATATTTTTCTAAATGAGCTGTTTTAGATTAACATTCTTTTCTTACCAACATGTGAGATGTTGATTCAGATGTTTGAAAGGTTTCTTTTTGCACTTTCTACTGACTGTCTTTTCTGGTGCTACATACATACTGTGCTTGTGTCCAGGCCCAGGACTCCTTACAGCCGGCCCCCGCGCAGGTTCCCACTGTGCCCCGCCCCAGTGAGCTGTACTACAGCCGCATCGGGCCGGCGCTCAAGGCCGTGGGGCTGAGTGTGGACGTGACGAGGCGTGACTGGCCTCTCAACGTCATGAAGGAAGTGCTCAAAGACCTGATGGATGCCACGCCCTCCAACCTGCTGGCCAAGGAGCTGTGGTGCTGCTGTACCACGCCCAGCGAGTGGTGGAGGGTCACACAGGTGAGGGGGCTCATCTCCAGAACACAAGGGAAGGTAGACATGATGACTAAATGATGTCTATGAGTTCCATGAGCCTGATTAGCGGGTCTTGGTCTAAATTCTCCCTTTTCCTAGTCTGTGTGGATTTTCAATTGGATTTTGCCTCTGGAACCATTAGAGCCCCATGTGCTCTAATTTTCAAGATGGTTTAGGCATTTTCAAGATGGTTTATTTTGCCATCTGACTGGATGCACACTAAAACAAAACATTAAAAATATATAGAGTGCATGGAAACATTTATCAACGCTTTATTACAAATGTGTAGTTTTGTTGTCGTGAAGCCAATTTTGTGTACCGTCTCACAAAATGTGTGTATCGTTACACTCCGAGAGAGAGCACTGAAGAGTTGATTTGCAAAAGCAGACATCTGTTTTGAATTTTTTCAAAATTGTTTTTAATTTTTGTTACTGTACTCAACAGATGTCACTTAGGAAACTAAAGTTGTTGTCTTGAATTCAATAAGAACAAGTGACTTTATATTTTTATAACTAAATTTTTATAACCTGAAACAAATCTGAAAAACACTGTTATGGAAAGAGACTTTTTCAATGGCACTTATCTGTTTTTGCAAATAAACTCTTCCCTTTAAAACAAGATCCAAGTTCCTAATCAAATGCTTTCAGTCATATTCAATCAGAGAATGTTCAAACAGTAGCAAAGTCTAACCAGAAAAGTCTGTCAATATATGTATTCTGAATTGTTCTCCCAGAGTTCTCTTTGTCATTGAGTTGGTTGTATTGTCTCTCAGTCGTATGCCCGCTCCACCGCGGTCATGTCCATGGTGGGCTACATCATTGGGCTGGGCGACCGTCACCTGGACAACGTGCTGATCGACATGACCACTGGAGAGGTGGTGCACATCGACTACAACGTGTGCTTTGAGAAAGGTAGAGCTGGAATGTGAAAGGAAATAGACGTGTGGAGCTTTTGACTGATGTCTCATGTCCACACTTCCTAGGAAAGAGCCTGCGAGTGCCAGAGAAGGTGCCCTTCCGGATGACCCATAACATCGAGACGGCTCTGGGCGTGACGGGGGTGGAGGGCATCTTCAGGCTCTCCTGTGAACAGGTGGTGCAGATGATGCGCCGGGGCAGAGAGACCCTCCTGACCCTCCTGGAAGCCTTCGTGTATGACCCGCTGGTGGACTGGACGGCCGGGGGGAGGTGGGCTTCGCCGGAGCCGTATACGGGGGAGGGGGCCAGCAGACGGAGACAAGGCAGACCAAACGGGAGATGGAGAGGGACATCACTCGCTCGCTCTTTTCCTCACGAGTGGCTGAGATCAAGGTCAGAACGTAAACGATAGAGTGGACATTGTGAATGCAGGGCTTAAAGTATTCCGGCTGGGGGCCGGATTTCCAGCTTGAGGGCAGGTCCGGCCTCTGGCGCAAGCAAAACGTATTAATCAGGCTGCAAATTACAGTCAGAGGCATTTTAATCTGACTTGAATAACACACCGGCCCCTTCAACCTACCTGTCACCACTATTGCCAACCGCTGGAGAACTCGACTGTTATATATTTGTCCTGATTTTCCCCACATTTGTAAAAAAAAAAAAACCTCTTCTTACGGTCCCTGAATGCATCTCATGCGCAGCCTCGCTCTTGCGTGGTTCCTCTGAAACCACAACAGCGGCCACACGGCTACAGTAGCTAGTGTTAATGCTTATTTACAACTTTAGACATGTAAAAGAAGCGGCGATGGGCGCAGGGCAGGTGAAGACAGGCCTATTATGGATTATGCAACAGAAGTTTTGCCAAATGGACGCTATGACCGACCAGACGAGTGAGAATCATTGGATAAACAGGCGAAGAGCATCAAGTTCTACGACTGATCCCCAGTGAGTGTAGAGTTTATTTACTTATTCTGTGGAGTACAGTCGGGCTAATGGAGTCGCTGCGTTGCCGCCCTCATCACCGGCGCTAAATAAGCACTAAGGTTCTGTCGCTCTCATGAATTCATTCCCTTCATTGGATCTGTCCATCCCCGGTATCCCACACGAGAGCACGGTGTCGGACCATCCCCGCTCCGCTACATGCCTCCTCCCTGCAGCCGTGCGCACGGTGAGACAGGTGCGCGCGAAAAGACCCGCGGTCTAAAACATTAATAACTTGCTCATTCTCAGAAACCCCCCGAGCTGCTGCCGCTAACCCGCTGTAAAAAGCGAAACGTAACGCCTTCATATTGAACAGAGTCTTGCACTGTTTATTCACAAATACCCAAACTTAAGAGTTTGGAGTGGAGCCTATTTTTTTCGCAAATGGTACACACACAGTAGCATGAACACGCCCACGTGCACGTCAGTGCGAGCCGGTGTTGACCATAGACTGGCCTTTAGTGAATTTCACCAGCCGTCTTCTCTGCACCAAATAGACACAGCTTCCACGCTTCCAGCGATGATCGCTGATAGAGACATGCGGTGTGCACGAAGGGGAGAGAGACGCGTGAGTGAGACTGAGGAATAGCCGCCGCATTTTAAACCCCCCCCTCCCGCAGTCAAATTGACCGCTGCGGCGGTTCTATACGATGCGTGTTTTAAATGGCGTTTAAAAAAAACAAAACTTTTTTTTATTTTTTTATACACGAAACGCAATATGTGGCGGGAGGTGTTGATTCTGTGGCGGTGCGCCACAGAATAGTCTATGTGTGGGAAACACTGTTAAAGTACCGGATCGATAAAAGTCCAGGTTGAGTCACAGAAAGTTCAGGCTCAGGATTTTATTTTTGTTTTACTTTAAGCCCTGTGAAGCCCTGTGTCAGTTGTTTTACACGTATCATTTTCTCCGTCCTGCATGTGTGCTGCTGCAGGTCAACTGGTTTAAGAACCGTGATGAGATGCTGGCAGTCCTGCCACAGATGGAGGAGGCCCTGGACGAGAACCTGAACCTTCAGGAGCTGCTGTGTACGGGGGAGAAGCAGCAGGTCACTTTGCAGGAGGAGCTGTCCTTCCTGGAGGGAGCGGAGAACCACCCAGACCACCTCATCACCACACTGGAGCACAGGTAACACTTTAGCTCCATCTGTAGAAATATGATTCATGTGAATGTTTGTGAAGCTGACGGTGCTGCTTGTGCAGGTACTCTGAGCACAACCAGCTACAGTCTCGGCAGAGGACAGTGCAGGACGCCATCCAGTCCAAGCTCTCGGACCTGGAGCAATGCATCAGCCAGTACCAGGCGGCCTTCTCCAGCCTAGAGGCCACGCAGCTGGCCAGCCTGCTGCAGGACATCAGCAGCCCCATAGACCTGGGTGAGTCCACCTAACCTTTTGTGAATGACTCAAGCTCCTGTCATCTTTGAGAGTAATTCCTGGTGTTCCTCAGGTCCTCCCAGCTATGTGCCCGCCACAGCCTTCCTGCAGAACGCAGGCCAGGCCCATGTGATCAGTCAATGTGAGAGCCTGGAGGCAGAGCTAAGCTCTCTGCTGCAGCAGCGCCGTGGGCTCCTGCGCAGCTGCCTGGAGCAGCTCCACAGCTATGCTACTGTGGCCCTCCTGTACCCGCGCATATCCCTGCGCCGCCATCGGGCCTACCAGTGGAAGAGCTGGTTAGAGGAGCTGATGAGGGAGATGACTGTGGAGCGATGCCAGCACATCTATCACCAGTGCGTGACTGACAGTTCAAATCTAGTGGGTAATGATGTTTTGGATGATCAAATATTTGTTGTGTCCATAGATACGAGGTGCTGTTTGCCTCGCAGCCACCCTCTCCTTCCTGTCAGTTTCTTTCCAAATTGGAGTTGACATTCCAGCACCAAGCGGCAGAGGCCAATGAGCGTGTGCTGCACCAGGCCGAGCGGCTGAAGGCAGAGGGCTCCACAGCAGCAGCCTGTGAGGAGCAGCTGCAGGAGATCGAGCGCTGCATCGCTGTGTTTCTACAGGAGAATGGAGAGGCAGGCTCTCTCAGTCTGTCAGCGATCATCACCTCTGCCCTGTGTGCACTCTGCAGGTGATTCTCTCTGGCCACACACACACACTTTGAGAAGGTCCTGTTATATCTGTGCCCTTTGCTCCTTGTGTCAGGAGGAACCTGGTGATGGAGGGCGCCGCGGCCAGTGCAGGGGAGCAGCTGTTGGAGCTAACATCCCGGGATGGGGCCTGGTTCCTGGAGGAGCTGTGCAGTATGATGGGGAATGTGAGCGCCCTGAGCAGCCTGCTACAGTGCTGCCCCACTCTGCCACACGACCTGGATCTGCCTGCCCCCTCAGCCACCAGCCAGGCCGTGTACTTGGCCAACGCAGTCTACACCTGCCTACAGGCAAGTGTGCAGCCTTTACTGTCTATGCCTTACAGGGCCACAATACGGGTGGAAGCATTGATTTTACATGCCGCTGACATGACTGTCACTCACTGGAGGCAGTGATACATTAAGTAGCGTTGTTACTGCCAGAAAAGAAGACGGAGAAGAAAAAGCCACTCACTCGCAGGCTGTCTGTCATTGCGCCCTTGTTTCAGCGTTCAGACATGTAAATACAGCAAGGCAAGAAATAACAATTGTTCGCACACTTGGCAAAGGAATCTTGTTTCTTGGGCCGATACACCGATGTAAAAACATCTCCCTATTTTTCACAACCCAATGTTGGCAAGTATGACTCCCGCATGTGCAAACAAAGTGACTAAACTTTAGGGCCATTTTCTCCATGAGGTTTTATTCCACTCTTAAAACATCTCCACTTTAGTAGCTCCTACAGGCTCTGACTCAACTACATTTTTCAATATCTAATTTAATTTCTGCCTGATTTATTGAGCTTTGAACACAAAAAACAAGACAATATTTTTAATAACTAGCTCATTCAAAAACTAAATAAATAATACATCTTTAACTATCATGTCACAAAATGAAACCATCAATTTAAATCTCGCTCTATCCATTTAATCGATTTTGTTGTTGAAAATATCTGCAATTTTGGCCATTTAAATAAAATGGCCAAAATTCCTGATATTTTCATGTAATTTTGAATGAAAGCATAAAATAAGTTAAATTCTCTCATTTCTGTCAGTATGTAATGTGTGTATAGTGTGTGGCCTGTTTAACCTGAATTCATATCGGTGTGTTGTAGGAGCTCAACACCAACTTCCGTCAGATCATCTTTCCCGAGGCCCTGCGCTGCATGATCAAAGGGGAGCCCACGCTGGAGGCCATGCTGTCGGAGCTGGACAGTCTGGTGGAGCACTCATCAGACGGGCTGGGTCTGCAGGAGCTGATGGACAACCTGCAGAGCTCCGCAGGACTGGAGCCTGACGGACACAGCCACTGTCTGCGCCTCACGAGGTCAGAAATACACCCACCAGTTCAGAGCAGTAGAGCACAGGCCACAGCTGACATGCTGTGAAACGTTAACAAAAATATCTGAAGATTTTAGTTAGAGTTGACTCAAATTAGATAGGAATAAATGGAAGGACATATCTTGGTGGAGGAAAATAAGTGTGACTGTGTTTGTGTCCAGGATGCTGCGCGCTCAGTACTCGGAGCTGATCCAGCCTCGCTCTGACGACTCGGCTCAGGATCCTCCAAAGATGACTGCAGGACAGATGCTGCTGGTGGCCTTTGACGGCATGTTCACGCAGCTGGAGACGGCCTTCGGTCAGCTCACAGAGAAGGTACGCAAACTCGCAAAGCATTCGGATACGTTGGAACTTTCAAGTGCATTATTTTCTTCACTAGACTTGAGCAACAACAATGGCTTTAATAAGAGTTTGTGTCTCTGTTCCTCAGCTGAGTTCTCTGGAGGTGCCCTCCGCCTGGAGGAAGGTGGACGTGTTAAAGGAGGCACGAGCTGCTCAGATGCACTTCTTCGATAGCTCGTCTCAAAGGCAGCTCATGGAGGAACTGTTCTTCCTCAAGAGGCTGCAGACCATCCGAGACTTCTTCAGACTGTGCTCCTCCTTCTCCCAAGTGCTCTCCGGTAAGACCTGCACCGCACGAAGAAGAAAAAAACTAAATCAGTTTTGTTCTGACTTCCCATTTTTAAAAACAATCTGCCAACTATTTTGAGTACAATGAGATTTATATTATGAGCATTAAGATGTTCTTAATCTAAGAGCAAAGCAACTTGTTCCACTGGCTGTTATGCCAAAGATCCACTGACTGTAGGCTCGTCTACTCGCTAACCCCGCTCCAACAGACGCACCACTGAGAGCGATGACCTGCATGAGACATGGCACTGACGGTGAGGTGAAAGTTACTACTACATGCTAACTTTTACTGCCGCTCAGGTTCATTAGTAGTTAGCGGCAGCGCACTAATGCCTCAGTCTGCACAACAACTGTAGTGGTTCTGACGTGGTTTCTGCTGATCAGAGATGTTAACATTGGCAAGTTTACTAAAACTGAACCAAATATTCAAGCATTCAAATATGCCAAACCATTTGGAAGCTTTTATTAGCAAGAATAAACTCGATACCAATGTTTTGTCTGTATGCTATTATAGGGTGGCATATTCTGAAGTACAGCGGGAATCATATGTTTGCATACACTTTATAAAAAGACACATTTGCAGTTTTTTTCTTACTGTCTGACATGAAACCAGAATTATCTTTCTTTCTTTTTTCTTTTTTTTAGGTCAATTAGAATTTTTAAATTATTTCTATTTGCTAAATGCCAGAAGAATGAGAGATAGAATTTTCTACACGGTTTTATGTTACTATTTCATTAATATTTGGTAGCATTGCCTTTAAACTGTATAATTTGGGTCAAACGTTTTGGATTTCCTTCCACAAGCTTCTCACAATAATTGGATGAGTTTTGATCCATTCATCCAAACAGAACTGGTGTAACTGAGACACATTTGTAGGCCACCTTACATGAACATGCCTTTGCAGCTCTGCCCATACATTTTCAACTGGACTGTGATCAGGACTTTTAATGACTTTTGTAAAGGCTAATGGTTTTGTACACTGTCCATGTTTCAATGAACAATAAACTAACTAACTTAAGCCACTTTGTAACCAGTTTCGCAGTTTGCTTTCGGAATTGTCCATTTGGAAGACCCATCTGTGCCCAAGCTTTAACTTCCTGCTGATGTCTTGAGATGTTGCTCCAATATTTCCACATAGAGTTCTTTCTTAATTATGTCATCTATTTAGTGAAGTGCACCAGCCCTCCCACAGCAAAACAACCCCACAGCATGATGCTGCCCCCCCGTATTTCACAGTTGGGATGGTGTTCTCAGACTTTTTCCTCCAAATGTGACAATGATCATTATGGACATTATTTATTTATTTTTTCGTCAGACAACAGGATGGGTCTCCAAAAATGAAAGTGTATCCTTTTTTTTATTTGCAAACTCCAAACTGGCTTTTTGATGTTTCTTTTGGAGTAAGAGCTTCTTCCTGGCAGAGTTTCCTCTCAGCCCATGTCAGTACATGGTGGAGTGTAGAGGCCATTTTGGCCTTCCCCTTAAGTCACTAAGATGAATTACAGTATGTATGTCTTTTACCTTGAGCTAGTGCAATATAAGTTACAGATTGGGTCTGTTGGGTGGTGCCCTGAAGGTGGAGCCAGGTGAACCAATCTTTATTACACAGTTTGACTGTGTCTGTTGACCTGTACTTTGTGGATACAGTGTGGATTATTTTGGGTAACTGTGGAAACCATACCCACTTCAACACCCCAGTAAATCAATTCGAACCAAGTCTGTAAGTCTGGACATTCTGCAAAATGTTTTATCCGTCTTCAAACACACGTCAAGCTACAGCTGAAAGCCCTGGCAGCTAAAGTGGCATGTTTAAATTACTTTTTCCACTAATTGGAGACATTGTAATAATCGAGAAATAAAAATGAGCTGTTTAACGTTTGCACAACTGCAACCAAAAAAAAAAAGGTTAGCAGCGTGTATACCAGCAGCTCTGAGAGTGTGTTTTTGTTTTTTCCTTGAGAGCGCAAGTCCTAACTACTGGAAAACCACCGTAACCAGCTGCAACTCACAAACGTCCAACAATTGCACCATTCAAATGGTTTTGCAATATCCTTTCTCACATATGACCTCCTTCACTAATGTGTTCAGGCTCGTACCCATCAGACGACCTGTTCCCCTCAAACGGCCCTGCGGCGTTGGGGAGCACACTGCACCACCTGCCCCCAGCCCTGCAGCGGTGGCTGTAGTCAGCGAAGAGCAGATGATCCGGCCCATCAGAGCCTTCACTGCAGACTTTGTGAGGGAGCTGCTCATCGGCCTGCCCACCCAGGCCCTGGGATTGTCCCTGTGCAGCATGATCTCTGCGCTTGGTCTGGACATTGTCAGCCATGTGGAGGCCAAAGACTTTGGAGCGGAGAGTAAGGTATGGATATAGTTTCCAGGTTGTCCCTAAGCCACTAATGGAATGGGAGTCATAGTTCTGTGCTCTCCAGGTGTCCCTGGAGGAGGTGTGTAAGACTGCAGTGGAGCAGTGCTTGGCATCAGGGCGCCTGTCTCAGCTGCTCCTGAACAGAGCCACGGTGCTGGCATCGTCCTTTGACACGGCCTGGAAGAAACTAGACCTCCTGCGCAGGCTGGACACAGGCCTGGACATGGCCAAGGCCAGTCTGCAACGCAGCCAGCTGCACACTGCCGTGTTCCAGGTAATAGACTGCCCCATCCAAACCTAAAGGTAATCATTAACTTGACCTGTCCCCAGCCAAGTCCAAATTAGTGCTAGTGCACTAGTAGTAGAAGCTCAGTTCACAAACTTGGACTTGAGTTCTGGTGATTAATGAAAGCTTCTACATTAACACAATACGCGTCATGTGGTACTTCAATGGGCTTTTCTTATTAAAAAAACATGGGATTTGTTTGTTTGTTTGTCGTCCTCAGAGCTTTATATAAGGCTCTTTTTAAACAACTGACTGCACCGTAATATGACTTTAGTTCGTTACTTTAAAGAGCCTATTTCATGCTCTTTTAGACCTTCAAAAGTGAACTACAGGCACACACGTATGTGTTAATATTTTACATTTGGCAAAATGAAATACTTATTTATTAAGAAATGCAACTTATTTTCTTTCAACCTGGAAGTTAAGATGGTCTTCCTCTGTAACACTGCCTTCCGCCTTGCACTATCCCATTTAATTTTCATTTCTTATTCTGGCGCATCATTAAGCAAGCGCAAAAATACTTTTATAGCAGGACTGTTCGAGTCAGTGTGCATTTAGTTTCTTAAACTAAATGTGTGTGTGGTTCCAGTGGCAGCATGAGGATGTCCTGGGCCCCAGCAGTCAGCCTCTGAGCATCCTGCCTCCTCGCTCTGTCATCCTCAACAACATGAAGAAGAAACTGTATAAGCTGAGCCAGGAGGAGAGCGCCATCGTCTCTGTGCAGGTAACGCACACATACACACAGAGCTGAACATACTACTGACACGTGATGTTCATGGCATGGCATAATCGGGGTTAAAAAGCATTAAAGGCAGGGCTTAAAGTATTCCGGCCGGGGCCGGATTTCCAGCTTGAGGGCAGGTTCGGCCTCTGGCGCAAGCAAAATTATTAATCAGGCTGCAAATTACAGTCTGAGGCATTTTAATCTGACTTGAATAACAACCTACCTGTCCTTCAACCTACCTGTCACCACTATTGCCAACCGCTGGAGAACTCTGTTATATATTTGTCCCGATTTTCCACGCATTTGTGAAAAAACCTCGCCAACTTTCCCCTACTTCTTACGGTCCCTGAATGCATCTCATGCGCAGCCTCGCTCTTGCGTGGTTCCTCTGAAACCACAACAGCGGCCACACGGCTACAGTAGCTAGTGTTAATGCTTATTTACAACTTTAGACATGTAAAAGAAGCGGCGATGGGCGCAGGGCAGGTGAAGACAGGCCTGTTATGGATTATGCAACAGAAGTTTTGCCAAATGGACGCTATGACCGACCAGACGAGTGAGAATCATTGGATAAACAGGCGAAGAGCATCAAGTTCTACGACTGATCCCCAGTGAGTGTAGAGTTTATTTACTTATTCTGTGGAGTACAGTCGGGCTAATGGAGTCGCTGCGTTGCCGCCCTCATCACCGGCATTAAAATAAGCACTAAGGTTCTGTCGCTCTCATGAATTCATTCCCTTCATTGGATCTGTCCATCCCCGGTATCCCACACGAGAGCACGGTGTCGGACCATCCCCGCTCCGCTACGTGCCTCCTCCCTGCAGCCGTGCGCACGGTGAGACAGGTGCGCGCGAAAAGACCCGCGGTCTAAAACATTAATAACTTGTCATTCTCAGAAACCCCCCGAGCTGCTGCCGCTAACCCGCTGTAAAAAGCGAAACGTAACGCCTTCATATTGAACAGAGCCTCGCACTGTTCTTTATTCACAAATACCCGAACTCAAGCGTTTCGAGTGGAGTCTATTTTATTCGCAAACGGTACACACAGTAGCATGAACGCACACACGTGGCGCGCTCACACGTGAACGTCAGTGCGAGCCGGTGTTGACCATAGACTGACTCACTGGACACAAGCTGAAAGTGTCAGAAAACAGGCTCTAGTTCATTATTTTACAGTACTAAGTTTTCATTTGGGCTCAGTCCCAGAGCTACAGTCAAATCCATCCAACAGCCTGATTAACAAAACAAGTATGAGACAAATCCTTTATTTACTAGATAATTTTTGAAAATATTTACTTACTTTTTTGGTCTATACTTGTATTTTCCCTTCCATAATTAAGTGTTTGCACAAATTGGAAATAAATTAGGTCCAAACATAGAGTAAATGTGTAATTAAAAGTGTATTAAAAAAATATAGGCCTAGGCTACATTGCCTATACAGTAGCCTCTATCTAACATTTTTATTTTCCTTTTAAAGTACCGATAATAGTATCGTTAAAGTACCGGATCGATAAGGAGTATCGATAAAAGTCCTGGTTGAGCCACAGAAAGTTCAGGCTCAGGATTTTTTTTCACTTTAAGCCCTGTAAAGGTCATTCAATGAATTTTGCCAAGATCAAGGCCTTAAATGTCATTAGAAATATTTAAACTGGCATTAAATCTAAATTTATTGGAAAATTATTACATTGCACAACAATATTTACTGTATAAGTTCAAAGTTATGGTCTAAAACATGTTCAGCTGCTGTTTTGTCCAATTCTCTTTCCTCTGGTTGATGAAATGTTTGCAAATCTTAAGAAGTGAAATATGTGCTGATCTTCTTTCTACGTTTGTGTCATTGAAATATAGTATTTGGGCATTAAAAAGAATTCTATTTGATTTGCTTCTGTCTGTATAAACTCTGTATATGATTATATATGCATCATGAGTTTAGTGATGGATTTAGATATTCAGATGAACTGTGTGTCTTTGCCGTGATTGGCTGCTAGGTGCGGACTCCTCCTGTTCTACATGAACATGCACACAAATCCTCAGAGGAACACTAGTTAAACTAACCAGCACTTTGTATCCCTACACAATGCTCTCTTTTGTCCATGTAACTGATCTGTAAAAGGATCTTCCTAATGTGTGCCGTTTTTAGGAGAAGCTGGTCTCTCTGGAGGCCAGTATTGAGCAGCGTCTGAAGTGGGCTGGAGGGGCCAACCCCGCCCTTGCCCCAGTGCTGCAGGACTTTGAGCTGACCATCCGAGAGCGGAGGGCCATGGTGGCCAGGGAGAGCCAGCGCACCAGCCAGGTACTCCAGTTCATCAGGACTTTAGAACGCCATCATGTCTTTAACATGACTGTGTTTCAGGTTACCTTCCTCTGCTCCACCATCCTGAACCTGGAGGGGCTGAGGACACGCACCCCCGAGGCGCTCAACATGGACGCCACTCTGTTTGAGCTGCTGAAGCGCTGCCAGCAGACCTGCTCCTACGCCGCCCAGTTCAACAGCAATGTGTCCTCCCTGGAGCTGCAGCTGCTGCACAGGCTGGTCAGTCTCTCCCTTTCTCCAGATAATGGGACTCTGGCGCTTGGGTCGTCTCATGGTCGACAACCAGAAACTAGAGAGATGCGTATCTGAATCGCCAACAGAATGAGGAACTACATGGACGATAAAGTTCACTTAACTCCAGTAATAATGGATTTCTGCGATAAACACGACCAAATTCAAGAGATCCATTTGTATTTATGAATAAATATTTGTCAGATCAATTTGATTTAACATGGATTTCAAAGAAGAAAATGGATTTGGCTTATCGCCTTTTTGCCCGAGAAGTGAAGCTATCATTTATCAGCTCAAACTGAGGTCTGCAGCTAACGTTAGCCGCTATTCACTGTAATGGGTTATATTTAAGTGGTTTATTCATGAAGAATATAACACGCAACCAAAACCGTTTTTATTCAGCCATGTTCAGTTCAGACTGTTCTCTTCTGACTCTTCTAATGCATTGTGGTCAATATTTGATTTGTTTGGGCTCTACTTGGACATTTGGACACCTCTCACGATATAGTGAGGACATTTTTAACCCTGTCAAAGATGGCTTTGTACATACAGATAGAATCCTGTTGTCTCATAATCATGCTGTGCGAGCCAGAGGACAGGGCCTGACCCATCCTTCAGTGGCGCTGTCAGGAGCAGGGGGCAGGGCCTGGGCAGCTGAGTGGTAACGTAACTGCTGTGTGGTGTGTGTTGGCAGAGCCCGGTGCTGGAGCTGCCCATCGGCAGCCCTGAGTGGCTGAGCTGTGCCCGCAGGCGTCTGGAGGAGGAGCTGGGTGTGTGTCAGAGGAAACAGGAGGAGCAGGAGAGACAGCTGGAGGCCTGCGCCGAGACCCTGCAGCTGCTGGTCGACTCCATCAAGAGCATTCTGTCCACTCACAACAGACAACTGGCCGACGTCAAGCACTGCTCAGGGCCATGGCTAAGGTCTGTGTCAGCACCATCATACTCCCACACAGAAGCCTTACAATCAAACTATAGCAATGTACTGTACAATGACTGAATGAAACAATTGTTTCGGTTTCCATGCTGTTGCTATGCCACGACATCACACATATAACCTCTATCAATGACGGGAGCCTTCCCCAGTACATCCCAAAGATTCTCCATGAGGAAGGCAGGGTCCCGCATGCTACTGGTGGAACACCCCTGTCGGAATGAAAAACTAGTATTGAGGAAACGGCTTTGAAGTCTTGTGTGTCCTCCTTCCTCCAGTGTTGATTTGACAGTACACGTGCAGCTAGTCCCTCCATATCAATATTAGCAAGGTCAAATGAGTACATTGAGTGTGTGATATGAACGCAGGACGAAGAGGCGGCTCTGAACGAGGGGGAGGAGGTCGTGTACGAGGGCAGTGTGCGGCACTTCCTGATGGAGTATAAGGCGTGGCAGGACAACATGCAGCTGGCCCTGTTCACCGTGGTGCAGGCCAGCGGGCAGCCGCGCAGCCCCGAGCAACTGGAGCTGCTGGAGGAGGTGCCGGGTACTCTGAAGGAGCTGCACACCCAGACTCAGAGGTCAGCACCACACCACGTCACGCTGGACTGAGAAAACGCTCTCTTAAGACATTGGAGAGTTAAATTTTCTTCAATTCACTGTCCAAAAATGAGGGCTATAGATGTACTTTGGATTCCGACAGGCATCACACTACATTTCTAGAAAAGTTACATTACTCCACTTATTTTGCTTCTGAATATGAAATTTCCCCTAATTTTTCTATGAGACGTTTGCAAATCTACTGATAGTAACCATGCACAGATTCTGTGCATGGTTACTTGTTTAGGACATTGGAAGTATATTGATGGCCATTGAATAATGTTCCATTTATCTTGCTCTGCTGCCTATATTAACCCTGTAAAGATACTAAAAATAAAATATAGATATAGAGAGAGACCGGATTCACAGAAACCCCTGTATCAGTTTATTAAATCTCCATATTTGCACTCCATTTCCAATTTTCCTGCAGTTTGTTGCTGCATAACAGATACAAGCCGGACAGCATGGGATATTTAGTTTGTCTGTGTGTGTCTGCAGTGTGTACAACGGGCTGGTGGGCTTCGCCTCTCCGCTGGTCACGGACAGAGACACGGTCTGCAGCAGTCCAGTGAGCTCCACACACGCCTCCTTCGCTACAGGTAACCATGACGACACAGCTGCAGCTGCATCATACTCATACGATATGCCATATCGTATCGCATATCGTTATTGCAATATAATATTTTTATATCGCTCTGGACATGATATAATTTCTGTTCCGCTCAGCTCCATCAGAGCAGCAGAAACACTGACTGTAGAACACGGGGATAGGTGCTTAAAAAGTCAAATGAAATGAAGGATGTAAACTGCTGGAGGAGATCATATTTAGGAGGAAATTAGTATGCCGTTAAAAAAAAAAAAAGAAGAAAATATCCATCCATCCATTTTCTTCCACTTGTCCGTTGCTGGGTCGTGGGGGCTGCTGTTGGAGCTGCACCAGCCCCTATGGCTCCTCCTGCAGGTGGTGGGTCCACAGAAGGACGGCCTCATGGTTCTAACCGGGCCTGTTGGTCTCTCATAAGGGGCTTCTGAACCGCTCTTTGTCTGACCCGTCACCTAGGACCTGTTTGCCATGGGAGACCCTACCAGGGACACCAAGCCCCGACAACAGAGCTCCAGGATCATTCAGGCTCAAACCCTCCACCACGTTAAGGTGGCGGTTCAAGGAGGGGGGAAGAAAATATCACTGGATTAATCTTCCCAATAGGCGTAACACTTTAACACTTATTTTAAAGTAATTTGTCAATTGTCAATTATATCGTCAAATATATCGTTATTGTGATATATATATATATATATATATTTTTTTTTTTATGTATCGTGATATTTTTTTTAATATATCGTAATATAGATATTAGGCCATATCGACCTGCCCTACCTAGCACCATGGTATTCCTACTCATCCATTATGGCTGACCCCCTCATTTTCCCTGCATCTTATCGTACTTAAGACATGGACATTTAAAAAGAATCCACCACCAAAAACAAAAAAGTCTGTTTCAAAGTGTATTTTTTTCTATGTATCAATACCTGAGATGCTCAGACAAAACGGCAAGAGTCACCAGAGAGGGTCCATTATTCACAAGTGCACGGCTCCACTCTGCAAGACTTCATTTGGTCAGTGCCATTTGGTATAAAGGTCCAAAGCTGTGGAATTCATTACCCACGGAACCAAAGACCTGAGTGAACCAAAGAATGTGTGGTTTAGAAATGTTGGTTTCTTGTTACTATTGTAAACTGTGTAGAAAGACGCACACATCATACAGACACTTTCCTCGATGAGTCAGTGAAGCAGATGTGGTCCATGTTGACATAGCTGATGTTTGTGTCTTTAATGAATGTTCCTGCAGAGGGAGATGTAAATACACAGTCCTCAATGCACGTGCATTTAGGAGGAAATTAAAGTCTTCATAGAATCACAAACAGCCACCCTATCATCTGACAGCTGTTGACCTGTAAATCAGCAAGCAAAGGGACAAGATTAGATTAATATTAAAACTTAAAAGAAAAATAGAAATGAACAAAGAGAAGTTGAGAAGTAAGACAAAAAAAGTGTATATAAATGGATACCATTTTAAATTTCTGTAATCAATAGTAGCCATAGTAGCAGTGGCAGTAGTTGTATAGTAACTATTTTTATCATTAGTGCTACTTTTAATTTGTACTCATTAGATGTCTCAGTATACATTGTATACAAATTCGCAGAGTTTCAGGATTATTCTATTATAATACACTCTTATCATATTGGAGAAGTCCAATGGTGTGGTTCAATACTTGACCTAATTTGGAAAATATTTCGCCAGGAAATCTCTGAAGCTATCACAAATCCTTCAACAGGTGGCACGGTGCCACTGCCCAGACAACATAGTCAGTCCAACCCTGCTTTTCTAATCCCATCCACTACCGGTACTTGGGCCCAGGCCCATACCTAAACCCTGAGCCACTGCACAAGTTCTGCTTCCACTAAAAGACTAAGTGAAGGGGTCAAAGAGGTAAGGCAAGGCAACTTTATTTATACCCCACATTTCATACACAAGGCAACTCGATGCGTAAATGGAACTCCCTGCGTTGTTAGTGATTCTGTAAATGTATAGATCCTGCGGGGCCTTCACAGCCCGTATTTAAGCTGCTGTGGATGTTCGTGATAGCATAATCTCCACAAGTGCTGAGCTGGTTTCAACTGTGGCATTAAAAAGTATTCAAAGTCTGAATTGTGCCAAAATAAAAGGCCTTAAATGTCTTTAAAAAGTGGATTCAAGCTTGCATTAAATCAAATTTCTAGGATGATAATATTACTCGACTCCGTAAATGTAGCCGACTTGGTACACATTGCTAGAGAAAGTACTTTTTAATGGTTATTTTATAATCATTCTACAAAACTATAAACTCAATAAATAACATTTTGGTGTGATCACAAGTTTATATACCCCAGTTCTTAATACCGTGTATTGCCCTTTAACATCAATGACAGCTTGGATTCTTTTGTGGTAGCTGTGGATGAAGTTCTTTATTTCCTCGGATGGTAAAACTGTTTTTTGGCAAAAAAACATCCAGTTCCTGTAAATTCCTGGGCTGTCTTGCATGAACTGTACGTTTTGAGATCTCCCCAGAGTGGCACAATGATATTGAGGTCTGGAGACTGAGATGGCCATTCCAGAACCTTCACTTTATTCTGCTGGAGCCAATGAGAGGTCAACATGGTCTTGTGCTTTGGATTGTTGTCATGAAGGAACGTCCAAGTGCGTCCCATGTGCAGCTTCCAGACTGATGAGTGACTTTTCCTCCAGTATTCTTGAATAACATGATGCATTCATCCTGAAATCAGTTTTCACTGCTCACACATCCCCAAAACATCAGTGATTCACCTCCGTGTTTCACTGTAGGAATGGTGCACCGTTCATCACAGGCCTTGTTGACTCCTCCAAATGTAACGTTTATGGTTATGGCCAAAAAGGTCCCATTTTGGTTTCATTGTTCTAAATGACATTGTTTCAGAAATGTTGAAGCTTGTCTCTGTGCTGTTTGGCATATTGTAAGTGGATACTTTGTGGCATTTGTGAAGTAATTGCTTTCTTCTGGCAACTCGACCATGCAGCCATGTTACAAGTACCTCCTTGTTGTGCATCTTGAAACAGCTACACAAGTTTTTCTATTTCTTTTAGAGAGTCCTGTATTTCAGATGAAGTTATCTCTTATGTTTTTCTTTCCAACCACAATTTTCCTGCCTGAATTTTTTGGTTGGTCAACCTGACCATGGTTTGCTTTCAACAGAATCCTGCATTATCCACTTCTTAAATAGTTTGAACACTGCTGATTGATGTCCTCAGTACCTTGGATATCTTTTTTATAACCCTTTCTCATTTTATACAGTTAACTAACTACCTTTTCTTGCAGATCCTCTGACAATTCTTTTGCTTTCCTCATGACTCAAAAAACAGAAATGTTAGTGCAGCACTGGCTGAAAGAGGCAAGGGTCTGTCAGGAGCCCAAAACTCACTGATCATTTTTTCAAAGAAGGTACTTGAGTCCTCTTCTGTACTTGGTAGTTGAAGTCTCCAAACGTTTCGCCTCTCATCCAAAAGGCTTCGTCAGTGGACGAATGCCTATTCTGTTGTTAGCTGAGGTATCGATAGGCAGGTAATTAGCAGTGATCAGCCATGAATAGGACAGATAATGGGCAGTGATCATCTATGAATGAGGCATAACCCACCGATACTGGGGTTTAACAGGTCGTTATATAAGCTCTACTTCAAAGGTTGTTTACCCACAGTTGAGAGTAGCTATGATTAGAGGGGAGGATCCGGGCCAACCCCAACTCCTCCTCATGGTCTTTATCTACGCTGCGTGCTGAGCGGGATTTCGTCCACTGACGAAGCCTTTTGGATGAGAGGCGAAACGTTTGGAGACTTCAACTACAGAGTACAGAAGAGGACTCAAGTACCTTCTTTGAAGATTGACAACTCCTGTACGACTGAGAACTTACACAGACATCACTGACCATTTATACACACAATAATTACAGTACAGGTCACAGGTGAGGATGCTTACCTTTAGTAGCCATTCAGACCCGTTTGTGTCCACTTGTGTGCGTATTATCAGGCCAATATCACCAGGGTATGTACACTTTTGATCAGGGACATTTTGGTAGTTTTTTTTTTCAATATGATTTAAAAAGAGTAAACTCAGTTGTTTGATCATAAATGGCGTCACATAACCACTAACTATGAGTGAAAAAATAGTCAAACTGGTGTAATGATTCGCTACATTGACCATCATATGGGCCTTTCACATACTATACTAGAATAGTATGCTTCCTGACGTAGAGTGACCACCTAAAAACTTATATAATATCCTCCCTTTTAAGTTCTATTTGTTGTATTTTTACATGAGTAGCTTACACTTCGTTCCAATTTTTAAAAAGTGTTAAAACACCTGCACGGCAGGTGTTTTTTAACTGTGCAATACACATTGGCACGATGCGTTACGAATGCCATTTTTCCGTCATTCGTGATGTTCATAACATGACTTAATCTATTTTAATGGGATTCTTAACTGAGCGCATCAGCTCGTGATATTCGTGGAGAAAGTTTTGGCTGCCAAAAATATTCCACGAATGTCACGATTCAGCCTATAATCGTGGAGTTTGCAATGGAGTGTGTCCTTTCATGATGAGTAGTGGTGCTTCGTAATTCAACGTGATAGTATTCGTAGTGCAGAATCATTGTCACACTCAAAATTGATAGAAACACACGCTGTGCTGAAAAGGAAAATTTGGTATTTGCAGTAGCTAGCTATGCCAAAGAAAAGTCACAAAATTGTCCAATCCGCGCTCCAGGCCAGGGACAGCACCTGCCGCTGCCACTCCTCAGGGTGCTGAAGTTGTTCCTCCAGCTTTTCTTCCTCCGGCGTTCATTCCTCCTGATGTTCAGGAGTCGGAATTGGAGCCAGAAGAGTCCGGGACGAGCACGGCGGCGATCCAACCCTGCGAAAGAAGATCACTCCTCGTGTTGTAACAGGTTGAGAATGGGGAGCGCTTTGTACACCAAGCCGGTCTTGTCCACATTCACCCGATTCTTGACAGTTTTCTGACAGAATGCGACAATTCCCAATGACCTGCAACTGCCCGCAGCCAATGCAGGACACGTATTCATGACCGTGCGTAATAATTCGTGCCATTAATCATAACATGTAGTAACGGGTTGCAACAGTTTGTGGCAGCGTGTGAACCTCTTCCCCGACTCATCAAATTCATGATCCTTGGCCACAAATATGGATTCGTGGCATTTGTGACTTGTCGTGGTTATCACGACATAAAATAGGGTTGTTCCGATACCTGTATCAGCTTTTATGCTGAAACCACAGATTTTCCTGGTATCTGTGAGTAATTCAACTCAAACCTATCCAATGCCAAATTGTTTTTTGGGCTATGCAGACTATAAAACCTCTAATTATCACATTTGTGTCATCTTTTTTTTTTTTTGGCCACGTAGAATCAAGCAGCATAACTCACAGTGCGCACAGACTTTGTTTAATAAGCATAATGAGCCATATGCTATAGGTTTTGGCATATTCTACAGGCTTTGTTGTTGTTTTTATTCACTTGCTGTGGTATTGGAGTGGTACTTGGTATCTTCAACTACTGTGAGCCACAGTATTGGTATCGGATCCGATGGAAAAAAACTGACTTGACCCTTTCTTTTCCCTCAGCCGTGCGGTGCAGCCTGGTAAAGACCCAGCCAGACTCCATGTCCCAAAATGCACGCAAGACATTCCCACGCAACATGGCCACGCCCACTGACACCCCCCCTAGCGCGCTAGTGGTGAACAGCAAGGGCCTGAACCCCAGCCCCAAGAGGGCTCTGCGGGACCCTAAAACAGGCCGAGGTGAGTCGGGTCTGCTCCTTCTGCTGCCCCTGCTGGAGGACACTAGTCTCACTCTGTGATGTGTGTTGTGTGCGCAGCGGTGCAGGAGAGGAACTCGTACGCCGTCAGTGTGTGGAAGAGGGTCAAGGCCAAACTGGAGGGCCGGGACATAGACCCCAACCGGAGAATCAGCGTCACAGAACAGGTCAGCACTATGTACTATACTGACACAAGGCCCGGGCCTGTCCATACACTATACTGACACGAGAACCTGGCCTGGTCCATATACTCTATACTGACACAAAGCCCTGGCCTGGTCCATACTCTCTACTGACACAGGCCCTGGCCTGGTCCATATACTCTATACTGACACTACCCTGGCCTGGTCCATACACTGTATACTGACACGAGAACCTGGCCTGGTCCATACACTCTATACTGGCACAAAGCCCTGGCCTATCCATACTCTCTATACTGACACAAGGCCCTGGCCTGGTCCATGTACTCTATACTGACACTACCCTGGCCTGGTCCATACACTGTATACTGACACGACCCTGGCCTGGTCCATACACTCTATACTGACACAAGGCCCTGGCCTGGTCCATATACTCTATACTGACACTACCCTGGCCTGGTCCATACACTGTATACTGACACGACCCTGGCCTGGTCCATACACTGTATACTGACACGACCCTGGCCTGGTCCATACTCTCTATACTGACACAAGGCCCTGGCCTGGTCCATATACTCTATACTGACACTACCCTGGCCTGGTCCATACACTGTATACTGACACGACCCTGGCCTGGTCCATACACTCTATACTGACACGAGGCCCTGCCTGGTCCATGTACTCTATACTGACACGAGGCCCTGGCCAGGTCCATGTACTCTATACTGACACTACCCTGGCCTGGTCCATACACTGTATACTGACACGACCCTGGCCTGGTCCATACACTCTATACTGACACGAGGCCCTGGCCTGGTCCATGTACTCTATACTGACACTGACACGAGGCCCTGGCCTGGTCCATATACTCTATACTGACACGAGGCCCTGGCCTGGTCCATATACTCTATACTGACACGAGGCCCTGGCCTGGTCCATATACTCTATACTGACACGAGGCCCTGGCCTGGTCCATATACTCTATACTGACACGAGGCCTGGCCTGGTCCATACTCTATACTGACACGAGGCCCTGGCCTGGTCCATATACTCTATACTGACACGAGGCCTGGCCTGGTCCATATACTCTATACTGACACGACCCTGGCCTGGTCCATATACTCCTTACAGGTCACCTCCTTACAGTGAGTCTGAGTTGACTAACACTAGGTGGCGCTGTAACCTACAGGTGGACATGGTGATCAAGGAGGCCACCAGCCTGGACAACCTGGCGCAGCTGTACGAGGGATGGACCGCCTGGGTATGAGCGAGTGCCGCGTTTGTCTTTGGTCCAGCCGAGGCTTAAAGAGATCCACCACAGTCCTGTGGGTCTGGGGGCACCGCCGTACCAGAGCACACTGGGGGAGGAGCTGGGACGCACCCCGCCGAGGCTCCAGTGGCACCCCTCACCGGGCAGCCGCAATCCCGCCACCACACCGCCCTCTTGGCCCGCGGCCGAGAGGCCCGTCTTTCTGGTGTGGGTGGTACAGCGCTGTGGGATGGGAGAGGGGGGGACCCGCCTGTGCGTCCCCCCCACACCTGCACAGTCGTACCCATGAACTCCACTGTATCCTGCTGAGCTCAGCCAGAGCTCACAGCTGGACTGGTCCCAAGGCCTGTCCACGAGTAGCTGAGACGTTCCCCATGAAGGTCTAGGAGGAGGGGAACTACAGCTCAGTGGGACTTGTTTATGAACTTAAACTGAGCCGCCTGTCGGACTCTCGCTCCGTCTCGTGATAATAGTGTTTTTCTTCCGTGCTCGTGTCGGACTTGTCTCTATAGATCTATCGTTTCCTAATGTTTGACTCCCGCCTACTGCCTGCTTTTATTAACCTCGCCTTCTTGTTTTACCTTTTTAGTGGGACATTGGTTTGGTGCCGGGAGAACATGAATTTCTTATGCTTTTAATGGATTTAGTTTGTTGTTAAATAAATCTGAAAGTAACAAGTGACACTGCTGTTTTTGTTGTGTTTACGATACAGTTAGGACAGATAGGGTAGTACATCATTGTTTCTCAACCAGCACCTGGGACCTTCATGCTCTGAGGACAGCGCCCACTATAGGTAGCTTTCAGGATCAGAATAATGTAACCATAAATAAAAAACCTTGGGGCAACTGGCTGTGCAATGTGATGTGACCTACACCTTTGTTTGTTTGGTCAGGACAGTGCATGTTAAAGAACACACATGGGACTCATGGATGTAAACACACCACGCGGGATTGTAGCCATGAGTTCATTTACATCCATTGTCCCCCACTCGCACTCACAAACCACTCTCTCTCATCCTGTCCTGCTGTACATGTTTTAGTGGTAGGGGAAACCCGGAGGAAACCTGCGCAGACACGGGGAGACCATGCAAACTCCACAGAATGTCTGAAGTTGCACTAAAATAGATTTATTTAAAAATTATAATTTTGAATCAAGTTTAGAGAAACAACTTGGGGTCAAAAGGAACCTTCACATAACTTATCACTTGATCAAATAATGTTTTATTTTTTTTCCTTAAAGAATCAGTTATTTTATTTCTTATGAACAGGTTCCTAACTAGAATTGTTTCCCCGGTTCAATCGTGCAACATAAAACGTATAACACATAACTTAGAGAAATCATAAACTATAAAAACGTAAAACTTTAAGAATAAAATGCATAAAGAAGATTAAATTAAATTGTCAACTCGAATGACAGCATAATTTTCAAGCCCTTTAACTGTTAGAGGATAATGACATAATATGAATGTGATTGAAAAAACTTACAGTGATATCAGTATTTTATTCAAAATAAATATAATAACATATCAAAATCTACTGTTCCAAATTATTATGCAACTCAGTTTCAATCCATTTTAAAGGTTGTAATTAACTAAAATGGTCATTTGTTGAATTTGCAGCATTAGGAGGACGTTTTTACTGAAATCAAAAGCTATTTAAATCAAAAACATCTCAACAGGTTGTTATATTTTAACATAGCCTTATTTGATAGCAGCTTAAAAATTCTTAAATCCATTGAACTTGTGAGTTTGAAGACTTTCTGCTTGGATTTCTTTGCAGGATGTCAGAATAGCCTCCCAGAGCTGCTGTTTGGATGTGAACTGCCTCCCACCCTTATAGGTGTTTTGCTTGAGGCTCCAAAGGTTCTCAATAGGGTTGAGGTCAGGGGAGCAGGGGGTCCACATCATGAGTTTCTCTCCTTTTATGCCCATAGCAGCCAATGATGCAGAGGTATTCTTTACAGCAGGACATGGTGCGTTGTCATGCATGAAGATGATTTTGTTTGGGAAAACCGGCTCTTCTTTTTGTATCATGGAAGAAAGTGGTCAGTCAGAAACTCCTTCAGGGAGTCTAAAGGGGGCGACCAGCTCTCTCCCCTTGATTCTGACCCAAAACAAGACTCCGCCCCCTCCTTGCTAATGTCACAGCCTTGTTGGGACATGGTGGTCATTCACCAACCATCCACTACTCCATCCATCTGACCATCCAGGGTTACACAGCACTCATCAGTGAACAAGACTGTTTGAAAATGAGTCTTCATGTATTTCTGGGCCACTGCAGCCGTTTCTGCTCGTCAGCTTCAATGAACAGTTTAGGGGAGGCCGGATAGAAGGTTTATGCACAACTGCAGCCTCTGGAGGGTCCTACAGCTTGATGATCTGGAGACTCCAGAGGCACTAGCAGCTTCAAACACCTGTTTGCTGTTTTGTAGCAGCTGTTCTCTTAATCTGATGTGTTTGTCTGGGAGAAACCGTCCTCATTGTGCCTTTATCTGCACAAACCCGTGTGTGCTCTGAATCAGCCACAAATCTCTTAACAGTACGATGATTACGCTTAATCTTTCATGAAATTCATTCATTCATTCATTCAGGCATTCAACTATTTCACACTTTTCATCAGCAGAGAGATTCTTTTTCTTTTAGATTCTTTTAGACACAATTTTTGCTAAAACACAGGTAACACGATTATATTTAAGATTTTGCTAAAGATTATACCCAGTCTTCTTTAGTTTGACAATTTTTGTGATGTTTGTTTTCACTTCCTTATTGGACACCGACAGGAAGTGACATCGAAGAAGGTAAACAATTTTAAACTGTTGCCGTGCAACCATGTTAAGTCAATGGGAAATGAATGAGTCAAACTGCCTGCCTGTCAGCAGCTTAAAAATTCAAATAACTTTTCTGCCCAACATTTCTTCATTAAAATTGCGGCTTCACTGAAAAACATAACTATGCAACTGATGTAATCCATCTAAATAAGTCATATTTTCAAGAGCATTAAAATCTGTCATATGCACTTTAATAATGTGGACCATCCTTTTTCAGTAGTTTTTCCCATAACTGGGCTTAACCTGACAACTAATCATCCCAGGCGTCTGAGATTGATGTCACTGATTCAAAGAGCCCTGAGACACAATACCATCCATGAGTTTTTTTTGAAAAACTTTTTTAATTACTTTTATGACACTGAAATAAAATGTGCATAATAATTTGGAACGCAGTGTAGACCCACTGTATTTCCCTGGTGTGAAGATTATTGGGTGACTTGTGTCATGTGAAAGGCACTGTACAAACAAGATTCCCTTCTTTGCGTGATTTGAGCTTGATGGCCTGGTGGTACTTCCTTGTGGGATCTGGGTTTGTGTTCCTCAGCAGGTCCTCCAATGACTTGATGTCATCATTTTAAGGTTAATGATTACCCTGTAGCGCCCTTTGTCCCCTACTGCCCCCGTCCTGCCTGCCAGTCCCCGCTCAGCCCCATCTGTGCAGATACTGACATGTCCCAGTGCGTGTGCGTGAGCGACTTCGAGGAGCGGGCCCGCAAAGTGCTGCCCAAAGCCGTGTACGATTACTACCGCTCCGGGGCCGACGAGCAACGCACTCTGCACGACAATGTGGAGGCCTTCAGCAGGTACGGTCAGAGCTGCCGCGTGTGTGTCTGTGTGTGTGTGTGTGTGGGCTAGTGTTTCTCAACACGCACGTGGGTCGCAAGCCTTTCCCATTGAACTACTGAAACAGTGCAGAAACATGATATCGGAGTCTGTTAATTAGGGCTGGGATCCTGTGGGTGCCTCACGATTCAATACGATACACGGCTCACGATAACGATAACCTTACGATGCAGTGTGGGGCGACGGTGGCACAGATGGTAGAGCGGGTCGTCTCATGATCAGAAGGTCTGGGGTTCAAAGCCCGCCTCCTGTAGGTCGTTGTGTCCTTGGGCAAGACACTTCACCCTCCTTGCCTCCAGTGTCTGCGTACACTGGTGTATGAATGAGCGTGTGAATGGGTGAGTGGATCCTTGCTGTAAAGCGCTTTGAGTGTCTAATGAAGGTGGAAAAGCTCTATATAAGTTGAGACCATTTACCATTCATCGATATGTTGCTCAAAAATGATATATGATATATCACAATTTTTAAAGAAAGATACAATTTTTTAACATACAACATTTGTTTCATGTGCATCGTACCCCTTTAAAAAGTATAGTACTGCTACGTCATTAATATGCATGATGACATCAAAAGTATATTGGAATAAAAAGTATCGGTATCATCCCGCAAAAAATATTGCGATACATCTCAAAATTGATATATTGTCACACCCCTACTGGTAAATTTTTATTTTTTTATTTATTTGGTAGGGACAGTGCAAGTTAATGAACAAGCCACACCGGATTGTAGCCTTGGGCTAATTTCCATCCGTCGTCCCCCATGCGCACTCTCAAACACACTCTCATTCATCCTGACCTATTGTACATGTTTTTAGTGGTAGGGGAAACCGGAGTACCTGGAGGAAACCTACGCAGACACGGGGAGAACATGCAAACTCCACACAGAAAGGCCCGGCCTTGGTGGGAATCGAACTCGGACCTTCTAGCTGTGAAGCACGAGCGCTAACCGCTGTACTACCGTGCCGCCTAAATGACTTATTTAGATTGTCTATATTATGATTTCAGCTTTTTGGGCTTATTCAACAATGATTTCTAAGGAAAACACAAGATTTGACATTATGTACACTACAGTATAACAAACTGTATTCTGTTTTGGGTCGCAGCTCATTTACTGGTCCTGGAGAACCACTGATCTAAATCCTATTCATGTGCAGTTTTGGCAAAAATGTGTGCAGTTTTTTGCTCACAATTTGCTCGTTTATAATTTTCTTTTGAATAATTAAATTTCCCCTCATTCCTGTTTAATGGAATGCTTTTTTTGTCTATGGCATTAAAAAGCATTCAATTTGACTTGGCCCAGCATCAGAAAAAAAAAGACATTTTCCTGCACACTGTCATAAACATTCTCTTGTAGCATTCACAGAGTCCTAATCTTAACCCCACTGAATCTTTGGGATGTGCTGGAGAAGGCTTTGCACAGTGGTCACACTCCCATCATCAATACAAATTAATCCGAGGTATTTTCCGCTTTGTCCAGCTTTTGACCCTGGAAAACAAGGCAATTTAATTTTTTTCATTTAGTCATACTGACTTTATTCAAAACAGAATAGATCTCCTCTGATAATCTTCATAACTTGCATGTGGACAGAGCAAAAGCAAACTCTTAAACCTGCTTCAAATATAAATGCAAAAAAGGCCTTTTGTAAATTGTTCATGAAAACATTGAACAGAAAACATTTTTCCTCATGTTGTCACTCATCTTTACGAACGTCTCAAATCTATATTTATTTTTCCCTATTCAAGGCAAGGCAAGGCAAGTTTATTTGTAGAGCACAATTCATACACAAGACAATTCAAAGTGCTTCACAGTTGCAGAAAAAATTACAAGAAAACAGATCAAATCAATCAATAAAACATCAACATAAAGTTAATCAATGACAGTAAAAGGCAAGAGTGCAGATAAAATACTTTCAGTTTTCATATGCACGGGTAAAAAGAGCTGTTTTCAGCCTGGATTTGAACATTGTCAGAGTTGAGGCCTGTCTCACATCCTCATGAAGACTGTTCCAGATTTTAGCTGCATGAAACTGAAACGCAGCCTCACCGTGTTTATTATTGACTCTGGGAACCACCAGGAGACCCCTCCCTGAAGTTCACCTACAGAGTCTCGCTATAAAACAACAGAACGTCAAAAGCATAAAGGTGCCCTATGCATGTCTTTATGTAAAAAATAAACCTTTCAGTGAAACAGTGGCTGTATGGGTGGTTAGCTTTACTTTGCGTGTATGTAACCATGGATACGGTTCAATAGAGCGCCCTCTTTGCGCTCTATTGACTCTGTTGATACTTTTAAAAGTAACCTTAAGACTCATTTATTTGTTCAAGCCTTTAATTAGCTACTTTTGGGCTGCTATGATTTCTGTGTTGTTCTGACCCTTTTTATATGGTATTTAATTTTCGATTTTTAACTGTGTTGTGAAGCACTTTGTGGCCTTTGTCTGTGAAAGGTGCTATACAAATAAAGATTACTTACTTACTTACAATCAGCTGTGAAAACCTAAAAAACAATTGATTGTGGAGCGTCATCCAACCCAAGCATCCGCTGGGTCACTGAAAGGTCAAATACATGTTGATATTTGACATAGAAAGTTGCATAGTGCACCTTTATCTTTTTATGTGGAAGAAAAGGTGATATTTGTGCGTATTTCAACTAAAACCTACTTTACTCAAACACAAAATCCCCTCTGAACACACGGTTTCTGCAGAGCATCAGAAGTCATTCAATTCATTTGAAATGTCATTGAAAAGCATTAAATTACATTCAAACTGACGTTAAATCTAAATTCATGGGGAAATGATGACATCGCTCAACAGTTTTTACTTTAAAAGATCATTCAAAACTATGGTCTAAAACATGCTGCAGTTTTTGCTGACAAGTTTCCCATTTTGTCCAATTCTCTTTCCTCTAATGTAATATTTGCAAATCTTAAGAAAGTAAATATGCACAGATCTTTTCTGCATTTGTGGCATTAAAATATAGTATTTGGCCTTTAAAAATGGCATTAAAAAGTATTACTGTAAATTTGACTTGCTTCGGCCTGGATAAACCCTGGAACAATGTTTGTAACTTTCTGAAACAAAATAAAGCCATGAATTCAAACTTGGCTCTATCCATTGTTAAGATTTTGTTGCCATTTTTACTCATTACAAAAAATATTTTCATATGAAAATATAAAATACAATAAAATAAGAAGTTCTCATATTTAATGTAAAGCAAAAGTTTCAAATTGACATGTGGACGTTTAAACCTTTCTCCCTGTTCACCAGCAGCGTCAGACTTTGATAAAGAAATAAGACCATGTCCACACGGATCTTGATATTATAATAAATACAAATTAAGTACGTCCCTAGTCCTACTGCTGAACCCACTGTCCGGTCTGTGCAGGTGGTGTCTAGTCCCCCGCGTCCTGCGGGATGTGTCCTCAGTGGACATGTCCCTGTCCGTCCTGGGACAGAAGCTGAGCATGCCCGTGTGTGTGGCCAGCACAGCCATGCAGAGGATGGCCCACCCGACGGGGAGGTGGCCACAGCCAGAGGTACAGTATGTCCACTACACTATAGAGGGGCCAAAGGACTTGGCCATGAGGGGGCAGTAAACACACGGTTGTTGACTTTTAGAACACAAAAGAGCAAATGACACTAGTTAGCTGGGACTGGGAACAGTGGACAATGCTCTAAAAACGTTGTGCGCACAGTTTCTCAACAGAAAAAGTTGGTTTGGTGTTAATTTTCTCTTTAAAAAACAAAGTTGACCAAACCTCAGGCACCACTGACTGGAGAATAATCTGCCAGATGTCTATGTGTGCTGTCAGGACGTTTACATGTGAAGTCTAATCCGACTAGGCTAAAGATTTGACTCCTATCTGAAACCAGTCTTGTCACATGACACTGATCCAAATGTCCTTTGGAGCAGCAGAGGAGCGGTGCAGCTCCCTGCCAGCAGGGGGCAGGAGGTTGAGGACTGTGCACAATCCGGTTGACCTTTGGCTGCTGTGTTGTTGTTAGCATACAGTTAGCCCCGATTAGCCCAAGATGCTTTCAGACCAAACTGTTCTGGGGTCAGGGGTTCGAATCCCGGCTCCTGCAGGTGCAGACTGTTGTTGTGTCCTTGGGCAAGGTACTTCACCCAATGCCCATGTGTGAGTGGTTGGTGGTGGTCGGAGGGACCGTTGGCGCAGATGTGTGCAGCCTCGCTTCTGTCAGTCTACCCCAGGGGAAACTATGGCTACAAAATGTAGCTTACCACCATTCATTCACTCCATCAGCATGGAGTGAATGAACCCCCCTCCCTTTCATGTGTGAAGCGCTTTGGGTGTGACTAGTGGGGTGCGTACCGATGTTCCCCGGGTCCGATGTTCCCCCACTTCTATTAGCGGGGGGAATTATCGGTACCTCGCATATTAAAAAGTCCCGATGTTCCCCGGGTCCGATGTTCCCCCACTTCTATTGGCGGGGGAACATCGGACCCGGGGAACATCGGGACTTTTTAATATGCGAGGTACCGATAATTCCCCCCGCTAATAGAAGTGGGGGAACATCGGACCCGGGAACATCGGGACTTTTTAATATGCGAGGTACCGATAATTCCCCCCGCTAATAGACAATGAGACAAGTTCCGCTGTTCCCCGCGTGTGCCCTTTGATGTTCGCATTTCTTCATCCATGAAAGACGGGATATGATCCGTGCCAACTTTTGTGAATACCTATAGAGAGGAAATACCAACTAGCCTATTTACTTTCCTTTTTCCCTCTCGCTCTCTGTGTGTTCATATTTCAGCTGATCGCAGCTTGTGTCAATGGCTAACTTTGGGCATGTTATCCAGCTCTCCCCTCGCTCTCCCCAGGCATCTGCTATTTGACATCTCTGACTGAATAAAATGAAGACGATTGAAACTATTGCTGCATAGTTTTTCAAACACGCGATTTTGCTTAGAGCATCATGCTTTTACGCATAATGGAGCCCTGTGGGAGGAGCGCGGGTCCGGTAAGGTGCGCTCACTTTGCGCAGCTGAGAATGAGAAGCTACAACAGACCCCGCCGGTGAGCCTGACTCTGGTCAGCTCATCACAGGTAGAGCATCCTCTCCAAGTAAACTTCGTTTGTTTAAACGACCTCCGATTTGAAAGTCCTTGGATGTTTTGCGTGAGAACTTTCTCCAACAAGTTACAAGGTTACAAGTATTTCCAACGCCTCAGCATTTCATAAAAGAAGCATTTAAATGAAAGGCGATAAAAAGCCAAAAGGATAAACGATTGGCGCAGTGTCTTGCACGCCTCGTTTAGTGTTTTTGGTTTCTTGCAATAGCTCCATCAGATCACTCAGGTCAAACGCGAATACATCATTTTTCGTTTGCCAATTTAGTCCCAGTATTTTTAGTCCAGTGCCTTTTACTTCAGCATTTTCGTTTCCTGAGATGTGCATTGTTCCTTTGTAAAACACACATTAGGTTTGAACCTTTTATCAGTTGGTCAAGACGCCTTTTTGCAACATCATATTTTGAAGATAATTCATTCTTTTCGTTCCAATTTTCTTTTAATTCGTTTTAGTTAGTTCTCCATTTGCACTGACTCAGTCCAGCAGAGTCCAAAATATTGGACGGATGCATGGACCGGAGAAGGTGCCGTGGTTCGTTCTTTGTTTTTTTTATTTCTTTGTTTGTCATTTCAAAATAATAATCGAAAATCAATTACAATTTTTATTTTGTTTTCAATTTGAAAACAAAATTACTAAATTGAAAAAACAGAAGGCCTTTCTATAAATGTGGAGCGCAGCCCTTTGATCGCAGCGCGCTACAGCGGGACCGCGGCACGTTCTCTCCTCTCTCTTTCTCTCTTCTGTACACTTAACAGTGGGACAGTGAATAATACAAATAAATAAGGTCAATTGATTTGAAAAGGGGCTGATAAAAGAGAGGATGCAAGAAGGGATGACAGGTCGGGGACACAAGTTTTAGGAACAGAGCGCACGATGCAACAATCTGCACAGAGACAGCCAGATGTGCGTCCTGCAGACAACGGTGCAGACCGTGCAGATGTGTCTGTCCTGGGAGAGGCAGTGAAGTGAATGATAAGGACCGTCGGGTGGGCTAAGGACAAAAGTGGGTGTTCACAGGTCCACCCGCGGTGCTGCGTAATTGCCCGATCACTGGCCATGTTAGCAGTTTTCCTTTTCTGCTCTTCCTCATCGTTCTCATTTAATATCTATGGATCGCTTTTTTGTCAGCTGCATTAATAAAACAGCAGCGCAAATACTGTTCAACGTCATTCAATCACAGAGGCCTCAGTGGAGTCTCTCGGAGCATCTGATGGCTGAAGCACAGTGCGTAATGAGCGCATGACAGGCGGCGGCACTGGGAGAGAAGTGAGGACGCAATGCATGTGTTGCCCCATTCGTAAAAAGATCCCTAATTTAATGTGCATAAGGCTGGAGTGCAGACATCAGATAAAACTTAGAGCTTAGAGTTAGGAGCGGTATGGCACGAGCCGTTGCACTTGGCTCTCCGCACACCGCGTGATGGAGTATGCTGGGGCTTCACGGAGAAAAACATGGATTACGATCGAGCTACAACAACGAACCAGTCAAACAAACGGAGGGAAATCTATGGGTGTGGGTGAGTTTGCTGTAGCTAATTTTACTTTTCTTGTCTGAACTGCGACACGTTCTTATTCTGAGGTTGTACAAACATGTTGTAGGCTATTACAATGCGAGATCTACAAGGCTTATAATATGTTATAAAGTTATCAGTAGGCGAGTTATGAGCGAAATCAAGCCGCTTGTTGCTCCATTATCCGCACGTACCGGGCCGGGCTGTGCCAGGCGGTGAAGAGAGAAGAAAGAGCGGTGAGAGGCGAGTGTTTACTGCCTATTGAGAATGAGGAGTCACGTGCCGAGTTGGGGTGATTTGGGGGGGGGCTCTGAGCCTGTCGGACATATTGGCTGCGGATTAGGGGCACGCTCCCAGAATTTCACGCATTCCTCATATTCCAGAGCACTTTAAATTTTGCGCATTTACGTTTTCGGCGAGACAGAGACGGATCTACGAATACGACAACGAAAATGAGGAAAGTAAAGCAATGCAAAGAGATAAGGCGAAAGAAAGGGACCTTACAGGAACAAGCTCATACCAAGCGCAAAACAGCGTATTTGGAGAAGCTTGCAGACATTCAAAACATCAACACACGAGCTCCCTGCAGCAGAGACCTGGACCATTTACCTCCGTGCACATACATGGACATAGTAAACTACCTTGTATTTGGTGTAAGTTACTACACGATGCTGGAGTTTAAAAGCCACAAGTCTTTGGAAAGTTACGAGACTTTCTGCTGTGGCTGCGTGCAGGACATGGCTCTACAAGCCTCCCGCTGGTGAGAACAGCGTTGTACTGGCAAAAGTAACTTTCCTCACATGCGTTTTAGTGTGTTGTCATTACATTGCATTTAGCGGACACTTCTTGACCAAAATGACAAAGTAATAAAGTGCGTGTTTCGTAAACACTACATTGTTACGGGATGTTCAATGTACACAAATGTTTCCAACATGTTTTGACAGGTCAGACTTGCGCTATTTGATGCTGTGTCCATTTCTGTAGCCTAAGAAACTGTATCCCATTGTTCCTACGTTTTCCATGTCTATCGTGTGAGGTATTGGAGCAGTTTTTAACACAGCAGTGACTTACAGGCATGGTAAACAGTGCGGAATAGCAAGAACCTCCGCTACTACGACGTTAACAACACACGTAAACGATGTGTATTGCCGCCGGAGCGCAGCCAATATGTCGGCGAGGCGGGGATGGGGAGGGGGGCTCTGTGCCGTGACGTCAACTCCTCATTCTCAATAGGCCTATCGGCTAGAAGAGTTTACAGCAGGACTTTAATTGTCGGGCGCATGAAGACGCGCAGCAATAACATGTCTATGAGCGAGACCCGCAGCCGGGGAACACCGGGCCCTCCGGCGTTCGGAGGGTCCGATGTTCCCCGGGTCCGATGTTCCTCGACCCGGGGAACATCGGACCCGGGGAACATAGGTACGGGGGAACATCGGACCCGGGGAACATCGGACCCGGGGAACATCGGGCCGACCCCTGACTAGTATCATATAAAAGCGCTATACAAATAAGATTCCCTTCCCTTCCCTAACTGCGACGTCCTACAGATCTTTAACTAGGTCTGTCCCAGTGTTTAAGCTCAAATCCACCTAAAACTCGCAGTTAACTCGACTAGCAGCTAGCTAAAGGCTAACGTAATATGATTCCATGCTCCCCCAGGATCTCTGTTGATGAGAATTGTGCAATAAACTGTACATTCAAAAAGTAAAACTTTAAAAGCTGCTTTAAATGTAGCTGATGGTTTTAGTGACTTTATTTGAGCTTATTTCATACGATCGATTAGCGCTAACGTTAGCCGTAGCTCTGATGGGAGTCTCCTGTTTCATGGCCCAGCACACATTCTCAGCGCTGATCCAGCTCTAAGTGGAACTTAGCTACTTCTAATGGACTACAGCAATTGTTTAGCAAACACAATGTTATTTGACATGTGTTGTTTTGTGTTTGGAGCCTGAATGTTAGTTTCCGGGGCAGGGACAGCATGCACGGTTACTTTGTGTTAAACCAATGCGGTTTAATTTGACTCTGCGGTTACATGCTGCTCCAATCTGACCGCAATCAGCCCAGGCCGATCGACGCGGGGGAAAGTCTGATAGCGCCCATATACTAAACCCCCGGGTTTATGTGGGTTTGGGCGCTTCTGTTCTGGTCCGAATAGGACAAGAGCAGACGAGAAATGCAACTTCCCCTTTGTCATGTATCACTGAGTGACAGACTTGTGTTGTTGCACAGCCTGCAAGGCGATGGGGACAGCGATGATGCTGAGCTCCTGGGCCACCTCCACCATAGAAGAGGTGGCCGTGGCCGGAGGGGCCCCGGGGGGGTCCTGTGGATGCAGCTGTACATTTATAAAGACCGCGAGCTGAGCCTGTCCTTGGTGCGGCGTGCTGAGCAGGCCGGCTACCAGGCCATCTTCCTCACCGTGGACACGCCTTACCTGGGCCGCCGCTGGGATGACGTCAGGAACCGCTTCAAACTGCCCTCCCACCTCAGGTAGGACCAGGGAATATATGTGAATAAACTGAACTCAAGCTTGTTTCTTTAAAGACAGATATAAACTGCAGCATAAAAGTTGGATTCAATTCTAATTCACTTCACTAGAGCTGGGTAACGTTACATTTCTTTCGATACCAGTACTTTAAGGGGCGCCATTGCGCCTGGCATGTTTGGCGAGTAAAATCCCTAGCTGTGAACTTGTTCATAACAATGGCAATAAAACCTATTCTGATTCGGATTTAACTATACTTGGTTTTTGATACCTATACTAAAATATAGCCGCAACGCGGCGATTTTCGGCCCTTTTGTCTCCCTCAATCTAAAATTACGGTATTGCTACTGCCTTTATGTTTGTTTTTAACTTTTTCCCTAGGGTCTTAGTTTTAGGATTTTTGGAATGCGCTAACGCCACCTTTTCCACCTTATACACTATAAATAAATACATTCACGTGACAAAGTAGCTTCAACCAGAGGAATCTGACATCTGAAGCCCATGTCCAGGATCCGTCTGTGTGTGGAGGCTCTTGATGCACAGACTGCAGCCTCAGTCCACTCCTTGTGAAGGTCCCCAACACTTTTGAATGGCCTTTTCCTGACAATCCTCTCCAGACTGCGCTCATCCTGAGATGTTTCTGAGATGTTTTATTTGGGGTTTATACAAGCTGTGAGCCATAATTATCAAAATTATAACAAATAAAGGCTTGATATATCTCACTTTGCATGATTATTTTGGCTCACAGCTTGTAAAAAACACAAATTCAAAATCTCCGAAAATTATAATATTGTGAAAAGGAACTATATTGTCGGCTCAGAGTGTCTCCCTTTTATCAGCTAATGAATCCAAAACAGGGCCCTGAGACTTTAAATGGTCTCAGTGGTTCAGTAGAATTCACCATCATGGGGAAGACTGCTGACCTGACAGTTGAGCAGAAAACCATCATTGACAAAAGCCTCAAAAGGTCATAGCAAAAGAAGTTGGATGTTCTCAGTGCTGTATCAAAGGACATTAATATAAAGTTGTGTGGAAGAAAAAGGTACACAAGCCGCAGGGATGAGCGCAGGCTGAAGAGGATTGGCAGGAAAAGGCCAACTTGGGCATCAAAATTATCTCCCAGTTTCCCAGAAGAAAATACAAGATAAGGCTGCGTCATGTGCAATTTTCTACTCGGCAAGTGGTATTTTCCAATAATTACGAGAGCACATGAAGGCGGCATGCGTGTGTTTATATGGCCGTGCTGAAGCTGCAAACCACACTGTAAATCCAAATTGAAAGTATTAGTATTAGAGGAAAGCTGGAAAAAAATCTGTTGAAGTGACAGTATGAAAAGTCCCCATTGAAACGCCCCACTCTCTCCATAACCTCACCCCAGCGGGACACTGGCGCCCCAGGGCTTCTTCTCGTCTTCACTAAACACTTTGTGTGTGCAGCATGTCCAACTTCTCGGCCCCGTCCCTGTCCTTCTCAGAGGACAGCTATGGGGAGGACAGCGGCCTGTCCGTGTACGTGTCCAAGGCCATCGACCCGTCCTTGAGCTGGGAGGACGTCCTGTGGCTGAAGGCACACACACAGCTCCCGGTCATCCTGAAGGGCATCCTCAGTGGTACGGACAGTTTCTAGAAGCTACACCCAACAAAATAGAAACGCAACACTTTTGGCTTTCATTTCTCATGTGCTGAACTCAAAGGTTTCAAACTTTGTTTATAAACACAACAGACCCATCCATCTTCTTCCACTTGTCCGTTGCCGGGTCGTGGGGGCAGCTGTTGGAGCTGCACCAGCCCCTATAGCGCCCCCTGCAGGTGGTGGGTCCACAGAAGGACGGCCTCATGGTTCTAACCGGGCCTGTTGGTCTCTCATAAGGGGCTTCTGACAACAGAGCCATTTATTTCAAATATTGTTCACAAATCTGTCTAAACCTTTTTGTGAGCACTTCTCCTTCCCCTTCACGGCTGTGGCAGATCAACATGCTGATTAGATGCAGGAATATAGGCTGTCTACAATAAAAGGACACTGAAATGTTCAGTTTAGCTTTATTGAGGGGTCAGAAAACCAGTATCTGGTGTGATCATTTGCCTCATGCAGTGCAGCACATCCCCTTCAGAAGGTCCTTCAGTAGAGAGTTGGAGCTGTAGCTTTCAGACAGACTTTACCCCACAGAACAGTCCTTTACTGCGACAGCCCCACCCACTAATGTTACAAGAATCACACGTTTGACTGATGATACTTTTAACCCTGAGAGTTACGTCAGTAATCATATTCAGAGTGGGAAGGCTCATTTCTAGTGTTGGTGTTAAGGAAAAGGAAAGACTAAGTGGTTTGAGAAAGGGCCTTGGCTATTTTCTTCTTTGGCTATGCGACTGAACTGGAACATGTGATCTGTCCAGTCACTTTGCTGGCCACGCGAAAACTGGGATGTTTTCATCTTCCAGGAATTGTGTACAGATCCTTCTAACATGGGGCCGGATGGCGTCTCCCCCTCCACCCTTAGACACTGCGTGGATCAGCTGGCTCCCGTCTTCACAGACATTTTCAACACCTCCCTGGAGACATGCCACGTGCCGTCCTGCCTTAAATCGTCCACCATCATCCCTGTCCCCAAAAAACCACGAATCACAGGACTTAATGACTACAGGCTGGTGGCGCTGACGTCTGTGGTCATGAAGTCTTTTGAGCGCTGGGTCCTGCCCCACCTCAAGGACATCACCACCCCCCTTCTGGACCCGCTGCAGTTTGCCTACAGAGCCAACAGGTCTGTGCAGCAGTTGCTGCACCTCCAGTCACCAGTCCGTTAAACTGATCAGGTTTGCGGATGACACCACCCTCATCGGGCTCATCTCGGACGCCTACAGGAGAGAGGTGGACCGGCTGGTGTCCTGGTGCAGCCACAACAACCTGGAGCTGAACGCCCAGAAGACAGTGGAGATGATCGTGGACTTCAGGAAAGACACAGCCCTCACCTCCTCCATCACCGTGTGGTCCATCCTCACCTCCTCCATCACCGTGTGGTCCATCCTCACCTCCTCCATCACCGTGTGGTCCATCCTCACCTCCTCCATCACCGTGTGGTTCATCCTCACCTCCTCCATCACCGTGTGGTCCATCCTCACCTCCTCCATCACCGTGTGGTCCTCCTCACCTCCTCCATCACCGTGTGGTCCATCCTCCATCCCTCATCCTCACCTCCATCACCGTGTGGTCATCCTCACCTCCTCCATCACCGTGTGGTCCATCCTCACCTCCTCCATCACCGTGTGGTCCATCCTCACCTCCTCCATCACCGTGTGGTCCATCCTCACCTCCTCCATCACCGTGTGGTCCATCCTCACCTCCTCCATCACCGTGTGGTCCATCCTCACCTCCTCCATCACGTGTGGTCCATCCTCACCTCCTCCATCACCGTGTGGTCCATCCTCACCTCCTCCATCACCGTGTGGTCCATCCTCACCTCCTCATCCCTCCCTCCCATCACCGTGTGGTCCATCCTCACCTCCTCCATCACCGTGTGGTCCATCCTCACCTCCTCCATCACCGTGTGGTTCATCCTCACCTCCTCCATCACCGTGTGGTCATCCTCACCTCCTCCATCACCGTGTGGTCCATCCTCACCTCCTCCATCACCGTGTGGTCCATCCTCACCTCCTCCATCACCGTGTGGTCCATCCTCACCTCCTCCATCACTGTGTGGTTCATCCTCACCTCCTCCATCACCGTGTGGTTCATCCTCACCTCCTCCATCACCGTGTGGTTCCCCGGCGCTACAGAACGGGACCAGCACCGGCTGCAGCGCATTGTGCTGCTGCTGAGAAGGTGATTGGCTGTGAGCTCCATCTCTCCAGGACCTGTTCACCTCCAGGACCTGGAGGCGTGTGGGTCGGATCACAGCTGACCCTTCTCACCCTGGACACGGACTATTCACCCCTCTCCTCTCAGGCAGGAGGCTACGCTCCATCCAGACCCATACCTCCCGCCACATGAACAGTTTTTTCCCTCCACCATCAGACTCATGAACATAATAACCTGTTCCAGCCATTTGCATTACTCAAATGCACTATGTGGTACGTCCACACTTGGATCTGCTGCAAACACTTAATGCACCTGAACATCTGTAAATACACTCTGTTTAAATTGTTGTCTTTATCATATTTAAAATGTAATCTTCTTTATGCATGCCCTTATAAGTCTGTAGTTTTGAAGTTGTTATAGTTTATTATTTATGTAAGTTATGTGTTATATGTTTCATCTTGCACGATTGAACCAGAAAACATTCCTAGTTGTGAAGCTGTTCACTGACGAGGCTAATAAAACAATTCTGATTCTGATTATCATCTTGCAACATGAGGTGATGGAACAACGGTCCTGAGGATCTCGTCACAGATCAACAACCCGATCCTCTCTATGTGTGAGGCAAATGGTGACACTCCAGATAACAGGCTCGCTGGAGATGAGTCAGACGGACGCAGTTTCGATCGCCGCCTGCAGACGCACAGTGTCCTCTGCAGTTCCCTGTGCATGATGGGCAAACAAACACCTGTCAGCGACTCACGCTCTGGTGATAGATACAGCTGCTGTGATCCTCGCTCAGCTGTGACCTCCTCCTCTCTTCTCAGGTCAACACTTTAGATCTGGACAAATAAGCTACTTTAAAATATGATTAAACTATTAAAGTTGTCCAGTTCTCATGGTTGATACTTTTCAGAACAAACTCATGATTTAGAGGACATGCTTTATCTCACAAACTTGGAACAAACAAATCAAGTTTTCTCTGCTGTTTCTTTACTCCAGCGACATCATTCACCATTAGAGGGCTTAAGTGAGTTCAAGTTGAAATGAACGTGTGGACTTCAGACTTTTTTCTCCGCCCTTGTTGTGCCCGGCTACCCTCGCCGATCATCCAGGCGAGGCGCAGCCGCATCTGGAACGAGCATACTGACAACCTAACCTGTGCAATATTCCTGCTGCGTCTAATTAATCTAATCTAATTACAGATTACTTATACCACCAGTTTCCTTAATACTTTCAAATGGAAATAGGGCATTTTACGTATAAAACGTCCCATAATCGTAAGTATTTTCAGCAACAAAATTCTAATTATGGGTAGAGCCATGTTTAAGTTTATGGGTTTATTTTGTCAATATATTGGATATGAAGATTTTGGATTTCTTCTTTAAACTAGTTATTCCAGAAAACTGTAGAGATTCAAAGATGTCCTTGTTTTTGGAATCAGGCGGGAGTTGGATATTAATATCTGAGAACATGGCCTTTGACTTTATAAAAAGGCTACAAAGCTCTTTCATGTGTTCAATAATATCAGGGTTTCCATTATTACGTCATTAAATTAAATGGGCTTGTAATTAATAATTAATAGTTTAGTAATTAATAGTTTTATTCTAGGTGAAGGCACATGGTCACCTAAAGAGTTGTTAAATGTATCTTCAGTTCACTATAATGCATTTTGATTGTGTTTTATTGTGAATATTTCCTTTTGTACTAATGCCTGGTGTTGCTTCTCAGCGGAGGACGCCCGTCAGGCTGTGGACTGTGGTGTGGATGGGATCCTGGTGTCTAACCACGGAGCGCGGCAGCTGGACGGGGTGCCAGCCACGGTCAGTGTGTGTCCCTCTGGCCGCCGTGTCACCAAGCACTTCTGCCTCATCTTAGTCACAGGGCTGTCACCAAAAAAACCATAATGTACTTCCTGAAGGGCATTCTATTGGAAAAGAATTCTTCCATAAACTTATCTGTGTCCCCAAATACCAGGTTCACATTTCCAATCAACAATTGGTTTTACTCACTTCGCAATGGAGCTCAACAGCCCCGCCCTCCCCAGGCTCCGCCCAGAGGCAGAAGTAAGAATCCATTCAAATCGAGTTTAAAGTGATAGTCTGTAAGTCTAAGGGCCCGATCTTCTCAACAACAGCACTGTTTAAGTTAGTGTCTTTCGTACAGATAACGGTGTGGCAGTGCTTTCACCGGTCACCAGAGGGTGGCGCTTAGAGAAAAAAAGGGGTTAGCTGAGGCGCACTGTGCTACAAACAGCGTTGCCCCTTTGCTCTCCTCTTACATTATCATGCACAGCCTCTTGCCTGTTATCAAGCTTTTGCAGGACAAACTACAAACTATTTCTCCCACTATAAGTTGAACACTGCCCAGGTCCCTAATATATGGATTGTCCGTTCTAGTGTCAGGATTAAAGAACACGGGGATAACTCCACACCGCAAAAAACAGGTTTATTTTGTCGACCTTTTGGATATAACGATTTTTGGGGGGATTTCTTATTTTGTCTTTAAACTAGTTATTCCAGACAAACAGTAAAAGTTCAAAGATGTCCGTTTTTTGGGGGTTCAAGCTCAATAAATCAGGCGGGAGTCAGATATTGACATCTGAGAACATGGTCTTTGACTTTATAAAATGGCTACGGTGCATGAGTCTCGTGCGTTCATTATATCAGGGTTTCCATCATCCAAGTCATTAAATTAAATGTGCTTATAACTAATCATTTTTCCAGGTGAAAGCACATGGTCAGACAAACTGATCAAAAACCTGAAAAAAAGAAGAGAAAAAATGTAAGTTGTGCCTGCATTGTCTCCCGTCACTGAGCCTCGTCTTGTCCTTCAGCTGGACGTTCTATCGGAGGTGGTGCAGGCCGTGGCGGGTCGCTGTGACGTCTACCTGGACGGGGGGGTCCGGAAGGGCACAGATGTCCTGAAAGCCCTGGCGCTGGGAGCCAAGGCTGTGTTCATCGGCCGCCCAGTGCTGTGGGGTCTGGCCTGTCAGGTGATGAACCACACTTTACACCATCAACAGTGTCATCTCTCAACACTCATAATGTTACAAGTCCTACGCTGTTCTTTATCATTTGTAAGAGAATCTCTACAAAACGATGATCGAAAGGTCGGGAAGAATAGGCAGCAGTCGGATGTCTTATGCAGGAGAAGTTTTATTGCCATCTTTGCGAGACCCGAGGCATGAGCTCAAAGCACAGTACAGTAGCACAGTCCTAACATTCAAATCTGTCCATCCTTCCACATCAAGAGAGTTAAGTAAACCTGGTGCCACGTAGGCACTAAGCATCTACCACTGGCAGTGTGCCACGTGAATTCTAGGCCACAAGTCATAGAAGGCCAAATTGTACTGTTTTGGTAGTACGATATGATAAGGCCATGTGTGAGGGCCGAATTAACTCTATAATTCCCCATCACGCCACCCTTTTGAAACACGTAGTAGTTTCACCCAAGTTAAAAGTAAATGTAACCTTAAATAAAACCCAATTAGAATCAAGTTAAGATCAATCAAAGCTAAGTCCCAATAAACTCTCAACAAGATTAACTTCCTATGTGGAAGGACACACAGAATCTACATTTCATAACAATATTCAACACTTAATTCAACAGTACACGGGTCATTGTGATGGAATAAAATGACCCCCCTCTCAGTGACCCCAAAATACTGAGGCATGTGGTCATTAGATTCACTTAATCACCCAATCGGGGTAAATACTGCTACCAATAAAAACACATGCATCAAGTACTAAGGGCGTATAAGAGGGGGCACCATAACCAAACGTCCGATCCCAGACTATATTGCCAATTATCCTGGGACGGTAAAAGATTATGGCCACCAATTCAGTTTCTCCTGCAAATTATATTATTATTGGTCCAAGTCAGAAAATGTACATACAAGAAAATACAAACACCACAAAAACATAAAAAAAAAATAAGTATTTCAATTCTCAGGAAAACCACATTCACCTATTAAGAGAAATGCCCATAAGCAAAAAAGAACAATCTTCACACTCAGGACGTCGAAACACCTCCAGGTGCCTCGGATCTATAAGGGACATGACTGGACCATCTTGGATGAGCCATCGGGATTAATATACCCACAGCCATCAAGATGTCCTTACGAACCTCCATGTCGGAATAGAATGGCGTGTAGAGTCAACGGCGTCCGAGGAGAAGCATGCTAAGTCATACTTTTATGCACAATGACATTTCCCATAAAATTCAAATCTAACTGGATGGTAACCCTCATTATTTGCGATCTTAACTAGCTTAAGACAGAATACAGTTCACCCGCTTCCCATATTTTAATCAAGATTAAAAGTAATGTTACTGAAAAATGCTAAGCAAGAACCCCCAATAAGACCAAAACATATTCATCCTTGTATACTTCAGGCGTATCGGCTTCTGACGTAGAGCTTAAAACCTTCCTCCGACCTAAACATACCTGCAATAAGCAACACACAAAACATAAATGACAGGACCTCCCCACAAGACAACCAAGTATTAAAACCTGCTCCATGCATCTTGTGAGTCCGGACCTGCAAAGTTATGAATTCAAATTCAGATATATAAAGCCATGAAAGATAAGCACTATGAATTAGAATATAAATGCAAAATCACAAGAGGCTGAAAACTGACTGGACCAAAAATGAATAAAAAATAAGAATAAAATAAGGATAATAAAAATAAAAATAATAATAATAGTAATAATAACAAAATAATAATAATAATAGTAATAATAATCAAAAAAATAGTAATAATAAAACGATACTAAAATAATAGTAAATAGAAAAAATAAGAAATATAAAAACATGAAAATGAAATGTTAAAAACTAGGTAAATATAGAAATAGGTATACAAAAAATGGCCTCCCACTAAGTCCTAATCAATCTCTGTACATTTGTCGCGCTTATGGAAACAAAATGTGAACCATCAGTGGTTATGAGCCGCGGGAACAAATCCTGACTTAACGCTCAACTTGGTATTTGCCACTGATGTCGGACCTCAGTGTTATGGCAATAAAAAGGCAATATACAAATATAAAAAATAATAAATATTAAATGCATAAAATAACAAAAACTAGAATAACAAAACTGAATATATAAAAAAAACCTTAACACATCCTATGAAGTTAAAAGTGTATAAAAACTTATCAACTATAAAAGAGGAAGAAACATTTTAAATAATAAATGTAAATAATAAGTAAATAAAGCTAAATATAAAATTAAGGCAAATATAAAATGAAAACACTCATAAATGTACAAATGAAAATGATGCAAAATGAAATAAATGCAAAGGCAAAGTGGGGTGTGTAAGATGAACCTGTCGTTCCTCTCCAAACACAAACTCCTTCAAACACCTGCATCAAAATCATATCATACAGTTACTTCTGGCTAAACTCAACCACACTTTGACACTAAACCAATGTAAACCTTTTAGATGCAAATGTAGAACCAATTATCTTGCTAAATTTGTATTAAATACCTCGATACATTATGTCTGCTTACATAAATCTTAATCACCAATTATTCAAACCCAAACCGATATGTGGTTGCCTTTTTGTCAGATCCAACCCGTCTCTCAGGTCGCCTGTGAAAATAATGTTATACTTGCAAACAGCACACACATCAGTACAATTTCTACAAACTTGCCGACCAAATATGACTTTTCGTTAGATTTGTGTTCAATTATCATGACCTAAATGTCAATCATTACTATCAATCGCAAGTTAATATATATGATGGGATAATAAGTGCTTCCTTCGTTTGCTTGGAAACACAAAATAAATACACAAAGGATACAGATGCCTCCGGACATCAGAGCGAACTGACATTGTCTTCTTCCACGCTGCCTCCTGCAACCACAAAGAAGCACACTCCGGCCTGCACAAGGCCACATGTTATCATGTCATGTGTATTGTTCTCTGCTCCTCAGCTCCTGTCCTGAGTCAGGCCCTTCTGCAAATTCCCTGTCTCTGTGGGAAATGAACGTTATCAACTAGAAAGAATATAGATTAAAACGTGTTACACACTTAATACATACAGGTTACTAAAAATAGGCACACTCCTATGATCTTATAGTAAATATAACATTAAAAATGCAATCATGGCATTAGTATGGTTAGTATGAAGCCATAATATCCTTACACACTTCCTATTGTTTACAACAACTGGGTTTTATTTACACTACGTCACGTTATTTCTGACGCTTTCCCTGTGTTTAATGATCGGGTTTTAGACTTGAAGTTCAACTACTTACTGTAACTTTTGTTTTCAAAATTTACAGTAAGTAAATTTAAGTAAGTAAACAAAATTTGTTCCTTCTAGATCAAAAGAGTCACAATTATTTCTACAGAGATCAAATCGACTCTCCTTCTTGGCCCCTCCTCTTTTCAACAGTTACACGGACTCGGTGCACCAGAGTCGTGAAAGTGTGGAAAATGAGCAATATACTTTTGAGGTCATAAGTGTGACCTTTCTCTGAGTGACTCTTAAGATACCGGATTTACACTGATTATCACCTTTGCTATTTTTTGAAATAAAACACGTTTGCCAGCACAAATTTCAGATTTGAAGACACCGTTCTACTACACTGCATGCAAACCTCTTCATCGGACTGCGCGCAACGCAAGACCACAGTCTCAGATCTAAATCTAAGAACACGCTATGAGTTCAAATCTAGATTCAGCCTCCGCTGACAAGTCTCGGCAAATGACACTATATTTCAACTTCAGCATCAAAGGGTTTTTCAGTGTAAGTGTAAACGATTACTTTATTACAATGCTCCAAATTAAAGTACACCAGTACCAACCGCTTATCAGAATTTAGGACTTCTTCTTTTGCTTAAAACCTAAACCAACAATAAAACACAGCACAATCAATTTCTGCACAAAACTCACGCAACTTACTTGAATAAAAGTCACACTATTTCGTGAGGTTCAGAGACAACACTTACACAATACGAGAATTGTTAAGCCTTAACCCAGATCCTAGAACACAACTAGAACGACTATACAAAATTAGACTCACTAAATAGAAAGAAATATACAATAATCACATCATTAATCATCTGGCAACCTCTCCTCTTTCAAATCACAAAACCTCTCCGGTTTAATTGACTCCAATCAACATAGCTCTAAAACCCTCTTCACTCTCCTCGCCAATATCACAAAACCTCTGACTCTCGTTTTCAACACGTGTAACCATTCCCTGCCTCCGAGATCTCCATTATCCATCGACACCTGATCACACGGGCCTCTACCTCTCACCACATCACCCCAAAGGCACTTCATAACCTGGTCCCTGTACATATCTTCACTCTCAAACTCTCCGTCCCACCGGCCAACTCATCACCATGGGGAGCTATAACACACTTCGGGCACTAATCAGAAAGCAAGCAAATTAATCTCTATCACTACTATCAACAAAACATTTTCACACGAGAATGGTAACCTCAAGTTGCTTTTCAAAGTTAAGGGGATAATATTTTATCAGCTGCAAGGATATCACTGATTAAATATTCAAGATCTCTCTGTCATTAATTTATTTAGTAATGTATTTATTTTACATAAATTCCTAAGGCCTACTGCAAATCAGGTAGGATTGAACTTAGTACAATTTGCCTATAACTTAAGAAAGTATTAGAATTAATATACTATTAAAGCAATAACGGGCCTTGGCTTCACCTAAACTCGCCTCGTTAACATTGAATAATTTTTACTTTATGTACCCTACAATGTCTATGTTTGTTAGTTATTTATCACTCTGTAAATATCAAACTATTCAATTACATTTATTTATTTATTTCATTATCTACTTTATCTTGATAATTATAGCTGTTCAATTGAGATTCAAATAGTTTGACCAATCTGAGCATTAAAAAAAGTCAAAAAGAAGATTAGAAAAAATAAATAAAGAGAATTTACAGTAGCACGGAGTCCCATGGGGCCTAGCCCATGGGCAAAACACAAAAAATTGATTAAAAATATATAAACATCTATTTATACGCAAAAATTCAAAACAAATGTAAACTAAAGGTGGAACAGGGGCGAAGCATCGGACCTGAGACAAATTTGCAGCACTAGTCCGCCTGCAGACAGCTTTTTAGGGCGTTGGGGGACGGCAGCAGAGGAGGTGTTTTGGTTTTGAGAGCAGGGCAGACTCTCAGGTTTTGTAAACTGTCCTTCATGCACTTGGACCAGCGCTCACGCAATGCACAAAGGCCCAGCCGCTTCCCTCTCTAACCACCAAAAAGGGGCAAGGTAAAAGTAAATTAAAGACTTAAAAAAATCAGGTTGTCCTATCGCGCAAAGCATTACAAAATAAGAAAAATTCAAAAATGCTAACAAAAAATAAAATAAAAATAAAACAAGAAATTTGAAAGAAAAGCAACACAAGTAAATAATAGAATAATAATAAGAGTAAATAATAAAAGTAATAATAATATAATAAAGAATGTAAAAAAAATCCTCTGTACACTATCAGAAAGGGCTAATCTTCAGAAAAAGGAGAATCTCCTGTTCATGTTTTACCTTCTCATATCAATTAGTGATCAGTTTATGTTATCATGTAACGTCAATCGTCTATTCTAGGTTTCAAATAAATTGGTATTTTAAAGGAAATTAATTATACGCACAATGATCTGTCAGGACCCCCAAAAACCTTGCAAGCAAAACCGAGATGTAAAAGTGTATTAGTAATTTAGACCATATCAAGCAAAACACCACTCTAAACTTTGTTTGTTTAGACCTATCTTCGTTATTTGACCTATATATTCAAATTAGTGTTGTTTGCAATTAAGAATTGTTTTGAATTCATTATGTCTCGGCGCTGCCATCTCCTGGGGATCCCACATCACCTTGGGAAACATTATTCCGACTAATGTTGAATCTTCATATTAAACACTTAGCCTGCGATACAGCCTTAGTCAAAACAATACATTTTTTCCAACCAGTTTGGATACCAGCTAATCTAATCTTAACCGTTCCCCTCACAAAGGTAGTGTTTTGACCACTTCTCAATCTAACCTTGGGCTGACTCTAAATATGTAAAATTATAAGCAAGTGCTTTAAACTATCTTTAAGAGAACCAGCGAGAGCCGATCTGCTGACGTGGCCTCGGGATATCTCATTTCTAAAACCTCAACAAAGGTCGCATCATTCCTATACGCCCAAAACCTACACAGACATCGGAACCTTAAAGACAGAATTAAGTTTCACTTTACCGCAAATCCAACTACAAAAAACAGAGTATATTATTATTTTTCTTTAGGTCCTGGTACTTTAAAATCAGGTTTAAAGCTCAGTTTTCTAAAACAAATCACAGCAGAATAACATCTGTCAACATTTTACAACATAACAACAACAACAAAAGCAAGACATTTTTACTTCTCAATTGTACACATTTTGATCCTAACTTTGTTTCACTGTTGCCAAATATCGTTGTTTTGATTGCCTGTCAGGCACAAATCTTTAATATTTTTAGCCTAATGCCATAAATCATACGCCTTTCTCTCATTGTTTTAACCTTATCTGTTTTAAAACCCAGTTGTTGTACTCACGAAGTTGCAGCTAAACAAACACATCGGTGTCACACCGGAAGTCAGTCCTCCTTCGCAGTTCCCGTGGCCTGTAGACAGATCAGAGCAGCATCAACTTTCGAAAAACAAAACACAATCTCAATTCATTATCACCAGCGTGAATCATCAATTGAATTGTCATTCAAAATGCGACACTGTTTACCCTACAGAGACTCTTAATCTGTACCGTAGCTTAGTAGCTAGTTCTAGTAAACAATGTTGCCATTTTTTTTTTTTTTTTTTTTTTTTAATGCTGACTCAGCAATCCGTCTCCAGGCAGACGTTATCAGGAACACTTTGTTTCACGGACCTTGCAGACAAGCAAAACAATTAGATAAAGCAGCAGGTGGACAGACAGACAACACGGAGACACATGCCACGGAACGCAAACAACGGACAAAAAAATCTCTAGCTGCATCCAAAACTATAGCCAACTTCACCTTTTTAAATAAAATAACGTGATATTTATCGCAATGTTTATTAGTTGATTCTGGACTTTCACGGTTAAATTCAAGTTAACGCAAAAGACAAACGTAGGTTGTATACGTTGCAGAAGCGTTCTCTCTCTTTTGTGCACAACAACTTCAACGGTCTCCCTTGTGAGAAAAATTATCCTAGGCTCTCTCCACCAACCGTTATTCACCACAACTGCCCGATTTCCTCTAAACGACGTTCAGACAAAACCACCAGCTGCAGTTTAACGACAAACTTCATGTAAACATTGCATCAATTTCCGATACAAGGGCCACATAAAGTCTGTATTCACGGTCCTACTCGACCGTGACTATACTATCCTCCAACCGTCTAAGTAATTAATTACACGGCCAATGTAATCCATTACCGGCTCAATATTCAGCACTCAGTTCAAGATTAAAGTAACATAAAACAACTATACACACAGTAGCCCACAGCTCGGCGCAGTGGCTACATCAACGTGCCTTATGTTTGACGCTAAAATCAACCTTAAACAAAGCTTACACTCAAATAGTCTACATTATGTGTCCCTCTCATACCTGTGACGACTAGCTGCTTAAACAGTAGACTCTACAGTCTGCATCGAGCCTCACATCTCTGTAGCCATTCTAGTCTAAACTTGTGCATCCGAATACTCTAGGTCTTAGTACAGGACCTAAATCCCTACTCTCGACCAGAAACAAACATCCAGAATCAACCAATAACACTGTTTTTTTTTTTTTTACTCTTTAAACATTTCCCATTGCATTATTCTTTTTTTAGCAAGCATGCGTCTGGTAAGGCCATTCTCCCTCCTTTTTTATCAAGGATAAAAAAAAGAAACGCACTTACCAGAGCAGCTGTGTAAACGAGTTCGTGACGCCAATTTGTAAGAGAATCTCTACAAAACGATGATCGAAAGGTCGGGAAGAATAGGCAGCAGTCGGATGTCTTATGCAGGAGAAGTTTTATTGCCATCTTTGCGAGACCCGAGGCATGAGCTCAAAGCACAGTACAGTAGCACAGTCCTAACATTCAAATCTGTCCATCCTTCCACATCAAGAGAGTTAAGTAAACCTGGTGCCACGTAGGCACTAAGCATCTACCACTGGCAGTGTGCCACGTGAATTCTAGGCCACAAGTCATAGAAGGCCAAATTGTACTGTTTTGGTAGTACGATATGATAAGGCCATGTGTGAGGGCCGAATTAACTCTATAATTCCCCATCAATCATCTTTGAAAAGCAGACCTGGAGTAGTTTGAGTAATCCTGCATATTCAGGCCATGTAGTCTCTCTCTCTGATCCGCTTCCAGACATAAATGATGAGGTGTCAGGAGAACACTCTTTAACAGCACTACATGTCTAGTACACACTTTGAATCTGTGATTAGAGGGAGGCAGTCAGTTTAGAGATGGTGGATGCTGTGGCTTTCAGAAGCAACGTGTGTGCATTCTGATTTAGAAGTCATTATAACTTGTTTATACTAGACTGTTATTCGACTGAATGTGTGAACCTTGAAACCTATTTTGTTTCGGATACCAACGTACCTACTGTCCTTCAGTCTGTCTGTTTCACTTATGTCATGAAGGGGGTGCCGACCTTCTCCATGAAGCGGTTTTTCCCCGTCATTTGAACATTTAGGCCCTGGTTGTACTTGTAGGAGAGGTTTTCAAAGTTGCCAACCGGACTGGGTTTTTTGAGTTGAGTTGTTTACTGTACCTCATAAGTAAGTAAGTGCTTTATTTGTCATTGTATAATTGTACGTTGAAATTGCGCAGATCAGGTGTTGGGTTTGCCCTGAGCCGCTGTGGGTCAGTCTGAGCAGCATGTTTTTGGAGGTCGGAGTACTGCCGGCAGTGCTCCTCTGGGTTTGCCTCCTGGGTTTGTCCCTGTTTCAGAGCGTGGTGTCCTGCACTAGTCAGCTCCTCACCTCTTACTGTAGGTCTCATTTGCATTAACACTAAAGCTACAACTAATGCTAGCAAGATTGTTTTTCTTTATTTGTCTTAAAAAAAAAAACAGCTGTACGTCCTCTGTTGACAACCATCTGTAGTGCCCTTCTTTTTTAAACATTTTCTTTAGTTGGCGCTGTCATTTGATTAATCTTTTTAATGAGACTAATCACACTTTTGAGAGTTGATTCATCACGATTTATCGCAGTAAAGCATTTGCTCTCATTTCATAAACTAATAACTATTTCATAAATATGACTTCTACAGTTTGTCATTTGTAATGAAGTGCCTTGTCTTTCAGGGAACGAGAGATGCAGGAGTGTTAGGTCCAAACATGTGTAACCGAGAGGCTAAGGCTCCCCTTTCATTTTAGCAACAGGTTAGTCTGGATGAACAAGGCATAGACAGGAATAGTATAAAAAGATAAATTTTTATTTATATTTAGCAATTATTTAAAAGCGGACCGGCGCGGTCCAGAGCTTACATAGAGTTGGACAAAGTAATTGAACTCCTAAGCTGACCCCCCTCGCTTAGGCAAAAGTAGACTACTAGTACACATCAATGCGCCATTGGGTTCCTTTAGAACATCAGCCTAAATTTGGTTTAAGCTAATACAATGATTCTGATACCCCAAGACAAGCCTAATGTGTTTCCAAATAAACCAAATGTTGCAGGGATAAAGGCAAGAGAGCAAAACAATTGAGAGCATAACAGCTAGCAGTGGTCAACTGTTAACAAAATAAAGACAGTTAAGACATTGACTGCTGCCCATTAATACTTACACAGCATTAATAACAATGCGTTTACCTTGGAGTCTCAACATTTTGCCACAAACGGGGCTCGGGTTTCTCCTTTCAAGGGGAACAGGCGATCAACGCCCCTGGAACACCTTTAGCATAAATTTAGACAATGCTTACTCTGAAAATTACTTGTGCTAAAACTATCAAAAATACTTACAAACGCCAACAATGGGCGAGGGCAGCAGCTCGCACACCTTTAACTAATCCCCGTAATCACAGCGGAACTAGGACCGCGGCATGGTGCGTTCACAGGCACACTAGTGTGGGATTTTAGAGGAATTTCCAAACGCGCTGTTAGCGACCCGGTTACACATGTGATGGGATTCATCCGTGATTACTTACTTATCTCTTGATTAATTGGGAGTTAATGCGTAACTTTGATGGCCCTAATTATACATTTTTATATTTTATGATGATTATTTCTGTGCATGCCAAGATGTCTGAATGCATTGAAAAGGCTTAAATATCCCGTGCCTCTGTGTACAGGGAGAGCAGGGCGTCACTGAGCTGCTGACCATGCTGAAAGAGGAGCTGCGACTGGCCATGGCCCTGGCAGGTGCGTGACCCGCCTTTTTCTCTCCAAGAACTCACACCTCTTCTCCAAAGTGCTGGTTCAGTTTATTTCCATCCAAGTCATCAGTACTGAAGCTGTGTGTGTTGCAGGCTGCCGCTCGCTGTCCGAGGTCAGCAAGGCCCTGGTCCGACGCCGAGATGACTTCTCCCGCTTGTGAGGAGGCTCTACTCAGTTGTTTTAAAGATGAACACATCACGCAGCTCTGAGCCCTAAGTTATGGTGTTTGTGATTTTAAACTAGTCCTAATTATGCCTAGGCTGAGGAACACGTCAGGGCTGCTCTTTTTCCCTTTTATTATTCACGTTCACATAGAGGAGGAAGCTTTAAGATCTCGGACGTTCATTTAGGAAATGCTTAATTCCACATTACATCGTCGTCAATAAGGTTTCATTGTTAAATATAACTTGTTTTTTATTTTCCATAATGTTGATTGGCTTCTTGTTTGTTGAACTGTGTCAGATCTATAAGTATTGCTCTCGGAGCAACTTTTCAAACATGGCTGTATACAAGGTATTTAAATTAAAGGTTGAGTTGGCAGCACGATCTCTTACTGATTTGGAAAAGGCACAACAGTTGTAACTTTGGTCGTCTGCATTTGTGCAAAGTTACAAAGTAAGTTTTAATGTTTTTATTTGCTGTATTTGAAACAGGCCGTTTTCACTGCTGGGGTCAGGGGCAGTAATTGGATATTTTGTTTATTCCAATTATTTTATTTTAAACTGATTGTTTTAATATATTTTTTGCCACTGTATCAGGCAACTCAAAGAGTGATGCTCATTCTGCTTACTGATTGGATCGGCTTGCGACCCAAACAAAAATGTAAGTTGTATATATGAATAAATCAACATCCCAGTTATCAGTAAAAGCAATATTCAATTGATACATGAGCTGGTGATATATTTATACAGAGGCAGACACATATTGGACACACGTCTTTATTCTTTTGGCTATAGGGATAAATAACAGGCAGTAACACAGGCCTATACATCTATAATAATCTTATGCTAGCAGCCTCCAACAGTTGGCGTACGTAAGTGCACGCTGCGTTGGTTCGGAGCCATTGCAGAGAGGCTGGAGAGGGGGAGTCTCACCCGGCTGAGAGGAAGAGATTGGAGGGCTGGTTAGCCTCTGGACTCCAGTGACCTGTGGAAAGAGCAGCCACATTACTGCCGAGCCCCACACGTCCACAGACCCACAGCCCTCGTCCTTGGGAGTTGGAGCTCTCCTTCAATGTGGTTCTCCTCCAGTGTCATCTGCCCATCACTACTTTGATGGAATAGTGACACCTTCACTCTTAGACTTGAAATGATTTAGAGGCTCTATACCTGATTTTTGTTTTTGTTTACAACAATGAAAGCAGGGCTGCCAACTTTTCACCAAACCTTGGAGTGAGACATTGGTCAGTCCTGAGCTCGGTGGCCTTTTTCATGGCGATAGTGTGTTGTAATCATATTAAATTATAAGCCAAAAGTGTATGATTGGCACCACCCACATGACCATCAGAACCAGTTTAAAGTGTGAGAGGGCAGTCCAAAGGGGGGGTTTTGGGGGGTCCTCCCCCAAGAATTTTTTAATAATTCAGATATGATCTAAAATGCACCAGATTGCAGGAAATCATAAATAATAATTTTAGCTGGTCTATTTACTAGTGTTAAAGAATTATATTTCTGGGCCAGTTAGCTCCTTCATGGTTACGGCCCTGCCAAAAGGTACAATGACACAAAGCATTGTGCATAGTTGAGGGTAGTCAGTCACATGCAGCTGATGTTTAAAACATCCCCCGCACTGAAGTCAGTGATAAAGTTTGACTTGTGTTTCCTGTTATCATAATTTATTTGTTTTATATTAGTCCATTAAAAATATATATTTAAACTTACCCTGGCATCACTTTTCAAAACATTTATGTTAGGCATTGTTTGGCTTCAATTTGAGTGTTTTTAGTCATGTCCCTCCTGTTTCTCTGTGTCAGTCATTCCAATTATTACCAACAAAAAGCAAGTAGCATAAACAGTAGAAAATCTGGAAAATGTTATTCTCCTGCAGTATGTTAGAGCATGTTTGATGATTAAACTTTGAATATGATTATTCAATGTAATAACTATCAGAGGAACATAAAGATATATAAACTAAAAGCCATTGTAAACTAGAAAAAGGCAAAACAACTGTAACACAAAAATGAATCATTGTGTACAATATTAAATCGTCTGATTTGTATGTTGTTTTATGTCTACATTGTAAAAATGACATTGGTTATAAATATAAAATGTATTGTAAGAGAACCCCCACACCCTTACATCTGTGATAATGGGGGGACACGTTAGCGTATAGCTCGCTCAGCACTACTTACATCGATCTGTAGTAAAAATGTCCACATCCCTGTTCCCAGTTCCCAGTCCGCTCCACACGCACAGCTCACAGTATGTTTATCCTATTGTAGTTTTGTAATACCGAGGGAAACGTGTCTCGTGTTGTTAAGGCCCTACATCTGATTTTGTTTTTCCTAGTAGTGGTAAATATGTATACTAAGAACTCGCATACTTGTGGAAAGGTTACTGTGCATCTAATTATAAAATATTTGTATCAATTGCATTAACTTGCAAGCTTGCAATGCTGTTTCAGCATTTCTGTGACATTGACCCAGAAAAGTGACCATGCTTTCACAGGGCTGCCAACTCTCACGCTTTCACCATGTGACACACGCATTTGAGTGGTTTCACACGCCGTCACGCAACACTCCTCATATCACACGCTCAAACAAAAAATATCCCTGACGTTTTGCAGCGAGCAGCTGCAGACGCTTCATTTTGTCCGTGTGCCTGTCCCCGAGCGCCTACAGTGTGTGTGTATGTGAGAGAGCTCCTCTTGCGCTATTGGCTGGTCCGTCTGTCTTTCTAACAATCTCTCGCCTCTGATTGGACATTATACCACTGTGCCCCGCCCTGATGTGTTCAGCTCGCGTGTGATTGGCTGTGGGACCGGTAGCGGTGTATTCCACATGGTACTTAAGATCAGTCTGTTTATGGTTTGGACATGACTCACACCCACGTTAGAAATATCAGTGCCGATATGACCTGATGGTTACATATTTGATGGTGGTACTAGGTGCACAAAGTTTGACCAATTTTTCCTAAACACTCATGGCTTAGGAATTAGGCCAATTCCATACATCAAGGTAAGAACTGATGCTTGTTCCTTGGCCCTTATGTACAGAGTGGTTGCATGGCGACAGGTCAACTTTGGTCACATCCTGCTGTGTCCAATGGTCAATAATGATTATTTCCATAAAACCAAAGAAAAGTAGGAAACATCCATAACCTCTTCACGCCCGCTGTAACCGAGCACATTTTCTACAGTTCAGCTTTGCCCAAATCTAAACTGGACTGGAGCTTACAGCCAGAGTAACGCCTCATTTGAAAGCTAAGACCTACAAAACTGATCAAAACTCTTTTGTCGCTGCGTTCTTGTACTGTTATTGTTGCTTTTTTGTTGCATTTTCATAACTTTTTAGTCGTGCTTTGGTACATTTTTCATTGTGTTATTGTTGCTTTTCCGGTGTGTTTTTGTCTCATTTTTGTGGCATATTCAACTCTTTTGCCACAAAGCTAATGCCAAACTGGAGTAAATGTGCGGGTCAAAAGTTTAAACTTCACAGTAGGAATATTCTATGTCCTCTAAAGACAGTCCGAGCACTCATCTGCACTATCCATTCGCCGGGCATCTCATGCCTTAAAGCCCTGGGTACTCACGAGTAGCTGGTCGTGTGCTGCCGTCTGCGGGCGCTCCTCATCTTCTCGAAGCGCGCCTCCATCTCCTCCAGGACTCGCGGTGTGTAGCGCACCACCAGTTTGACTGTGCCCTGGGCTGCCTTCAGCAGCTCCACCGCCTTCTCATGGTGCTCCCCCTCCACACTCTGCAGCACAGGCACAAGGTCAGGATATATATATATATATATATATACATATACATATACACATATATATCCATCCTGACCTTGTGCCTGTGCATGGTCAGGACTTATTCAGGCTAAGGTGGCCGCCGGCTGGCAAGTGTCTGATTTGCCAATTTAAATGCAAAGCAAAATGCGGCTGAAATGCTGTTGATTGAGTGATAAATAAATGGTACATGGTCACATTTATGTAGCGTCTTTCCACCTACTTTAGGCACTCAAAGCGCTTTACATCAAGGAACCAGACAGACATTATGAAGATACTAAATTGTTGGGTACGTGTGAATCGTAATTTTGTTTTTATGTTGAGTGTGAGAGCGAGAGAGAGCGAGAGAGCGTGAGAGAGAGCGAGCGAGAGAGAGAGAGAGCGTGAGTGAGAGAGAGCGAGAGAGAGCGAGAGAGAGCGTGAGAGAGCGTGAGAGAGCGTGAGAGAGCGTGAGAGAGAGCGTGAGAGAGAGCGAGAGAGAGCGAGCGAGAGCGAGCGTGAGAGAGAGCGTGAGAGAGAGCGAGAGCGAGAGAGAGAGAGAGCGAGAGAGAGCGAGAGAGAGCGAGAGAGAGAGCGAGAGAGAGCGAGCGAGAGCGAGCGTGAGAGAGAGCGAGAGCGAGAGAGAGAGAGCGTGAGAGAGAGCGAGAGAGAGAGCGAGAGAGAGAGAGAGCGAGAGAGCGTGAGAGAGAGCGAGAGAGAGAGCGAGAGAGAGCGAGCGTGAGAGAGAGCGAGAGAGAGAGCGAGAGAGAGCGAGAATGGACTTTAACATGGCTTACATGAGTTCTTACGTTGAGTGAATGCAGAGAACGAATTTCCCTAACGTTGAACTTAACCCTAACCTTATTTTCCTGTAAGCTCAAATACTTTTAAATGCCAAGTTCCCAAAAAGGTTCTACAAGTAAATATCAAAAAGATCAATTTGATCATACGATAAAAAAAACAGTAAAAGTATAGTTATGGCTGGGTTCCAGGTGATATCACAGCCTTTTATCCACCCCTACTGTTCATGTTTTTGTAGCATAGTATATAAAAAAGGTACTACAATCACCAGTTAACCTGCGGTTTACGTTTTCCTTCTTGATAAAAGTACAATTTCAAAGTTCTCGGGAAATTTTACTCTAAAATTTGTTCTGAAGGTGTTTGAGAAAAATGAAAGAATAACCAAGGCACTGTCCCTGCAGCACAATTCCATTTTTACATTTGTGTAGATGTAAAGAGGATGACATTTTCCCGTGGGAGCGTGAACGCCTCACCACTCCGTTGACCGACAGCAGCTGGTCGCCCCTCTTCAGCCCGCCCTGACGGTCCGCCACTCCTCCGGGGATCACTCTGGAGATGTAGATGGGCGAGTTCTGCTCCTTGCCCCCCATGATGTTGAAGCCCAGCCCCTCGTCAGTCTTGGGAAGCTCGACCACGCGGGGGTGGGCGTGGCCTTCGCTGGCGGCGAACGCAGCCACAGTGGCCTGAGAGTCAGCAGCAACAGCAGAGGTCAGGGTGCGAGGTACAGGAATGTTTTCCATTAGCAGATATCAAATCATTTTACTCAGTGGTAACATAAAAGAAACAAATCTTAAAGGTGCATTATGTAACTTTATATGTGGAAAAAAGTGACCCAGCAGCTGTATGAGTGGCTCCTTTACTTTCCATCACAGTGGTCTCTAGGACGCTCCAGGATCAATTGTTTGGAAGGTTTTCTCTGCTGACGGAGCCTCTCACCAGAGGTCAAATACATACAAATATCAACTTTTTTTCTTTGCATAATGCACCTTTAAACATAGACAGTTTTACAAGGATATATTGGCATATTTACAGTGGAAAGAGTAACCAAACTCAGGTATAAGTGCTATTATTTTAATGCATGACTCAAATACAGATAAAAGTGCGGTGTGATCCTGGTGAAGTACCTTAGCCACCGCCTGCGCTCGCACCTCGGGGCCCCCGGCGATGTCCAGGGTGTCATAGAGCTGCTCGTACACCTGCAGCACACAGGAGGAAAACACAGAGTTTCAGGTATGTGTTCTCTGAGGAAGCCAAACTGTCGGCTCTCTTTAAAAGTAAGTCCAGTTGTGTTGATTCACCTTTTTTTAGTTTAATTAACTGCCTGGATGACTGAGAAACTATATATGTTCAGGGTTTCTGTGCTAGGACATCGTTTTTTTAAACTAATATGCGTGTTGCTGAAGGCGTGTTGGTGAAAGTGTGTTGGTGAAGGCGTGTTGGTGAAAGCGTGTTGCTGAAGGAGTGTTGGTGAAGGAGTGTTGGTGAAAGTGTGTTGGTGAAGGAGTATTGGTGAAGCGTGTTGGTGAAGGAGTGTGGTGAAGGAGTGTTGGTGAAAGCGTGTTGGTGAAGGAGTGTTGGTGAAAGCGTGTTGGTGAAAGCGTGTTGGTGAAGGAGTGTTGGTGAAAGTGTGTTGGTGAAAGCGTGTTGGTGAAGGAGTGTTGCTGAAGGAGTGTTGGTGAAGGAGTGTTGGTGAAGGAGTGTTGGTGAAAGTGTGTTGGTGAAAGCGTGTTGCTGAAGGAGTGTTGCTGAAGGAGTGTTGCTGAAGGAGTGTTGCTGAAGGAGTGTTGCTGAAGGAGTGTTGGTGAAAGTGTGTTGGTGAAAGTGTGTTGTGAAAGCGTGTTGGTGAAGGAGTGTTGGTGAAGGAGTGTTGGTGAAGGTGTGTTGGTGAAGGAGTGTTGGTGAAAGTGTGTTGGTGAAAGTGTGTTGCTGAAGGAGTGTTGGTGAAGGAGTGTTGGTGAAAGTGTGTTGGTGAAAGTGTGTTGCTGAAGGAGTGTTGCTGAAGGAGTGTTGGTGAAAGTGTGGTTGGTGAAAGCGTGTTTTGGTGAAAGCGTGTTGGTGAAGGAGTGTTTGGTGAAAGTGTGTTGCTGAAGGAGTGTTGGTGAAGGAGTGTTGGTGAAAGCGTGTTGGTGAAAGCGTGTTGGTGAAGTGTGTTGGTGAAAGTGTGTTGCTGAAGGAGTGTTGCTGAAGGAGTGTTGGTGAAAGTGTGTTGGTGAAAGCGTGTTGGTGAAAGTGTGTTGCTGAAGGAGTGTTGGTGAAGGAGTGTTGGTGAAAGCGTGTTGGTGAAAGCGTGTTGGTGAAAGCGTGTTGCTGAAGGAGTGTTTGCTGAAGGAGTGTTGCTGGAAGGAGGTGATTGCTGAAGGAGTGTTGGTGAAGGAGTGTTGGTGAAAGTGTGTTGCTGAAGGAGTGTTGCTGAAGGAGTGTTGTGAAGGAGTGTTGGTGAAAGTGTGTGAAAGCGTGTTGGTGAAGAGCGTGTTGGTGAAAGCGTGTTGGTGAAAGCGTGTTGGTGAAAGCGTGTTTGCTGAAGGAGTGTTGCTGAAGGAGTGTTGCTGAAGGAGTGTTGGTGAAGGAGTGTTGGTGAAAGTGTGTTGCCTGGAAGGAGTGTTGCTGAAGGAGTGTTGCTGAAGGAGTGTTGGTGAAGGAGTGTTGGTGAAGGAGTGTTGGTGAAGGAGTGTTGCTGAAGGAATGTTGCTGAAGGAGTGTTGGTGAAGGAGTGTTGGTGAAAGTGTGTTGGTGAAAGTGTGTTGCTGAAGGAGTGTTGCTGAAGGAGTGTTGCTGAAGGAGTGTTGGGTGAAGGAGTGTTGGTGAAAGCTGTTGGTGAAGGAGTGGTGTTGGTGAAAGTGTGTGGTTGTGGGAAGGTGTTGGTGAAGGAGTGTTGGTGAAAGCGGTTGTGAAAGTGTTGGTGAAAGGGTGTTGCTGAAGGTGTTGTGAAGGAGTGTTGCCTGAAGGAGTGTTGCTGAAGGAGTGTTGGTGAAGAGAGTGTTGGTGAAAGTGTGTTGGTGAAGGAGTGTTGTCCTGAAGGAGTGTTGGTGAAGGAGTGTTGGTGAAAGCGTGTTGGTGAAAGGGTTGGTGAAAGGTGTTGGTGAAAGCGGTTGTGAAAGCGTGTTGCTGAAGGAGTGTTGTGAAGGAGTGTTGTGAAGGAGTGTTGGGTGAAGGAGTGTTGCTGAAGGAGTGTTGCTGAGGAGTGTTGCTGAAGGAGTGTTGCTGAAAGGGTGTGGTGAAGGAGTGTTGTGAAGGAGTGTTGGTGAAGTGTTGCTGAAGGAGTGTTGCTGAAGGGAATGTGTTGGTGGAATGGAGTGTTTGGTGAAAGAGTGGTTGGTGAAGGAGTGTTGCTGAAGGAGTGTTGCTGAAGGAGTGTTGCTGAAGGAGTGTTGCTGAAGGGTGTTGGTGAAGGAGTGTTGGTGAAAGGAGTGTTGGTGAAAGTGTGTTGCTGAAGGAGTGTTGCTGAAGGAGTGTTGGTGAAGGAGTGTTGGTGAAAGTGGTTTGGTGAAGGTGTTGGGGTGAAGGAGGTGTGAAGGGTGTTGGTGAAGGAGTGTTGGTGAAGGAGTGTGGTGAGGAGTGTTGGTGAAGGAGTGTTGCTGAAGGAGTGTTTGTGAGGAAGGAGTGTTGGTGAAAGTTTGTGTTGGTGAAGGGAGTGTATGGTGAAAGCGTGTTTGGTGAAGGAGTTTTGGTGAAGGAGTGTTGTGAAAGTGTGTTGGTGAAAGTGTGTTGGTGAAGGAGTGTGGGGATAGGAGTGTTGGTGAGAAGTGTGTTGGTGAAAGCGTGTTGGTTGAAAGTGTGTTGCTTAGAAGGAGTGTTGCTGAAGGAGTGTTGTTGAAGGAGTGTTGGTGAAGGAGTGTTGGTGAAAGTGTGTTGGGAAGGAAGTGTTGGTGAAGAAGACGTGTTGGTGAAAGCGTGTTGGTGAAGGAGTGTTGGTGAAAGGTGTGTTGGTGAAAGCGTGTTGGTGAAAGCGTGTCTGCTGAAGGAGTGTTGGTGAAGGAGTGTTTTGGTGAAAGTGTGTTGGTGAAAGTGGTGTTGCTGAAGGAGTGTTGCTGAAGGAGTGGTTGGTGAAAGTGTGTTTGGTGAAGTGTGTTTGGGTGAAAGCGTGTTGCTGAAGGAGTGTTGGTGAAAGTAGTGTTGCTGAAAGGAGTGTTGGTGAAGGATGTTGGTGAAAGTGTGGTTGGTGAAAGTGTGTTGCTGAAGAGTGTTGCTTGAAGGAGTGTTGGTGAAAGCGGTTGCTGAAGGGTGTGGTGAAGTGTGTTGCTGAAGGAGTGTTGGTGAAGGAGTGTTGGTGAAAGTGTGTTGGTGAAGTGTGTTGCTGAAGGAGTGTTGCTGAAGGAGTGTTGGTGAAGGAGTGTTGGTGAAGGAGTGTTTGGTGAAGGAGTGTTGGTGAAGGAGTGTTGTGTGAAGGAATGTTGCTGAAGGAGTGTTGTGAAGGAGTGTTGGTGAAGGAGTGTTGGTGAAGGAGTGTTGCTGAAGGAGTGTTGCTGAAGGAGTGTTGCTGAAGGAGTGTTGCTGAAGGAGTGTTGGTGAAGGAGTGTTGGTGAAGAGTGTTGGCTGAAGGAGTGTTTGCTGAAGGAGTGTTGCTGAAGGAGTGTTGGTGAAGAGTGTTGGTGAAAGTGTGTGGTGAAAGTGTGTTGGTGAAGGTGTTGGTGAAGGAGTGTTGGTGAAGGAGTGTTGGTTGAAGGAGTGTTGGTGAAGGAGTGTTGGTGAAAGGAGTGTTGGTGAAGGAGTGTTGGTTGAAGGAGTGTTGTGAAAGGTGTTGGGTGAAAGTGTGTTGGTGAAGGAGTGTTGGTGAAAGTGTGTTGGTGAAAGCGTGTTGGTGAAGGAGTGTTGGTGAAAGTGTGTTGGTGAAGGAGTGTTGGTGAAAGTGTGTTGCTGAAGGAGTGTTGGTGAAAGTGTGTTGGTGAAAGCGTGTTGGTGAAAGTGTGTTGCTGAAGGAGTGTTGCTGAAGGAGTGTTGCTGAAGGAGTGTTGGTGAAGGAGTGTTGGTGAAAGTGTGTTGGTGAAGGAGTGTTGGGTGAAAGCGTGTTTGGTGAAAGCGTGTTGGTGAAGAGAGTTTGGTGAAAGTGTGGTGGTGAAAGCGTGTTGGTGAAACGTGTTGCTGAAGGAGTGTTGGTGGGAAGGAGTGTCTTGGTGAAAGTGTGGTTGGTTGAAAGTGTGTTGCTGAAGGAGTGTTGCTGAAGGAGTGTTGGTGAAAGGTGTGTTGGTGAAAGTGTGTTGGTGAAGCGTGTTGGTGAAAGCGTGTTGCTGAAAGGAGTGTTGGTGAAAGTGTGTTGCTGAAGGAAGTGTTTGGTGAAGGAGTGTTGGTGAAAAGTGTGTTGTGATAAGTGTGTTGCTGAAGGAGTGTTGCTGAAGAGTGTTTTGGTGAAGTGTGTTGGTGAAAAGCGTGTTGGTGAAAGCGTGTTTGGTGAAAGCGGGTGTTGGGTGAAGGAGTGTTGGTGAAAGCGTGTTGGTTGAAGGCGTGTGCTGAAGGAGTGTTTGGTGAAAGTGTGTTGGTTGAAAGTGTGTTGGTGAAAAGTGTGTGCTGAAGGAGTGTTGCTGAGGAGTGTTGGTGAAAGTGCGTGTTTGGTGAAAAGTGTGTTGGTGAAGCGTGTTGGTGATAAGCGTGTTCTGAAGGCAGTGTTGGTGAAAGTTGGTTGTGAAAGCGTGTTGGTGAAAGCGTGTTTGGTGAACAGCGTGTGGGTGAGCGGAGTGTTGGTGAAAGCGTGTTTGGTGAAGCGTGTTGCTGAAGGAGTGTGGGTGTAAAGTGGTGTTGGTGAAAGTTGTGTTGGTGAAAGTGTGGTTGCTGAAGGAGTGTTGCTGAAGGAGTGTTGGTGAAGGGTGTTGGGAAAGCGTGTGGTGAAGAGTGTTTTGCTGAAGGAGTGTTTGCTGAAGAGTGTTGGTGAAGGAGTGTTGGTTGAAAAGTGTGTTGGTGAAAGCGTGTTGTGAGCGTGTTGGTGAAAGCGTGTTTGGTGAGCGTGTTGGGTGAAAAAGCGTGTTTTGCTGAAGGAGTGTTGGTGAAAGTGTGGTTGGTTGAAAACGTGTTGGTGAAAGCGTGTTGGTGAAAGCGTGTTGGTGAAAGTGTGTTGCTGAAGGAGTGTTGGTGAAGGAGTGTTGGTGAAAGCGTGTTGGTGAAGGCGTGTTGGTGAAGTGTGTTGTGAAGGAGTGTTGCTGAAGGAGTGTTGGTGAAGGAGTGTTGGTGAAAGCGTGTTGGTGAAGGAGTGTTGCTGAAGAGTGTTGGTGAAAGTGTTGGTGAAAGTGTTGGTGAAAGCGTGTTGGTGAAGCGTGTTGGTGAAAGTGTGTGGTGAAAGCGTGTTGGTGAAAGCGTGTTGGTGAAAGTGTGTTGGTGAAAGCGTGTTGGTGAAAGTGTGTTGCTGAAGGAGTGTTGGTGAAGGAGTGTTGGTGAAAGTGTGTTGCTGAAGGAGTGTTGCTGAAGGAGTGTTGGTGAAAGTGTGTTGCTGAAGAGTGTTGGTGAAGGAGTGTTGGTGAAAGTGTGTTGCTGAAGGAGTGTTGCTGAAGGAGTGTTGGTGAAAGTGTGTTGGTGAAAGCGTGTTGGTGAAAGCGTGTTGGTGAGGAGGTTGGTGAAAGCGTGTGGTGAAAGCGTGTTGGTGAAAGCGTGTTGGTGAAAGCGTGTTGGTGAGGTGGTAAAGCGTGTTGGTGAAAGTGTGTTGCTGAAGGAGTGTTGGTGAAGGAGTGTTGGTGAAGGAGTGTTGGTGAGGAGTTGTTGGTGAAGAGCGTGTTTTGGTGAGGAGTGTTGGTTGAGGGTGTTGGTTGAAGGAGTGTTGGTGAAAAGTGTGGTTGGGTGACAGGAGTGTTTGGTGAAAGCGTGTTGGTGAAGGAGTGTTGGTGAAAGTGTGTTTTGGTGAAGGAGTGTTGGTGAAGGGTGTTGGTGAAGGAGTGTTGGTGAATGGAGTGTTGGTGAAAGCGTGTTGTGAAGAAGTGTTGTGAAGGCGTGTTGTAAGGAGTGTTGTGAAGGAGTGTTGGTGAAGGAGTGTTTGGTGAAGGCGTGTTGGTGAAGGCCGTGTTGTGATAGGAGTGTTGGTGAAGGCGTGTTGGTGAAGGAGTGTTGGTGAAGGAGTGTTGGTGAAGCGTGTGGTGAAGGGTTGGTGAAGGAGAAGGAGTGTTGGTGAAGGAGATTGTGAAGGAGTGTTGGTGAAGGAGTGTTGGTGAAGGCGTGTTGGTGAAGGCGTGTTGGTGAAGGAGTGTTGGTGAAGAGAATTGGTGAAGGAGTGTTGTGAAGGTGTGTTGGTGAATGAGTGTTGGTGAATGAGTGTTGGTGAAAGTGTGTTGGTGAAGGAGTGTTGGTGAAGTGTGTGGTGAAGGAGTGTTGGTGAAGGAGAGGAGTGTTGGTGAAGGAGTGTTGGTGAAGGTGTGTTGGTGAAGGTGTGTTGGTGAATGAGTGTTGGTGAAGGTGTGTTGGTGAAGGCGTGTTGGTGAAGGCGTGTTGGTGAAGGAGTGTTGGTGAAGGCGTGTTGGTGAAGGAGTGTTGGTGAAGGAGTGTTGGTGAAGGAGTGTTGGTGAAGGAGTGTTGGTGAATGAGTGTTGGTGAATGAGTGTTGGTGAAGGAGTGTTGGTGAAGGATGTTGGTGAAGGAGTGTTGGTGAAGGCGTGTTGGTGAAGGCGTGTTGGTGAAGGGTGTTGGTGAAGGCGTGTTGGTGAAGGAGTGTTGGTGAAGGAGTGTTGGTGAAGGAGTGTTGGTGAAGGAGAAGGAGTGTTGGTGAAGGAGAAGGAGTGTTGGTGAAGGAGAATTGGTGAAGGAGTGTTGGTGAAGGAGTGTTGGTGAAGGTGTGTTGGTGAATGAGTGTTGGTGAATGAGTGTTGGTGAAAGTGTGTTGGTGAAGGAGTGTTGGTGAAGGAGTGTTGGCGAAAGTGTGTTGGTGAAGGAGTGTTGGTGAAGGAGTGTTGGTGAAGGAGTGTTGGTGAAGGAGTGTTGGTGAAGGAGTGTTGGTGAAAGCGTGTTGATGAAGGAGTGTTGGTGAAAGCGTGTTGTTGAAGGAGTGTTGGTGAAAGCGTGTTGGTGAAAGTGTGTTGGTGAAGGAGTGTTGGTGAAAGCGTGTTGGTGAAGGAGTGTTGGTGAAAGCATGTTGGTGAAGGAGTGTTGGTGAAGGAGTGTTGGTGAAAGCGTGTTGGTGAAGCGTGTTGGTGAAGGAGTGTTGGTGAAGGAGAAGGAGTGTTGGTGAAGGAGTGTTGGTGAAGGAGTGTTGGGTGAAGAGTGTTGGTGAAGGGAGAAGGAGTGGTGTGGGTGAAGGAGAAGGAGTGTTGGTGAAGGAGTGTTGGTGAAGGAGTGTTGGTGAAGGAGTGTTGGTGAAGGAGTGTTGGTGAAAGTGTGTTGGTGAAGGAGTGTTGGTGAAGGAGTGTTGGTGAAAGTGTGTTGGTGAAGGAGTGTTGGTGAAAGCGTGTTGGTGAAGGAGTGTTGGTGAAGGAGTGTTGGTGAAGGAGTGTTGGTGAAAGCGTGTTGGTGAAGGAGTGTTGGTGAAGGAGTGTTGGTGAAAGTGTGTTGGTGAAAGTGTGTTGGTGAAGGAGTGTTGGTGAAGGATGTTGGTGAAGGAGAAGGAGTGTTGGTGAAGGAGTGTTGGTGAAGGAGTGTTGGTGAAAGCGTGTTGGTGAAAGCGTGTTGGTGAAGGAGAAGGAGTGTTGGTGAAGGAGTGTTGGTGAAGGAGTGTTGGTGAAGGAGTGTTGGTGAAAGCGTGTTGGTGAAGGCGTGTTGGTGAAGGAGTGTTGGTGAAGGAGTGTTGGTGAAAGTGTGTTGGTGAAGGAGTGTTGGTGAAAGCGTGTTGGTGAAAGCGTGTTGGTGAAAGCGTGTTGGTGAAAGCGTGTTGGTGAAAGCGTGTTGGTGAAGCAGTGTTGGCGCTGTGGCAGCAGTGAACACCTCTCTGATGGCAGCGCAGAACTTGCTCTGGAGAACCCTCTGGAGCGCCTGCAGTTTGGGTGGAGGCAGCTCTCCGCTCCTCTGCAGCCGGTCCAGCAGCTCCACCACCCTGCACACATCTGAGCACACACCCATGACACACGGTCCGTACTAAAGGGTACTAGAGGGAGCTACTACAGGGCGCTACTGCAGGGTACTACAGAGAGCTACTACGGGGAGCTACTACAGGGTACTACAAGGAGCTACTACAGGGTATTACAGGGTACCTGGGGGCCATCCCAACATCCTGAATCATTGGGTTAATGGTGCGTCCCAGGCCACTGGTATCTTTCCCACTTGAAAATGACGACTTACGACCTCAGAGCGTTCCAGGTGAATAAAGTCGTATGTAACAAAACGGCTAATGCTACATAGGGATGGGAATTAATAAGATTTGATTGATATCAATACCATCAATAATTTTCCCTATCGATTCGATTCTTTATCGATTCTCTTATCGATACCTGACTTGTCTGTGTGTTGGGGAAAAGCAAGGAATGAATGTGCTTTCGATAAACTATCAAAAAAGACACATTGTTAGTTTTCCCAAGAAAAAATATTCATTAAATTAAACAAGTTTCCAAATATACTATGGCTCCTGCTGGCACTCCGATCCGCTCATATAGCGCACTCATAGCGGGGACGGGTAGAGGTATTCCCGCTCACAGTGCGCTCAAGGCGGGGACAGACAGCCGCAGACTCCGCTCTGAGCTCCGGGCCTGAGCGGAGGCTGCCGAGGTGCGCTCAGAGCGGGGAGAGGCGGCCTCGGGCCCGGTTCAGAGCGGGGAGAGGCGGCCTCGGGCCCGGGCTCAGAGCACAGAGGCACGGGGAGACAGCGCGCGGCGCAGCAAGGCACTGAACCCCGTGTGTCATGTCAATAGCGACGTATCAAAAGTTTGGAAAGTAACAGCAATACAGCGGAAATAAACGGAGCGTTTGCAGTAGCAAAGCGAAAACGTAGAACTGACACGTTTATGGACTGTTTTAATTGACGACACCCTTTCGTCTCTCGTAAACGCGCAATACGAAGGGGAAGGGCTAAGCGGAGGGCTATAGGGTAGAATTGAGATTGGGCTGATGTTTCCCTGCTTACTTCAAAACAGACTCGGAGAACCATGTTATTGCACACGTGCGTTTAGCTCCGCAGCGCAAAAAGTGTTTTCAGAGCGCTTTCAGATGCTTTTGTTAGTTTTAACATTAGCTACGCTCCTCCACTGGGGGGCGCCATTACTTTCTTCGTCGTGTATTCAAACTCGTAGCAGTCTTGAGGTTTCCGAGTTTACAAGTTATAATTACCAGTTTGAGCAACATTCCAAGGTATTTTTCCAAGTGGGAGGTGGGAAATTTACCAGTTACCAGGAACGCACTGTAAGCATTCTCACATTTGTTATTAGTAATATTCCGGGAACTGATTATTCCCTGTTCAAAATGTGAAATGTTTAGTTTTGGCTTAAACTCATTTCCAGCTCTCACAATCCCTCCTGCACATCCAAATTGTTCAAGCAAATTAATTATGTGCACTACTACTACTTTTATCTTCAATCGCTCAATAAACATTTAGATGAAGACAATGCAACATGGTCTGCAGTGGGCGACCGCAGACCCATATCCAGATGTGGAGCCAGGCTGATGGTCAGAATCACCGGCTGGAGGATTAACAAGTAGCATGTTTTCAGTTGATGGGGGAAACCTGACACGGGGAGAGAAAGATGCAAACTCCACACTGAAAGACTGCACGGTCTGGGAATCGAACCTGGGAACTTGTTGAGAGGCAACATTCCACTACAAAAGGCTGTTTATTTCAGTGGAGGGGAGAAGCTCACCGCTCAGTGGGGCAGACCTAAGGTCCGAGAGGTTTTAGAAATACATGTATATGTGATGCGTCAGATTATGGCCTATATTAGCATCATTACCGCACAGGACCTAAGGGCTTTATAAGCTTTGGAAGGAAGAATGGGGGCAGGTTTAAAAGGCATTGATAGATGAGCAGTCCAAATCATCACTGACCCCCGTTTAATGCGCGTCTGTATGTATCCTCAGTGACACTGGGCCCGAGGACAGGGACAGATGTGGCCCAAGCGGGGGGTACGTACCTCTCTCCAGACACAGCGGCTCTGTCATGGCTGCCATGTCTGCTTCCTTGCCGGTATGGTAGTAGGAGGACATCATGGTGAGCCCGTTATCGTGTGCGTAAAAGCTCGGGATGGTGCGGTTTGGACGCTACTGATGAGCGGCTTCTCAGAGCGCACGGTCCATCCTCAGTGATGCGCCAGCCCTCTATGACAATCCCACACGGCGCGGTGCTCTCTCCCAAGGCTGCACCGAGGCCACTACGGCCCGCACTCCTACGTCCGTCCGAGGGTAAAGCAGCCGCTTAAAGAGACAGCAGCATCAGCATCCACAGTGCGCCGGAGCAGACACGGAGCCTACAGCCTGCTCACGTGAGCAGCACAGACGAGCAACCTAGGCTGCCGATATCAGCCCATCAACACACGCGATTGATGCCACTCCACAATGGCGGTGTTTGTTTGTTTTTTGACCGATTATAGTATACACAGAATGAAACCATATTGAATTAACTGAAATGAATCGATGTCTTTCAAAGTTAGCAGCGTTGGTTACAGATTTACTCACGGCGCAAAATGGAACCAAAATACTAAGAGTCACAGTCAATGTTAAAGCCTATAGCTGTAGATCATTTGTTTTTAAGACCCTGTAGAGGAGAGCGGGGTAAACGGACTCTTTTTGCTTTAAATGGTTATTGAGTGAGCAATGTAGAATATAAATGTATAGTATATTTTGAAAATAAAACATTTTTATGTAAGATTATAGGTCTGCTCTTGACATTTGAATTTGGCAGACAAAAATTTGGAAAAAATTGTTGTAAAATAACCCCCATTTTTATGAAGTGTTTTTCACGACTCTGATCACAAATACATCTTTGTCCATTTCCCCCCCCTCATGTTAGTTGGACCTGGTTCAACTTCCCCCACTCCTGGGGTAAAATGAACCACCAGACAACTTTATTTTTGAAGACCAATATCTTTAAAACCAAATATTCCAGACGAATTTCGAAGATGCAAACTAGAAAACTTCCCAAAATAGATGTAAATAGTAAAACATTTTATGTATTTTATACTGTTTTTACACAAAAACCACCAAAGCATTTATCAATTTTTGATCTGGTTAGTTCAAATCAAATCAAATTTAGAAGCTCACATGAAAATGTTTCATTTCCAAAATAGAACTTACCTCACTCTCCTCTACCTGCTTTCTTCGGTTTCCAAAGAGCAGCATACTGTACATCTGAAATTGTTAATTGTGGTCCAGACACATTCAGACTGTTCCAGCACAATTCTTCACAGGGACGAGTTTACACAAACACCAGCTGCTAGTTTAGATAATGTGTGCCTTTAAATCATACTGATGATCAGAACTTTAATTTAAGCCAATATGCAGTTTGAAGTTGTAGCCTGGTAAATCACTTTTTTACTGTGCCAAAGAAGGTGGGCCTGGACACACACAAGAGACTGATCAGAGGCTGAGGCCAAACCGTCTCAGGGTATTTAAAAGGTCACGTCACTCACTGCGCCACTATGTTGTAGTTCAATCAACAGTAACACGTGCACACGTTATTAGCCAAAACTAATCCTGGATGAAGGAGTCTGTCACTTTATATTAGGTTCTGCTAATTGCCGATTGTTTTATTTCGCTGAGTGTTTCCCACAGACTATTCTGTGGTGCACCGCCACAGAATCAACACCGCCCGCCACATATTGCGTTTCGTATTATTTTTTTCTCGTTTCGTTTTTTTTATTTTTTAAACGCTATTTAAAACACGCATTGGTCAATTTGACTGGGGGGTTTAAAATGCGGCGGCCCTAGTGTTAAGCTCAGTGGCGTAAAAAGAGCATACGCAATATATGCCTTGCATAGGGACGCCGAAAGGACGGGGCGCCAATTATGTGTCGGTCGTGAACGATCCGGCTCTTTTGAACGAGTCTTTACAGTGAACGATATGAACGGGTTCGCAGAGGTGAAGTATTTTTTTATTCCTCTTTGGGGGAGAGGCGTCACTTTTGTTGTGCATGCTTATTTTGCGAAACAAAAGTCACTGCTGGAGTGGGATGGAGAGAGGAGTGTAGGATTGGCAGAGGGACAGTTTGTGAACGCACAGCTGCGGGGAAACTGTTTCAGAGCGCGGCTCTGGGGAAACGGTGCGCCCGAATGCTCCCAGCGCCAGCACTGTCCTAGGCCATAAGAGAGAAAAAGGCGCGCGGGGTCCGTGAGTGACGAGGCGGCTACAGGAGCCCCGTCACTCACATCTTCCACCTGTTCACTCAGCTTCACTCCGCTCTGCAGCGACATCACCGCACACTGTCTCCTCCTCCGTCCGCCCCGGTCATCTCCACCCCCACGAGGAGCTCAAAGTGAGCATAAGGCAACACGTTTGAGAAATAAAAGTCCTAATGAAATAATAAACACGGTTACAGAGGAGATCGCGTTGAAGCAAAACACCTCTTTCACTTTGTTTTCTCCCCTCTTGCGCGAGGGAGAGAGACCCACATAGCACCTGACTCCGGGGCGGATCCGCCCTCGGTTCGCCAAATCCGCCCCGGAGTCAGAACCGCTCGGCGGATTCGCCGCGCGGTTGCTGCAGATCCGCTTACATGACGCGCTCTTTTGAAACCCGCTGTCAAAGAGCGCCTCCGCAGCGGAACCGCTTCAACTTCGCCAAGCGGAGAAATGTGTCTGATGTTGTTGGTGTTATTTTTGACTGACGTTCTTTACTTTTGCGTAGGTAATATAGTTCAGCTACGAGGTGTTCGTGAAGAAACAACTCGGACAGTATCCGCACAGTTAGCTCTGCTGTAGCCCCATTTAACGCTACACGTCCGCGGCAAATCCGCCCTGCGGACGCGCCACCGGTGTTTCAGGTTCGCTACACGTCCGCGGCAAATCCGCCCTGCGGACGCGCCACCGGTGTTTCAGGTTCGCTACACGTCCGCGGCAAGTCCGCTCCGCGGATGCCTCATTAGCAAACCGTTATTATCACTCTGCAATGCAAAGACGGTTGTCTGCTCACGGTGAGTACAGAATTCCTCACAAATTACTGTATCAAAGTTGTGTAATGAACCAAAACGGCATTACTATAACAGTAGTAGTTAGTACTAGTTTTAAATGTTAGTAGGCCTATCGGATAATAATTCCCAAGTAAAGGAAGTAACACGGTGCTAGCTACAGTGACTTTAGCCTACTTCTTGTGGTTGTTGGCTAAACAGATTTTATGAAGTTATTCTGAAACCATGTATGTGTTTATAGCGTTATAGTATTTAAATATAATGTACAAATATTTACTTGGGTTAAACCTTTAGACTGAAGTACAAAACATACAGCAACATCGTTAGTACTGAATTGAATAGAGAACAGCTTTGATACTCTAAAAGTATTAATTATATCCTAATTATCTAAACTACAAGATTTGTTCACTTATACAAACTACTAATATAGTTTTCTATTTAAGAATTGGTGGACCAATGCCATGAAACGACAGAGATAAGCCCTCTGGGATTCCTAATCAATGTTATCCATAATATTACATCATATAAACTACTGGTGTCCTATCAGGTGCTGTGAGCAGAGACCACTTCATTTGACTGGACAGACTGGATTCATCAGGAGGCTGGAGCTGTAAAGAACCAGGAAACTTCTCATCAATCCTGAACTATGAGCTACTACTTCAGACTGAACCTACACATCTGCAGGTTGGTTTTGTTTGTTATTTGTTAGACTACCAGTGTTGTGTTGACATTCTATCTGTCCTAAATCTGTTGTTCATGTCACGATGTAGCTTCTGTTTCATTTAGTTATTGCTTGAATCTGTTTTTTGTTGTTGAAGTTTGGAATTTGGGTTTTGGGGTTTTGTTCTTGCAGTAAGACTTTTTAAGATCACATTGATCAGCATACAGTATGCTGCTGCTTTAAGGTAAATATTTTTTTTGTTAATAATTTTGTAAATCTAATTTGGTAAATACACCGATTATTAATAGATACCTGTTTTCTTTTATGTTTCCCAGTGTTTGTTGGTCGGAAAAGTCCAGTCCAAAGAAATAAATCCTGGCTAAACATAGCACGGAGCTTTATCTGTAACACACTCTAATAATGTTTAAGTAAGCTATGGATCTTTGGTTGATCTTAAGTTGCATCCAAAATCCATTTTTTGATGTCACAAATGCCACTGACTGAACAGCCACAGTGATGCCTGGTCTCTATAAACCATCAACCCTTAGATTACAGAACAACAACAGTCATTGTCCATATTATTACATTCTAATGATCTGCTATTGTGCTTTCAGTTGCTGTGAAAAGAGGGGTGTTCATTTTCTGGACACTGAGAGACTGGATATTCACCAGGACGAGAGGAACCAGGCTAACTGCTCCTCACTACTGACCCACAGCTTGATAATGAACCTAAACATTGACAGGTTGGTCAAGTTGTGTCTGTTATTTCTTTCTTGCACATAAAACACCCATTTACTTTGACTATACTAAAAAATGTAATTGGGCACTCGTGCTTCACAGCAAGAAGGTCCCGGATCCGATCCCTGGACGGGACCTTTATGTGCGCCGTTTGCATGTTTTCCCGTGTCTGTGTAGGTTTCCTTTGGGTACTCTGATTTCCACTAGATGTACAATTGGCTAAGATGAATGATGTGTGTGCGTGAATGAATGGTGGTGGTCAGAGAGACCCTTTGCACAGATGTGTGCAGTCGCGTGTCTGTCAGGCTACCCCAGGGGAAAATGTAGCTGCATAAGTAACTTACTGCCACTGTGTGTGGCAGGATGAAAGTACACTTTACTTCGTAAAGCGCTTTGACCAACTTGTCTCATGTGAAAAGAGCTTTACAAATAAGCGTTTAGTTTAGTTTAAACTAAAAACTAAACTAAACCAAATAAGCGTCCATTCCATGCATTATGCATTGACTATCATATGCAGCTGCACTGGGATAAAAGTCAACAAATGGTAATGAAACTTTATTCAATGCACAGCAGGTCAGAATTTCAGTTAGTATTTGCCAATGTGGTAATAATATGTATTGTCTTTTCTCTTTCAGCATTTCCTTCGGTGGTTTCGTGTTAAAATGAAAATGAAGAAGAGGAAAAAGTACTGTAAGTACCTGTATTGAAGACCTTTACATAATGGCATTATGAAACCTGACCTTTGCAAATAATATTCTTATTGTTTATTTCAGGTGGACCTCTGCTGGGCTGAGTGGCACACAGTGAAGTTGCAGTTAAATACAGTGTAAGCACATGGCTCTGTAGAATCATATCTAACAATCAGTCTCATCCATGTTTACGTTTTTTGCTCGCTGGTGTCATTTCAGATCCTGTCAGAGCCGAGGGGACTATATTTGACTGGACACAGACTGTATCTCCACCAGGTGGATGTAGCCGCAGAAGAGGAACCAGGCGAACTACTTCTACCCCTATCTACTGCTTCAGACTGACCATACACATCTCAAACTCTGAACACCTAACTACTGTGTATAAGTACAACATTCAATCATCTATTTTATTGTGGTGAACGTTTTGGGGGATTGATTCTTTGGCCAAGCTAGTACTTTGAGATATATTGGTTTGAAATGAGGCTGCACTGAATAAATCTTTTGTTGGCCACTTGTTTTACTACGTCTTTATTTTATTTATTTTCACTGAGAAGCCAACTGTGACGTAAATAGTCTTCAAATTTTGAACCCTTTAGCTGATCATTTTGTTATTAAAAATGTCAATGTTAATATTTGTAATTGATGAATTAAATACAATTGTCCATCTTTAAGTTCTTCTCATTCGTTTGTATGATAAATGGGGTTTATTAGTCTAGAAGGCTGTAGCACTGATGCATATTTCAATGATTTAAGGTCTATTTATTAGACATGTTAAGTCTATTTAGTCTTTTTTTTTTTTTTACAGTATGGTTTAGTATTGCCAAATTTGTTTATTAACAATTTCCTTTCAAATGCTAAGCTAGTTTGATAGTAGATGTTAGTCAAATCACAAAGTTATGAGTGGATCAATAAAAAAAACTAGAAGGCAAATAATGACAAAATAGACACATACGCGGACCCGAAGCGGATCCTGAGCGGTACCGCGAGGTTGGCATCGGATCCGCAGCACCTTCGCCGCGGACCCGTGCTAAAATCCGCGGGTCCGCGGCGAAGGTGTCGCTGGTCCGCCCCGCCTCCGCGCTGCGGACCAGGAACAGTTCCGCCGCGATGTGCAAGTGGACTCCGATGCGGATCCGCTTTGCGGGTTCGCCGCGGATCCTGACACCTCCGCCCTGAGCCTCCGCCGCGGATCTGGGGCGGACACTTTTTGCTATCTGGGGAGGGTCAGAGGAAAAGTTACGTGAATGAAGCAACAGAAGCTTAATCCATGTGATTGTTTTTTTATGATAAACTCCATAGAGGGAAATATCGATGTTATATTGTGTGAAATAGTGACATTTTCGTTAAAAGTGGGGGGCTGGTGAAATTCACTAAAGGCCTCCCAACCGCGACACCCATACACCCCCGGTCCGATCACCACACCTTGTCTTCAAACCTGTGGGAAACACTGGACAATCTGTGCACATTGGGCCGCCCGTTCAAACTGCTCCATTACCAGAATAACTTTGCTGTGCAGAACGGACAGGCAAATAGTATGGCAGAGCCAGGCAATTGAAGTTGGGCCATATCCCTGTGGCCCTGAGATTGAGATACAAAGATCTGTAGGCAAAAGAAGAGCAACGTGGAGCAGGAAAATATAGTTAAAAAAATTTATTGTGAATGAACAATAGCCTCAGTCACAACACAAGTGGAATTCACATAGGTTTGACAGATTTAGAACTCATCAGTTCCTTCTCATAGGGAGCAGGTGCCGTTGTCTGAAAGCCTTTGAGCCATTACCCACACTTAAAAAAAAAAAAAAAGAGAACAAGGGTCAGCCATGCACCGAGCACAAGACCCATCCAACTGAACGAAGCCGCTGAGCGCACATCTACAAAGATTGGAAATGAAAAGTGTTGTTTTAAAAAGGCGTCAGGAGCAGAGCCCTGGAGCCCTGCAGGAGCTCAGTACTCCTCTCCAGCCGCTGCAGCTGCCGCCTCCATCTTGTATCCGTTCTCTCCATTGCCGTAGTCGTCAGGCGCCTGTGCAGGCGGCTCCGCGGGGTCGTCCTGGTTTAACTCTGCGTCTGCCTTTAGTGAGGGGCCGTTGTCCTCCTCGGGGGCCTCGTCCTGGGGCTCGGCGTGCCGGTCCTCGCGCCGCTCTCTGTCCCTGTCCCGTTTGTGGTCTCTGTCTCGGTCTCGTCGGCGGTCCCGGTCTCTGTGGCTGCGCCTGCGGTCCCTGTCTCGGTCCCTGTCTCGCCGCTGGTCGTCTCCGTCGGCCCCCGGCTCACCCTCGGGCTGCTCGTCAGGCCCGCGCTCTGCTCCGTCTGGGGCTCCGTCTCCAGGCGGTACCTCCTCTCCCTCGGGGCCCTTGGTACGGTCGCGGTCTCTCTTGCGGTCTCGGCTGCGGCTCCTGCGTTTGCGCTCCTTGTCGCGGCTCCTCTCTCGACTGCGTTCGCCATGGGCCTCTCTGTCTCGGTCTCTGTCTCGTTCCCGCCGTCTGCTGCCACCACTGCCTCCACCTGCTCCTCCTCCGGCGGCCGCCACAGCACTGGCTTCCTCTCCGGCCGCCCTCTCCCGCTCTCTGGAGCGTGTACGTCTGCGCCTCTCCCTGGAGCGGGTCCTACGGCGCTCACGGTCACCTCTGTCCCGGCTGCGCTCCTGCCGTTCACCTCTGTCCCGTTCACTAAAGACAAAAGGAGGACACATTCAGTCCCTAAACCTTAGCCATAAACACAGGCCATCGGAGTCTTACCCGCCCAGGGCGCGGTCATCGTAGCGGGAGGAGTCGTCTCGGCCTGAGTGCTTAATGTTGACGTCTGCTCCGCCTCTCCTGGTGCCGCCCAGACCACCACCTGCGCACGCACACCCACGCGCACACACACACACACACACACACACACACACACACACAGAGTACATCAGCACAGCAGAGACTATGTAGCTGATGGTTTGGAGCGAGAGCATGGGAACATGTAAACAGACAAAACTTTGAAGTAAATCCAGCTTCTCAAAAGTCAGAGTTGACATTTAATTCAATATGAATAGACTATACTAGGCCAAATAATGACTCTTTCCTTCAGCTTTTGTCCATAAGGCTGCACTACCAACCTCGATCAATATTGAGGTTTTAATACTGCGGTAGTAACCTCAAAAGGCTGAGGGTCTTGCACCTTTCCTGCAATTATTCCAATAATCTGCAATTTCCTCGTAGTTATTCCTCAACTCCCCAAAGTGACAGTTCAGTGATAGTTTCACTTGTTAAATGATGCAGACTGAAGTGGGGGCCTCTCGCCCGTGTCACTCTGTGCTCCTCCCATGCTCTGTCTGAGCCTCACTCCTCTGCCTACAGGACCCTTATACCACGATATTATCTGACTGATAAATACTCTGTGGCATTTAGAACATAGGGCAGGGTATCTGCAGGGGTGGACAAGTCAAATTTAAGACGAAGACCTTTTTAAGACCACAAAATCTCAAAAACAAGTTATGATTTTCAGTTATCCTACTATGATAACTGATATCACAGTAGGATGTAAAACTTAAAATGCCTAAAGAGAAAATTTCAGTTAACATGCTAACCATTCAAGTTTAAACAACCCTAACCCATAATAAAAACAGCAGAGCAATCATACTCTATTTGCGTGGGCTAGGGGTGTCACAATATAAATATTTTGAGTCACCATTATTGTGAGAGAAAATATATTTTTTATTACGATTATTCATCACAATTATCGACTGAATGAAAGGAAACAGCTGATATTTATAGTTTTTGTCATGGACGAGGCTTGCTCATTTTTATGTCAAGCACCCATAAAATGATAGACCAAAAGAAAAATTACACACGTTCAGACATAAATGATATCAAATGTAAATAATGTTTTATTAAGTACGCTGTAATCAGAGTCAAACCACCCCACTGCAAATGTTTCCATCCATTTAGAAAATGCCTTTTAATACTTGAACTAGTAAACATTCACCTTTTTAAAAATGAAAAGGCTTTAAGACTCCTTTGCATTAAAATAATTTCAACTTTACTACTTTATAATTACTTTTAATTACATTATTATTAGGCCACAATGTAGTCTAGGTTTTATGTTAAAAAAAAACGTATGCTCCTGCTTAATTCTTTGTCAGGTGTTTTGATGAGGAAACGTGTTTCTAAAGTAACGGGACTCCTGTTTGTGCTTTCACTTTCCTTTCTGTTACGCTGAGCAGAGTGGAGCTTTGTGTTTGCATCCTGAGCCGGGTGTGGCTATTTTCCAACATTTGGCCAAACTTTATTGGGAATTACGCAGTTCGTTACCTTGACTTGGACATTAACAGCAAAGGCGCCGATATGTCTCATGTTGGACGTATCGGCGCCTTTTGCTGCAACTTCCCCACGACAGGATTAGCACAACAGACGTCCATTAGCGACAACAACAACTTGGTCATCTTTTGGATTCCTAAAGAGGTCCCACTCTGCGGACTTCAATCATTTTTTGGGTGGATGAAGCTCTGGAGAGCGTCCTACGTCGCGCTGTGGCGTGCAGCGTCGGCGTGAATAAAGGAGGTGTCGCTTTGCTCTGTGAGTGTTTCATCTGAGGCTCGAGTTGGGAAAAGAGGCTTATGAGGCGGATTACCAAGATCATTTATCTGCACCTCTGATCGATCAATCACTCACCTCAGTGTGTGAGAGAGAGATGGACAAATAGACAGATAAACACTAAAAGTTGCACCGTCACTTTAGCACGATGCACATGGGTGCATGCCTAGATTGAATGTGTCGAGTGCTTCTGCGTTACCCACCAAGTCTGCGTGGCCTCCAGCCTTTGACTGTTCGTCCACGCTCCACATCCACTAGCACTCTGCGCCCGTCGATCTTCTTGCCGTCGGCGTGTTTGTAGGCGGCTGTGGAGCGACAGAGACACACACGTGAGCCCACGGCCAAAGGAACAGGGGCTATGTGGCCAAGGAATCAGTGCTTCTGTATACTGACCAGCAGCAGGCGAGGCCGAGAGGGCCGCTCGCTGGAACTATGGAGAAGACCTCCTTCCACCAGACGAGAGCGCAACATCTTTACACCCTTTCAATGAGCCTTACCATCCACTACGAACAGCCAGAAGCACCACTCACTCAGTCCCATAAAGAGACTACCGGGCATCAGACTACACATATGGCCGTCTTAATGTTGTTATTCACATCATACGGACCTCACTGTTCTGTTCTTTAGGATATGACGGCATACACTGATCTCCAGGCTGATCTCCTCCCGCACTCAGAGGGCCTTACCCTGTACCCTCCTTACAACAGCAGGGCCTTACCGCGCCCTCCGCATCAACAGGACCACATCTGGGCCTTACCACACCCACAGGACAACAGTCACAATGTGGAGCTAAGTGCCCTGCGCAGTGCGCACACCCACTGGCTAACACAAGCTTTATCAGCATGAGGCCTACCTCTGCTTATTTGAATGGTATGTTTGAAGTATTACACTGGATTGCATAGGGAGTCCCTGACTGGTGTAGTAAGCTCAGACACAAATCCAATAACAACAGCTCCTGAATGTTTGAATGCAACGTAAGTGCAGCTGCAGTACTGAAGTGAGGATGAGGTTTGGTGTGTATCATTATTGCTGGTTTTCCAGAGCCAACGCGCTCTGTCCGGCTCCACCTGCTTAAAACCACGCTCCACCTAGCCAGTCTTTTTCACCACAAAAACATAGATGAGGGTCCCCACACATAAAAACAAACAAATCCCATTTTAAAGCCTATTCGGGACTTTGTCACCTTAAAATAAAGCTACAAGATCTGGTCAGGGTGAACACTGGACAATCGCTCTTTACTCAGAAGTGCCAGCCCAAGCCGGCAGGAAAACGGCTGATGGTTACAAATGCATGTTCAAATGACCTTCCTTCAACGGCGTTCTGCTGTACATAATCATATTACACATGCTACGCCCATCTGCACTAGTCCATAATATAATGTGGTCCGATGTGCTGGCCCCGTGTGGAAAAGCGGGCAGACACGTGCCGAGTAGAGCCGGACAGAGCCAGTTTGGTGCCGGTGGAAAAGATGTTTGTGTACTAGTCTGTCTGAGACTTACGCTATACTGAGCGCACTGCATGCTTACATCCCAGTGCACGGGTGACCTGATGAGCTCAGTCTAGCTCCCTAAGAAGTATATGAGGGTGGAAAGAAATCTTACCCATCATACAAACCCATTATACCAACCATATACTGAGCTGTGGTAGGAGAGTAGATGTATCTTAAGCATCATCATCTGCCAGCCAGCTTTGGCCAATAGCCATCACAGATTGGCGGCTGCAGTGGCAATGAGAACAACAGACAGTTAATACACTACAGAGGCCCGCGCTCCCCCGCTCCCCTCCCTCTCCCGGTCCCGTACACAGGTCCCAGCCCTGCTCGTCCTGAGAGGAGCAAGGCTGAGGACCCGTGCACTGGCAGCACAGTGTTGAGAGCCCGTACACCTGGTGCTTACCATGCGCGTCCAGCGGCAGCGCTCTCTCCGCAGAGCTACACGTCTCACACTTATAATAGTTCCCTGTCACAGCCCAACAAGTGCAGGTTGACAGCTCAAACACAGCCTACCCCTCCTGCAGGAAGCCCCCTCAGAACCACAGCTCACGACAGCCTATCACAGGACATGCACATGGCTACAGGGCTACAGGGCTACAGACACATGGGGTGGTGTCAGATGGCCTCACACTGATGGACACACTGCCTGGGCGGGGTACTCACAGTGCATGTCGCGCTCATGTTCATACTCGATGAAGGCGTATCCTCGAGGTTTCCCCGTCCGCTTGTTGTACACGATGTAGATCTGAAACACAGCGGCAGACACATGCTCAGTCTTCTATAGCCCTTTATATTAAAAAGAATTGGATTTGTCCCAGTGTTTATGGCAGCCCTTAGTTTTAGTCTTTTGGACAAAAATGCTTTTAGTCACATCTAAATGTGATGGTATGTCACGTTTTAGTCAGTTTCATTATAAAAAGTAATTAAGTTTTAGCCTATCGAAATTAACTGGTTAAATACTAAGGCTATTGAAAATAAGTATTGGAAATGTGGATGAAGGTAGACTACACTGAGCTTTTGTCAGATTACACTACAAAAAAGGCGTGTCATTCAGGGTTCGTACAGATTTTCTCTTGAGGTTTTCCATAACTTTTCTATGACAACATTTCCAGGACCCCAATGCCATCATTTTATTAGCCACATTTATTATTCGGCGTACGTATTTATCAGCATTACATTTTCAGTTTGGGATTTTTAAGATTAGGCCTACTGTAGTCGAGACCAGAATACTAAAGACAGACCAATGAGTACTGAGACCACGACCAGGGCAACTCCTGACTGGGCTGCAAACTCGGGCATTTTGAAAAGGGTGACAGTCTACTGGCAAGACGCCCACAGGCGGGTGCACGCTCCTGTGCACGTGCCATAGAGTCTCACTGAGCAAAAAGAACTAATCACAGGGAATTGATAACAGTGTCACACACACTGCAGTCTGATATATCATTATAAATCACTTTCTATAATGTGCTTCTCTAGAATTGTGTGTCTGACAGATACATTCAAGTGGGGGTTAGTATAAGGTTTGGGGTCCCCCCTAACACATTTAGAGCTTATCATCCTTATTTTCCTGCATTCTAGTGCAATTCAAAAGGTGACAATGGTCCTAATAATTTTGCCACTTTAAAAGGAACATTTTATAGTTTTACCTTTGAAACAACTGTAGCTCACACAATGTTACTCACTAAACATCTCACTCTTTTAGCTCTAATGATGTTTCTGAGCATCACAGGCTCTGTATCGCTGTAGAGCAGTGGTCGAGGGCAATAGTAACATTTAGGATCAGTCATTGAACTTTTGGATAAATTGTACAATAAATGGTACTTCTGTGAGCTGTTCTGTCATTGACTACTTACTTGAGTAATAAATAAGAAAAGCAGGCTTTCTGCTAAATATTATGGTACATGAGGAGTATTAGGGGTAATATTTTGTAACTCACATTTTTACTGTTAAAAGCCAGGATTTTGAACAATGGTTGGTTATGCTTTGTGCCAATAGTTTCTCACTGGAGTGCGCAGTAAGTGCAAAAGACACAGCCAGGATAAGATACAAATCCTATCGCACGCCTGACATAAGTTATGGTTTTGTTACTTTTATAAATTACTGTTGTGAAGTTACATGGCAAACCTCCGGAGATGCGTCTTTAACCTACTCCAGCCACGGAGACGATGGAGCTGCATGTTTTATTTTACTAACGTAACGTTCAACACACAACGCAATTGTGATAAAACAAACACTAATTGTTCGCTGGGAGTTCACGTCTAATCCGTGCGTATTTGGAGTGGCCTGAAGCGCTGCTCTGGTTGTGGGAAACAAACGCGCGCGGGGAGCGGCTTGGACAGACAGGTAGAAGCCTATGTTTCAAATCAGGCTCATAAACACTGCGCATCGCGGTGCCTGCCATAGTCCCGTTGTTACGTTCTAGCCAAAGAACATGCAAGTATAAAGCACCGGAGTCCTCATGAGCTAATGTAGTCAATTTAAACACTTGCATGCAAGAGCGTAGAAACAAGATCCTTGATTCTTTACTCGCCTGTGGAAAAGTCCATCTCCAAATTCACGTCGTCTCCACGGTTATGTGCGGTAGTAGCTAAACTTTCACTACTCCGCTTTGCATCCTCTGGTTTTGTGTTTGTCTATTTATGAAGCCAGCTCCAATCATTTCCTCCATAAGCGCATTATTGTCATCATTTTAGCTCGTATTAGCTATTCAGGGAGCCCAGCTCCTCCCGAGCCCACCATAGACCGTTAAAAAGAGCCCACAGGCGGGACCTGTCGCCGCTACAGGCCTAACAACTGCCTGAATAAAAATATGCGCCGTGATTCCTGATTTACCCATTATTTTTTCTACTATATTATCAAAATTCCAAAACTTTTCCATGACCTAACAAATTCCAAAACTTTTCCAGGGCCTGGAAATTTGATTTTAAAATTCCATGACTTTTCCAGGATTTCCATGACTGTACGAATCCTGGTCATTGTGAACAATGACTTTACTCTAAAGCAGCCGCTCTCCTCCTCTGATCATCACTTCCAGATGTTTTTTTTTATTCCTTCATCAACAAGCTGTTTGCGAACGGTCTGACTAACCACTTTCTCCCGTCTCAGTAACGTTAACTCATAACGGCACGGTGGCACAGAGGTTAGAGCTCGTGCTTCACAGCTAGAAGGTCCGGGGTTCGATTCCCACCTGAACGGGGCCTTTCTGTGTGGAGTTTGCATGTTCTCCCCGTGTCTGCGCAGGTTTCCTCCGGGTACTCCGGTTTCCCCTACCACTAAAAACATGTACAATAGGCCAGGATGAATGAGAGTGTGTGTCAGAGTGCGCATGGGGGACAACGGACGCAAATTAGCCAAAGGCTACAATCCGGTGTGGCTTGTTTACATGCATGAGACCCATGTATGTTCATTAACATGCACTGTCCCGACCAAATAAACCAATAAATAAAACAAACCATCTGTTTTAGTCACAAATGAGCTATTTTTAGCTCGTCATCGCTACGTTATCATTAAGAAAAAGGTGCATCAAAGTAATGATATTGCTATATTGACAAAAACAACTGACTTGTCCAATAATGATCGATCACAATTTCACTGAATGTTATTGAATATGTTAGGCTAAAAGAAAACAGTAAGTCCTCCTGTCAGAGCTCTGTACACTCAGAGGGAATATATTCATGTAGCCACAGCTTTACACTCCAGCTCAGTTTAACACAAGAACATCGATTGCCTTCCACAAAAGCACACATAGAAGGAGCTGCCGACCTGATGACCAAAAGGCTGTATATACCTAGAGTTGAGATACTGATTCAAGTAAGATGTGGGAAGTCTCTCCCAAAGATAAAATGACGGTTCGCACTGGTCAGAGCTGCGATCAAACCAAACGTACAGTTCTGTGGATTTGTAGTCAGATCATTTCACTTTCCTATAGTTACTAAACACGTGGTACCAGTCCTTATCTAGAGCAATGGTTCCCAACCCTGGGGCCTGGGACTGCATGGGGTTCCAGGGGCCTTGTTCAGGTCAAAATATGACAAATGAGTGTGAAAGGGCTCCAGGTCTAGAAAGGACCACAATTGGCTCTATTTAAATACTTATTGTCATGTTTCTATACATTAATAAGACCTGTGTTTTTGGACAGGGGGCTCGGCCTGACAACACGTACAGGTATAGGCCAGAGGTTCCGCTAGACTTTTTTTTTTGTGGGCCAGTTTGGCCGGCTGGGTCGTAAAATGTCGGCCACGCGGATATACACCACTCATGACCCTGCTGTCCAGATCTGACCGCATCAGCTGCACAGCGAGGGTTGGGCCGTAGATGCCCTTCCGGCGCTTTAACAAGGCTTCAGGTGTAAAATTAGCGACGTCTCGCACCGCTGAAATTTTATGAAGGGACAAATCGACTATGCGAAAGTCATCAAAAGTCAGTCTCGAGCGATTCACCACAGGCCCAGCTCTGCCACGCTCTTTAGCAGCTCCAAACACTCTGGACATCTTCAGAAGATGCACTGATCTGGTGTCCCCTTGATGGTTGATGTGGTAGACTGCTGCGATGTTGTCTGTTCGTACGAGAACACAACGCCCAAGGGGACACCTCTGGAGAGATCGGACCCGTCCCTCCATTGAGCCAGGGCACGGAGACATGTCCATGTCACTGCGAGCTTGCGACGCCTGTGGAGCCTGGGGTCAAGGCGAAACCCGTTGAGCCACCACTGTAGAGGACACAGCGACAGCAGACCCAAAGGCACAATGCGAGTGACAGATGTCAGCTTCCCTAACAGCCGCAGGAAGGTGACGTAGGGGAACCGCGAGCTGTCATGGAAGTCGCGTTCAAAATCATCCCAAGAAAAGTTGCCGTCTGGGACGGGGACAGATGACTCTTCCCAAAGTTGACCTTAATGCCCACCCGGGACACATGATCCAGAAGGCGACCTGTATCCCGAATTGCGACCCGGAACTGCCAATGGCGACCCCGATAGGCAAACCTGAGAAAGCACCTGTGCTCTACCGCAATGGGCACATGGAAGTATGCATCCAACAGGTCTATCGACGTGAACCATTCCCCCTGCAGAACCTGCGCTGTGGTAAGCATGTGAAAGGGCAGGACCTTCATATACCGATTGAGTCTCCTCAGATCCAAAATGGGACGAAACCCGCCTGTTTTCTTTGGCACGAAACAGTATCTAGGGCTGAACGATTTTGAAAAATAATCTAATTGCGATTTTTTTCTTCAATATTGCGATTGCGATTAAATATGCGATTATTGTTGCAAGGTCCTCTTCTCATGTATTTTTCACCTAATACAAGCAATAAATCAGTCTGTTTCATAGGGCTGGGCAAAAAATCGATTTCATCGATCTTGTAGCTTAAAACGATTTTTGCAAACTAGTTTTTTTTCCACCAGTTTTTTCGGACTTTTTCGCATTTCGTCCTTGTGGGTTACCGTAGCGCGGTGTGAGACGGCCTCCTCCCCCGTGTAACACCGTCAAAACAACAACATGCGCTTAATCGTTGATGGCATTTGGGTATGTGGGTAACCTTTGTGCACAGGCCAGTAGGTGGCAGTAAACAGGTTAACTCTACATTTGTGTGGTACAAAGCCTCACACCTCCGTGAAAGCCGCTTACCTGCCAGCCGCCTTTGTATTGAAACTGACGCCTCCCACCTCCATGCTGTGACTTTATTCATGTTTTACCTATGTATAGGCGGCCAGAGGCTTCGGCCGCCAGAACTTACGCTGCACGCAATCTGTATGTGTCCGTTCTCCACACGTGTGTTACAATAAATTACGCTATTGATAAGACAAATATCTCTCCAGCTTTTCCTTATAGTGGTAGAATTTGCCACGACAAGCGCTGCAGCTAACGCAATGCTAACGGAGAAGAAAGCAATAGTCCTTCGTGGTGGCTGCATGATAAACGCTGATATTTTCGCTGTACATCCACAATCTACCGCGCACCTTAACTAGACTGAGACGTAAACAAAAGCACGCGGCGGAGCGGACTTTGCTGCCATATCTCGCTGCTCCATTCACTTCCAAAATCGCGTGCCCTGCGATTACGAAATCGCGTTGTGTAATATAGAGATAAAATTGCAAATGCAATTAATCGTTCAGCCCTAGCGAAGATCCAACTGTCGGAGGAGGGCGATCCACCGCTACCTCCAGCCAACTTCGGCGACAGGGCATACAGCGACAGCGAAAAACTCCAAGAACTAACGACTAACGCCACATTGCTTGAACCTCATGCGAGAAGAAAAAAGGAACAAAGGCTCGGATGACGGGGGAATATATTACCTCCGGGGCGTCATCCGGGGTCACAGGTGTGACTCATTTGGTATTAAATACTCGAACTTAAGCCTTTGGCTTCAGCCCACTCCCTTTGAGCAGGTTAACTGCTCAAACAAATAAACTAAACTAAAACAAACTACGCATGCATCCCTCCTTACTCTGGCGGTCAGGAGGGATGAAATAGAACACTTTGTTGTGTTAGTCACTGATTTAGGTCAAATGTTGTATTTAATATATTTTTCTATATTCTCCTTTTTTTTTATGTCTGCCAATTTGGCCAATGGAAATTATTTTTACCAATCATTTGCTTTTCAAACCAGCCAACGGAAACCCTGGTAAAGGCACAAAGAAGCATTGCTTCAGTCCATTTCTGTTTGGTTTTAAAATAATGTTACTATTTGAGAATTGTATGTTGTGAAATGTGGGGCTTGGAGGAAAACACGTCTGCTGCAAAAAGTGGACAGAGATGAAAACACCTACCCGTTTGATGGGGCCGTAGACTTCAAACTCTCGCCGGAGTTTAGACTCTGTGGTATCGTAGTTCTGCAGGGGAAAAAAACAATCAGAGATGGCACAAGGAAAACGGATTGTGTGTTTGTGAGTACTCACCACTCGGGCAACAAACAGGGTCTTGAAGGCATCGCCCTGAGCGTTTGGGTCATTGTGGGGATCCCCTGCAGCACAGCATTGACAAAAATCTATTTCAATTTTTCTTTCCATTAACCAATAAAACCAAAACGTTTTGTTCAAACAATAAAACAGCAAACAATATTTACAACTGATTTAAAATACACTAAAAATGAATTGAGCTCACTATCACGTTTTAGTCCCCTGTATCAATTTAAAAAATATATATAAAATTTACAAAAGACTTGTATCTTGTACTTTTGTAAATAGATAATGAAGTTCTTATGTTTATCCCAAACATGAGCCTCCCTTTAGGACCCAGAGGTGACTGTTGGAACTTCTCCGTTTCAGCACCACTTGACCGCTGCAAACAAGGGTTAGCCACAAATTACATTTAAAACTCTGTTTAGAGTGGTGCTACTTCGGGGTTTTCAATGGAATATCTACTGAAAGTATGTGAAATCCACGTTTTATCTGCAAGTCTGATCAGCGCATTTTACCGATCACACATTTCAGGCCATGATCAGCCAATCAAAACGCTCCACCTCTAGTTTTAACTCAGTTATATCACCGACCTCAGTATAAACATTTGACTATGAATATTGCAGCTGAAAATGCTAAACATTTAATAATTAGAGAAAACAATTGAGACCTTTTCTTAAAAGGAAATGAGTAAAGCCAAATTAACGAATACGGTGTTGAGTGTTGCACAATGGAGATAAAAGAGCCAAGCAAATATAGTATATATTTTAAGGGGGATTTTATTTTGCCAATGGTATCAATATCGGTATTAGGCTGACTTTTTCGATATCGGCCGATTTAATGCGCATAAACGCTGATATCTCCGGAACCGAAAGTGATAGACTTCCCGTTTTTTTTTGCTCTGGAAAGAGCTCAGTCCGACACATCACAGTGAAAATCGGTGTGAAAAAAGCCTGTTAAACACAAGTTTCACCAACTAAACCTCAGTTAATATGGACATTCTGCAGCTCATTTGGAAGCTAAGAACTAGGGAAATTCAATCATCGAGTTAGTTTTAACCTCTGCAATTGTATTTTTGATCACCGCGCAAAATGCTGCGTTTAGCATCAGTGTGCTAAAGCTAGCGGTAGAATGCTAATGCTAACATCAACTAAGCAAGACTGGGACAGAAACTATGATTGGATCACGTAAAGAAATAAAGTAAAACCACTGCTGCAGTGCCAAGTGTTTGTATATTATTTTATTAAATAACCGATTTAACATAATATCAGATCACTTTATGCAAGTTGTTAATATTAGTACAACCTAAAGCCTGTCATTTCCCCAAGGAAATAGTGTAGAATCCTTGTTTAATGTTTTTACATTATTTTATCGATTGATATAATTGATAAATGGTGACATCTCTTTTGCAAGAAAAAACTAAGACTATCTATTGATGTCACACTGGAAATAAAAGGGGACCATTCACTTTTTCACTCGTATTAAAACATTCCTGTCCAGGTTTTCTTCATCAGCCTTATGGCCCTAATAAAACGCCCCCTGCTGTCACAGTTCAACACATTTTACAGTTTAGAAGCCTCATATAGGATTATAGACAAGAAATTTGAAAGAAAAAAAAAAAACGGTCAAAAATATCGGCCGTGCATATCGGTCGGCCTCTAATCGGTATAGAGTTTTTTCCCCCCACCAGTATCAAATGGAGTTTGAAAGGATAGAATTGTGACAACATTACAGAAAACCACTATTTACTCTATACAAGCAGCACATGGCTCATCATCTGTGTGTAGAGTATAAACATATGAATCCAGTTGTTGGGGAGTAGTTTAGTGACATTACAGGGGTGTCTGTGAGCAGTGTAGGGGGTTCGTGTTGGCAGTAGCCGGGAGTCTGAATGGGGTAATTAGCACGGCGGCAAACTCAAGGCTAACAGAGAAAAAGCGTGGTATATAAATATTGATTTTGAGTATGTGCACAATCCTCCGTGCACCTTAGCTAGGCTGAGAACATAAACCAAAGCACATGGTGGATTGCACGTCGCTGTGTGTTGCCGCTCCATTAACAATTATGGACGACAACAGCCATCAGCTGACATGGAATAAAATCATATTACATTATGTAACATTACGATACATGGTTCAGCTCCAGCACTCAGGAACAACACAAACATGCACACATACAAGTACAGAGCAGAAAATGCACTCACAGAGTTTGAGTTCTGTCTCCAACACCGTCTGCCTCCTCTCAATCTTCTCTCTCCTCTGCAAATACCAAACAACACAGCTCAGACATTTTATATATGGGCCATTCATGAGTTTCCCACCACAACAAACAGAACCAGGATCAGCTCTTCTGACTAAAGAACAGACAAGGACATAAAACAACACCAGTATTGTTTCTAATGTGACATTAGTTTTGAGTAAGAGTAACAAAGGCTTGAATGTCCTTTATGTTCATGCCGAGCAACATTGCAAAGTCTCTACTGAGGGTTATTTCCGTTTTGAGCAAACCAACCCTTGTACTGATACGATACATTTAGATATAGTCTCAGTTCCTATGTTATATTTAGATTCAAATTGTCAGCAGATCAATGTATTAAGTACACTGTAGAATGGTTGTAAAAAGTGTTGTTTTAAAGCAGGGGTGTCGAACTCATTTGGGTTGCTTCCTCGGCAGGTCACGGGCCACATATAATGTATAGAGGAAAATACTATTGAGACATTTTTTTTCCAATAAATTAATAATAATGAGCTATGATTTTAATATGGTGCTGACTTGGTCAAAAGCTCGACAGGACTGTAATAAATAACAGTGTGAGCGAAACATGTGCACAGACTATGGGTCACGTTTTTACAGCGTGCAACGCAGCCCTTTGATCGCAGCGGGAGGCGGACACAGGAGAGATTGTGCCGTGGAGGCCTCTCCCTTTCTCTCCTGTGTCCGCCTCTCGCTGCAGCAGTGGGATAAACGGCTCTCTGTCCTGTGAAAGCATTAAGGTTGTGACGAAAAAGGCTGCAACGCGATGAGCTTTTGGAAAATTAGCGTGAGCTGAGGGAAAGGGAGAGAGCAGACGCTCAGCGGCGCTGGTGACAGAAAGACATTGGAGCTGCGCATAACACATTCACGAGGCTGCGCTGACTCTGTAATAAAACCAGATGAACTCGAGTCCAAAGGATTTGTAGGGAGACTTTCTATCAGGAGTTTCGTATATGCGAGCTAATTGGCGTGTGGACAGGCCAGAGAAAATTCTCTGCGGCCCGGTTCCGGTCCCCGGCCCGGCGGTGGCGGCTTATAGGGCCTCCACATTTTAAACTCCCCTCCCAGCAGTCAAATTGACCGCTGCGGCAGCGCTATACGATGCGTGTTTTAAATAGCGTTTAAAACGAAAAAATAAATAATACGAAACTCAATATGTTTATTTATTGGTTTATTTGGTAGGGACAGTGCAAGTTAATGAACAAGCCACACCAGATTGTAGCCTTGGGCTAATTTCCATCCGTCGTCCCCATGCGCACTCTCAAACACACTCATTCATCCTGGCCTATTGTACATGTTTTTAGTGGTAGGGGAAACCGGAGTACCCGGAGGAAACCTACGCAGACACGGGGAGAACATGCAAACTCCACACAGAAAGGCCCCGGCCTTGGTGGGAATCGAACCCGTACTACCGTGCCGCCCGGTGTTGATTCTATGTGTGGGAAACACTGAATAATAACTGCTTACACTTGTATTGTGCTTTACAAGCCTGTGTCACAAGTTTCTCAAAGTGCTACACTGTCGTCATTATCATAATTATCACTGTACTCATTAATTTAAGTTGCCCTCTAGTGGCTGGAGTGAGCATACTGGTTACTTCTTTAAAAGAAAATCGTAACTCCACACAGGAATGGGCTAGAGGCTTAATTTTTTTTCACCATACTCAGGAATTTGTGCTCTACAAGTCAATCAGTAGTCATCTCGCATGCCAGATTTGGCCCGCGGGCCACCAGTTTGACATGACTGTTTTAAAGGTTCAGTGTAATAGAACCTGGGGTCTATAAAGCAGATTTGATCTTGACTTACAAAATGTATAAACCATTACATTTTAATAGTCCTAGCTCACCTTCCGCTCTAGACGTTCATCTCTGGTCTCTGCTCTGGTTGGCGGAGGAGCATCTCGTGGATCCTGTTGGAGCCGGGAAAACAGGTTCGGTATAAACGCTCAGAAAACATACTGCAAGACGACACGCATGTGGCACACGTGTACACAACACACAGGTGCCTTGTACAAACCTCAAAGTGTCGGATGAACGGGGCGATCCCACAGTACGGCTGGTTGTGGTGCTTCTCATGGGGCAGCTTCTCGAGCTGCGGCAGAAAAGGAATAGGATCTCGAGGCGCAAACAGCGCCAGCAGGTTGGGGGGCAAAAACTGCGTCATCTTTTACCTTGGAAATGAAAACAACTTGTTACTTAACAAAACAGGTGCAGCGATTGCACCAAGGTATGTCCTGTTCTTCCTTGTATGTCGACAGACACGCACCATTACATTGAATTACAGTACAAATACACAGCCAAGTTAAAGCTTCGGAACAGGAAGTCCTATGTTGACTCATTTGGGGGTGATCACATGTTCACGAGCCGACACATAAATGGAACAATCGGACAATGTTTTTGACTGCGCACGGTCACTACATTCCCTACTTTAGACAGATTGGGCCCGTGTTATTTGACAGGACATGTATCTCTGATCCATATCATCGTGTAAAATGTGGCCATCTGTGGCCTCCATCCGAGCGGTACAAAGCCTCCCATCCACAGTGAATGGCTGCCCGAGGGCGCGTACAATGGAACCGTTTTAGGGCCATGTTCTACATTTCCACAGCCCCAAACGGCCTCAAATCAAGCCCAGCCCATTGGATAAGCACGAGCCTAGAACAGAATCGTGAATTTAGAGGAATTACGCCTGTTCTTTGCATCTTGAATCGTATTGCTACACCGTGCGGGATTAGCATTAGCCTTATGCTAAACGCTCCATGAAATGACATGGGCGCGGCGCGTTCTTACCTATGCTCCGCCAGTGTGCGTGTACAAGTCACACCATCAGACTGAGAAGTGGACACGAATGTCTCCACGGTGCACCCTCGTTCGTTTGGCTGGAAATATGTCCCGAACAACAAACAAAAGCGTGCAGGAGTCGTTAGCATGTGCGCAAACGCGACCAGCCGAGCGAGTAAAACGGGGAAAATGGCGGGCTGCCGTAAAGCGACAAACACCACGCATGCGCACTCCTCTCCCGGAATGAAGCGCAGACAAACGCCCTCTCATGGACTTGAGTGGAAGTTTATTCACACACAAAACAAAAGCTCCAGCATCCTCCTGCCACATCCATGTCATGTTATGTATTTGGTTCATTTTAATCCTGGACAGTCAGCTACAGAACCGTTTCTAGACTATATGGGAACTCGGGAAAGAGAAAACCTTGGGGGCCTTAAATGTGCCTAACATGTAATATCAGGAACTATTCAAATGTAACTGCCAATATTTGGAGTGTGATGCTGAACTTCTGCCTGATAAGCTTTCTGTCTCTCGTATTTAAATTATGTCACACGTTTTCATTGCTGCCCTGTGTACTGAATTGAAAAATGTAATTTGCATTGAAAAATATCACGTGTAACCCATAAAATACACATTATACCTCCTGACTGGTTTACAACATTTTGCAATGCATTGCTATCCCATTCTGAACAAAGATATTAGGACTAATATATGTGTTTTGAGGGAGTAAATAATCTGTGCATCATTCGCACAATCATTTAAAAAACAAATGATGTTGTATAATGAAACAAATCACTCTAATATTATCCTTTATTTATTTATTTGGTAGGACAGTGCAAGTTAATGAACAAGCCACACCGGATTGTAGCCTTGGCTAATTTCCATCCGTCGTCCCCATGCGCACTCTCAAACACACTCATTCATCCTGGCCTATTGTACATGTTTTTAGTGGTAGGGGAAACCGGAGTACCCGGAGGAACCTACGCAGACACGGGAGAACATGCAAACTCCACACAGAAAGGCCCGTCCAGGTGGGAATCGAACCTGGGACCTTCTAGCTGTGAAGCACGAGCGCTAACCGCTGTACTACCGTGCCGCTTTTTCAATCCGATTACAAAATAGAAAAACATGTTTGACAGTAGGCCTCAGGCTCAGAGCGTGAGTATGTCATCAATTATCATATAGGCCAACAGTGAGTTGCATAAGTATCTGTTTTTGACATTTTGCCATGCAATGGTCTACAAACATAAATGGGTGATTGACATGACGTGCATATTTTTGTGTCCGAGTGTTATATTTCTTTTTTAAATAATTTGATCTTTTCATTACATGTATCACTTTATTCTACAAAACCTATTTAGTTTAAACACATTTTCATCATATTTCAATAATAAACTTTTTTTATGTTTTCACACCTCAAACCCCTAAAATGTCAGGTGGTGCAACCGTCCGAACAAATGATTAGACTAATAAAGCTTCTGAAAATTGTATTTTCAGGGTAACAATTAAAAATAAAACATCATGGCATAATTGTATGTTAAATATCTTTCAAATAAGCTTCATTTGTGAATATTAATAGTTTTAAAGCTTTTGAGGTCACTAAAAAACCTTTGTCCGGCAATTTGTAATCTTAAAATATCAGGGTGGCACAACCGTAAGAACAGGGCTGGTATTTTGAAATAAAGAATGGTATCATCAAACAGGATATGACATCAGCCAGAAGAACAAGTTGTCTTTATGGCTGAGTGAAAAGGTTTGAAAATCTCTATCAAGAATTGAGAAAAAATAGCTTTTTTCCGACTCATAGGTAAACTGTCACACTTTTGGTGTCAGGTGGTACAACTGATGTAAATATTGGAAAATATTATTTTATTATAAAAGTCTTAATTTGTTTTAAAAGTAAATGTTTACCCATGCTAACAAATGTTAAAGCTAATGTAAGAGTCCACATAAAAGACAATTTAATTTGAAATTAGTTGCTAATGTCAGGTGGTGCAACCAGACAGTCAAGTGGTGCAACTGCAAAAAATGTCAAATTACCATCTAAAAATGATAGGGATGCACTGATCCAATACTGGTATAAGTTATCAGAGTCAATACTAAAAAAAAAATCAGTTATTGGTTTAAAATATCCGATACTGAACCGAAAACTGTTTTGGGCTGACACCGAGCACTCAGTCCATGGTCCTCCTGTTTTATTTCTGATTACAGCATCAGTCAGTTACAAATGACAGATGTGACAGAGGAGAAAGACTGTCTAAGATATACTTGGCAAAGATTTGACTTTGTACAATTTTTTGGAAATATTTAAATTTTAGAAAAAACTTGGTTGCGCCACCTGACACTTTTTTATATAGAGAAGCTACAAATACATCAAAAAAATACATTTAAATACTTTTAAATGTTATTTAACAAACATAACTTGTTTAAACACAAAATTATTGACTCAAAAATATGCATGCCATCAGTTTTGAAAGAACTTTTTGAAAATATGTTTTTTGACCCCTTATATGTCATTGACCCAAATATATAATTTAAATTTTAAGTGAAAGACACACACTAAGGCTAGGCTACATGATTTTGAAATTTTTTATGAATAAAATCTGAAAAGTGGGATGAGCAAAAGTATCTATAGCCTATCCCCTTTCTTTTAGTGCAACCAATTGCCTTCAGAAGTTGCCTGATGATTTCTGAATGATCACATTTTGGCCCAATGACTAAATAGAGTCTACCTGTGTGTAATCTAATGTCAGTTCAAATACAGCTGCTCTGTGATGGTCTCAGAGGTCTGTTAAGAGACTATTGGGGAGCAGACAGCATCATGAAGTCCAAAACACACCAGACAGGTCCAGGATAAAGTTATTGAGAAGTATAAAGCTGGGTTAGGTTATAAAAAGATTTCCAAAGCTTTGAACATCTCTCAAAGTAAAATGGTAAATGGTCACATTTTTATATAGCGCCTTTCTACCTGCTTTAGGCACTCAAAGCGCTTTACATCAAGGAACCAGTCACCCATTCACACTCTCATTCATACACCAGTGTACGCAGACACTGGAGGCAAGGTGGGTGAAGTGTCTTGCCCAAGGACACAACGACAGTGGGCACCTGCGGGATTCGAACCGCCGACCCTTTGGTCACAAGACGACCCGCTCTACTCTCTGCACCACCGTCGCCCCAACCACCTACCACTCACTCGCTCACTACATTCGCTAGGCTTCCTGGTGTTACCAAACGGTCTCCCATCCAAGTACTAACCAGGCCCTTCCCTGCTTAGCTTCCAAGATCTGACGGGTTTGGGCATAGCAAAGGCGGTATGATCAAAGTACAGTTAAATACATCATCCAGGAATGGAAAGAGTGTGGCATCACTGCAAACCTACCAAGACCCGGCCGTCCTCCAAAACTTACTGACCGAATAAGGACAGCACTGACCAGAGCCGTTACCAAGAATCCTATGATGACCCTGGATGAACTGCAGAGAACTACAGCTCAGGTGGGGGAAACTGTACACAGGACAACTATTAGTCGTACACTGCACACATCTTCCTTTTCGACAGAGTGGCTAGAAGAAGCCATTTTTTTAAAGAAAAACATAAGAAATTCTGTTCTCTTTTTACCAAAAGCCACCATGTGGCCTCCATGTGGCTTCTGGCGAACAGCAAGCTGGAGCTTCTCCATGGCAGCGCGCCGGATCATGTGACCCGACATCAGCTGTAATGAACATGGTACTGGATGGTGTTTACACTTCAAGTTTAGTCTGTTCGCATGCATTTGGTTTTATATGATTTTTATAGCACATTTCCACCTTAACCTGTTACGTGACTGCGCCAAACCCTGGTGATGCGTAGCCTACTCAGCACCTGCTCTTGGCGCGGCAATCAAGAGGACAAAAAGTGGAAGCGCGGATAGGCTATTGTAATTGAGACCTTGTACTTCTGCCGAGTCCTGTTTTGACGTACATGTAGAGGCAAATGTACATAGGCTGGAGCCGAAACCAGTAAATTGGTAAGAGGTCTAATGCTGCCTTCATGTGGTCTCGTATGGTAAATATCACTTGCTGAGTAGAAAATTGCAACACCTCTTCATCTGGTATTTTCCACTGGGAAACTGGGAGATAATTTTGATGTGGTTTATTGTGGTTCATGTTTGAGTAATTAAAGTCAGTGGCAGCAGAAGTGTTTTTTGTAGTCCAATACAATATGGGTGATGTAGTTTTTCATGAAACAGCTGTTGGTAATGTCACTTCCCCTGTGTTTTCCGCCCTGGGTAAAGATGGCTGGAATGGGCAAATGCAGCTGTACAGTAGCTCTAGTTCCTAACTGCATAGGGATCTAATGGTGCGTAAAGACCAAACGCTGACACGCCACTGTTACAGAGTCTAGTGCTTTATGAATTCTGTCATCCTATCATAAGCACCGCCAGCGCGCATGCGCATCGCGATATATGCTGCATTGGGGCCGCAGATCGGCATCGCTTCATAAAGTACCTTAAACTTAACTCGTGTCTCCGCATTCATTCTCTACCATTCTGCACAAGACACAAACATGGTGTCAGAAGTGGTGACTACGTTGTACCATTCGTTTTACCTGTAATACGTAGCTGTGTTCTCCAAGCCGGGCGGCTGGCGCCTTTCATGTCCGACGCAGAGGAATCAACAGGCACCGCGTTCACTTCACAGTGAGCATGGCGGCTAACATTCCCCCGCCGTCTGCGATGGGCTTCACGGGCGATTGGAGCACTAACTGGGATGTTTTCCGCGCGGAATATGAAGACTATGTTCTTGTGACTGGAGTGGCGGAAAAAGACAAAAAAATACAGGCGGCAACTCTCCGCAGTGTTATGGGCAGCGAATGCAGACATGTTTACCGTCACAACCTGAACCTCACGGCGGAGCAGAGAGAGGATCCCGCGGCAATACTGAGCGCCCTGGAGAGATACTTCAAACCGGCAAAAAACATAATCTATGAGCGATATCTGTTTGGATGTTGCAAACAAGAGGACGGTGAATCGATAGACGCCTTTGTGACCAGGCTAAGAGAGAAAGCATCAACGTGTGAGTACGGACAATTAAAGACGAAATGATACGTGACAAAATTGTGCTGGGCATTGCAAGTGAGAGCTCCAGGCGCAGATTGTTGAGGGAAAAGGATCTTAACTTAGTCACAGCCATCGAGATGTGCCGTGCTGCAGAGCAGACAGATTTAAGGATGCGAGTAATGGAAACTGCTGGGACGCACGTAATGCACACCGAGACAGTGCACTCTGCTGTCAGGCAACCAGCTAAGCACTTCAAAGCGAGACAGAGCGACTCAAACAAGGCGGTGGACCCCAACTGCAGGTATTGTGGAAACACCCACGCGAGAGGCAGGGACCACTGCCCTGCTTTTGGGAAGAAATGTAAAATGTGTGGGACTAATAATCACTTTGCTAAAGTCTGTATGAAAAGCAAACGGGGCAGTACCACGGGCAAGGTGCTCTGCATGGACGGGGAAGCTGAGTCAGGGCAGAGCAGTGAGGAGGAGACACATCTGTACATGATTGAGTCAGTCAGTGCAGTGGGACAGACTAAAGGAAAAAAATGGTTTGTCACACTAAAGCTCAACAGCAAATCACAGAGGTGCCAGCTTGACTCGGGTGCCACCTGCAACATAATGACACTCAAAGATAAAAAAAAGCTCTCATCCAAAGCAAAACTACGCCAAAGTAATGCCAGCCTCAGACTGTACTCGGGGAGATAATAAAGTCATTGGGAGTTTTTGACACAGAATGCACAATCCAAGGCATTAAGCACAAGCTCTCCTTTGAGATAGTAAGAAAGGGTCAGTTGCCTCTCCTGTCAGGCGATACCTGTGAACGTCTTGGTTTCATACGTTTCACTATTCCGGAAGATGCACTCAAGGTGGACACTGTAGTGCGAGCAGGACATTTGACCAAGGACACTGTGGTCAGCAATTACAAGGATGTGTTTACTTCACCCGTGGAGGCATTACCTGGCGAAGTACATTTCGACCTAGATCCGGACGTGAAGCCAGTACAAAGTGCTCCCCGCAATGTCCCCATTGCTCTGAAAACTGCAGTTAAGGCCCAGCTTGACAAGTATGAAGCAGAGGGGCATGTTGCACCTGTCACAGAGCCAACAGACTGGATCAGTAACATGGTCATTGTGAGCAGACCACAAAAACTGAGAATTTGTCTGGATCCCAAGTTTCTGAACAAGGCTCTACGGCGCTCCCACTACATAATGCCGACTCTGGAAGATGTATTATACAAGCTGCCCAAAGCAAGGACCTTCACGTTGGTTGATGCCAGAGATGCCTTTTGCAGTGTAAGCTAGACACAGAGAGCAGTTTCATGACTACCTTTTGGACCCCATGGGGTAGAAAACGCTGGCTAAAACTGCCTTTTGGTGTGTCTGTAGCACCGGAAGTATATCAAAGAAAGCAGCATGAGCTACTGGCAGGTCTGGAAGGCATCGAGCCCATTGCTGACGACATTCTGGTGGTGGGCTGCGGTGATACGGACGAGGAAGCAGAATCCGACCATGACACCAAACTTCTGGCTCTGCTAAATCGCTGCAGAGAAGTTAAGCTGAGGCTTGGACTGAAAAAGCTTCAATTCAAGATGTCCGAAGTCCGTTTCATGGCCACATTCTCTCAGCTGCAGGTCTTAAACCCGATCCGGAAAAGGTGAGGGCGATAATCGATATGCCAAATCCTACCGATGCAAAAGGAGTACAGAGACTGGTGGGGTTTGCTAACTATCTGGCCAAGTTCATGCCCCACCTTTCAAGTGTCTGTGAGCCTTTGCGACGTTTGCTAGACAAGGACACTCCTTGGCATTGGCTGCCAAAACATGAAGCTGCCATACAAGAACTTAAGTCTTTGGCTACAACTGTGCCACTGCTTCGATATTATGATGTTTCCCAGCCTGTTACAATCCAGAGTGATGCGAGTCAGAGCGGGCTTGGCTGCTGTCTCATGCAAGAGGGACAGCCAGTTGCATTCGCTTCACGAGCTCTCACTGCTACTGAGCGGAATTACGCACAGATTGAAAAAGAATGTCTCAGCATTGTCTTTGCATGTCAGAGATTCCACTACTATTTGTATGGCCGTGACGCTATCACAGCAGAAACAGACCACAAGCCCTTAATTTCAATTTTCGGCAAGCCTCTCCTCAGCGCTCCAAAAAGGCTTCAGGGCATGCTCATGACTCTTCAAAGCTACAGTCTCTGTGTAGTATACAAACCGGGACAGGAAATGTTTATCAGCGACACACTCAGTCGGGCAACAGCGGCCTGTGCCGGCGATGCTAACTACTACCAACGACATGCTATCTGCTTTCTGCAGGAGGTCCAGGAGGACCTGCAACAGGTGAACCAAGCAGATTACCTGAACGTAACGGGCCGACGCCTGGAACAAATCAAGCGACACACGGACAATGATGAGGGTCTGCAGGCATTGAGGTCCACAGTCACCACAGGCTGGCCGGATCTCAAAGAGCAAGTGCCCGTCATTATTAGAGGATACTGGCCCTATCGTGATGAGATCAGTGCTCAGAATGGCATCTTATTCAGGGGTCAGAGAGTGGTTATTCCCAAATCACTGCGTACAGAGATGTTGGCACGCATTCATGCTAGTCATATTGGGGGAGAAGCATGTTACAGGCAAGCTCGGGAGACATTGTTCTGGCCGAACATGCAGGCAGAGATCAAAGATTTTGTCAGCACTTGCACTACATGCAATGAGTACGCACATAGCCAGCAGAAAGAGACTATGCTCTCCCATCCACTCCCAACAAGGCCATGGCAAATAGTCAGCATGGATCTCTTTACTCACGGGCGCAAGGACTACCTTCTCATTGTAGATCACTATTCTGACTTTTGGGAGATTGAGCTCCTCCCTGATCTTTCAGCAGAGACTGTAATCAAGCGCTGTAAGGCTCAGTTTGCAAGACATGGCCAGCCGGACAGGGTCATCACAGACAATGGCCCTCAGTTTACTTCCGCATTTGCTCGTTTCGCCTCAGAGTGGGAATTTGAGCATGTGACATCCTCTCCAAGGTATCCCAAAGCAAATGGAAAGGCTGAATCTGCCGTCAAGATTGCAAAGAATCTGCTTCGCAAGGCCGCTCGGGATGGAAACGACCCTTGGAAAGCAGTGTTGCACTGGCGCAATACTCCGACAGAAAACATGGACAGCAGCCCAGCGCAACGTCTCATGTCCCGTCGCCTTAAGACATCCATTCCTGTGACCAACAAACTCCTTGAGCCAGTGGTGGTGACGGGAGTTACTGAGAAGCTTCAGTACAGGAGGCAGCTCGCTAAGTCGTTCTACGACCGGTCAGCGCGGGTCCTACCGGAGCTGGAGGTAGGAGAGACTGTCAGAATGAAGCCTCCTCCTGGCGACACCTCCCGCATATGGAGAGCTGGAACCTGTCTTGGCAAGGTCGCGCCTCGGTCTTACCTTGTGGACATGGACGGTTCTGTTTATCGCCGCAACAGAGTTGATCTTAGAGTGGCAGAATCCGGGGCTGCTCTGGGATTTGGGGACAGTGAGGGTGTACCTACTGTCAGTTCAGAAGTAAGGGAGATAGGGGCTTATCCTACTATTGCCGGTTCAAGCCCTGCTAGGCCCATAGTAGAGGCTTCACCAGCTACTCACACACCTGTAGCCTCCACTGTTACTGTAGGTGTAGGGAGGGGTTGGTACGCACCAGGGCAGGGCGCCTTTCAAGGCCACCTAAAAGAATAGACTGGTAACCGGTATTATAATAGTTTAGATTTCATATGGTTCCTCTATGTTTTATTTTAGTTGGATCGGTTAGTTAATCCAATTAAGTTTGGTTCAGTACTGCCATGTCATGTTTATACCAGGCAACTTTAGGAATTTTGTTATAGCATTATTGAGCTGTTTTGGAAAAGGAAGATGTTACAGAGTCTAGTGCTTTATGAATTCTGTCATCCTATCATAAGCACCGCCAGCGCGCATGCGCATCGCGATATATGCTGCATTGGGGCCGCAGATCGGCATCGCTTCATAAAGTACCTTAAACTTAACTCGTGTCTCCGCATTCATTCTCTACCATTCTGCACAAGACACAAACAGCCACCAACATCCATGTTAACCCTATGTAGACGTGCTTCGACGCGCTTGGAAATGTAAGCAAAGCCGTCCGCGCGTATGAAGCGTTCCAAATGCGAGCAGATGAGGATTAACGCGCGTCAAAGCCAAGGAGAACAGCGCGGTACAGAGCAGCGATGCCCCGCCCACTGCTTCATGCACTCAAGTAATCACAATCTACACGTGCGTTCATTTACGCCTTGTTAACCAATCAGGGACTGGGCTCAAATAGTGAGCACAAGCGTCACCTGTTACCTGCAGCAGTGGAGCAAAAAGGGCATACGCAATATATGCCTTTCATAGGGGCGCCAATAGTGATGTGTCGGTCGCGAACGATCCGGCTCTTTTGAACGAGTCTTTACAGTGAACGATATGAACAGGTTCGCGGTGGTGAAGTGTTTTTTTTTTAAATTCCTCTTTGGGGGAGAGGCGTCACTTTAGTTGTGCATGCTTATTTTGCGAAACAAAGTCACTGCTGGAGTGGGGCAGAGAGGAGTGCAGAGGGACTGTCATCTCCACCGCTGCTGCTGCAGCCCCACGGTTACAGAGGAGATTGCGTTGAAGCAAAACGCCTCTTTCACTTGCGTTGTTTTCTCCCCTCTTGCGCGAGGGCGAGAGAGGGAGAGGAGGAAAGTTACGTGAATGAAGCAACAGAAGCTTAATCGGCCGCGTGATTGTTTTTTGTGATAACAAACTCCATAGAGGGAAATATCGATGTTATATTGTGTGAAATAGTGACATTTTCGTTCAAATAAAGTCAATTCAGTATTTATTTTCTTAAAAAAAAGAAGAAACAACCATCAAAGAGCCATGTGTGTGTTGTGTGTGGGAGGGGGGGGGTAGTTGCGGTAGTTGCGCCCCTGACCTGCAGCATGGAGGACAAGTTGATCATCGCGGTTTGCGCTCGGCCTGAGTTGTATGACACACCTCCTAATTATGACGCTTGCAAAACTTCACGCGCAGCAAACAGGCGTTTCTCGCGAGTGTGAAGCGGCCATGTTTGGCGTCCAACTAGAGGCTGACGGAGCGTGGACGCACGTTCGGTCTGAACGCACCTTAACAGTTGACCGTACCACGTCATACGGGTTAGGAGCTTGGATCAGGACATAGAAGCTACGGGCGCAAGATGGCGACTCTGTAAGGCGTCTGCATTCGAGCTCCGCTGAAAAACTAGATTTTGAGCCAAAATATAATAACTTAAAAAAATAAAAATAAACATTGATCATCTTTCTGCCAACATGCCTAAATCAGATATCAAGAGGAAGGAACGTGAATCGCTCTCAGTATCCCAAGCGGACATGGAGGTTCACAACTACACTGGCGCCTCTGCCTCTTCAGAAGCCCTGATGGAGGCGGGCGATTTCGCGCTCTCCCCGTTGCCGGACTCCCCGCTCCATTCTCCGGCAACCAAGAAGGGTAAGCCCGCCGCTGTTGATGAAGACCCAGACGGCATTGTGGCCAAGATTTCTGCCCTCATCAACTCCCGAGCCGACTCACTGGAGAAAATGGTAACTCTAAAAATCGAAGGTCTTAAGAAAACTATTGACTTTGTGTAGGACGAGGTGAAAGATATGAAAACGAAGCTGAAGGAGGTTGACGCTAAAATCACAATGGAGGAGACTCGAGTGAAAAGCTGCGAAACACGCATCTCTGAGCTTGAACGCTACTCTCGAAGATGGAACCTGAGGCTGGCTAGAGTCCGTGAGTCTGATGCGGAGAATATTAAAGCCATAGTGATTGACATTTGTCAGAAAACGGTTGCTAGTGAGAATGTGAAAGTGGAAGAGGGCATCGACATTGTGCACAGGCTTGGGAAACGGGACTTCACCAAAAAGTCTCCACGCAACGTCATCATCAGGTTTTTGTCACGCTCTCTGAGAGATTTGGTGTGGAAAGCAGCAAAGCAGTCGGCATTCCTGAAGCACAACAACCTGCGCTTCGCCGAAGATCTCACTACTGAGGACCGGGAGAAATGTCGTGTTCTATGGCCACAGGTCCAAGAGGCTCGCGCTCAAGGGAAAGCAGCGTTTTTCGTCGCTGGACGAGCCTTCGTAAACAGCGCCGAAATCTTCCCGCCTTCTTCTCCTTTAACGTCTACCCGGATGACATCAAGTTAAAGAAGACCCCTGCGCCATCTTGACCTCCTCTCATGATGGAATCATCTGCAGGGAGTCTATATTGACACTTCTAAATAAGTTTATCAAAAAAAAAAAAAAAAAGAAGTTATTTAATGCATTGAATCTCCTTTTGGCTCATCAGTTATTATTGTTATAGTTGTTGGAGCTCGAGTACATAAGGTCTTTATAAGAGTAAGGTCCTATTCTTCTGACTTTATTCTTTATTGTTCTCTGTGACAGAACTTGTTCTATTTTGTATGTCTCTCTCTTTTGTTACTTTTAATGCCAGGGGTTTAAGAAACAATGTAAAGCGTAAAGCAGTTTTTTTGTTTATTAAGCAATTTAAATGTGATTTTATTTTATTCAGGAGTCACACAGCACTAAAGAGGATCTGGCCTTTTGGAAAAGTCAATGGGGTAAGGAATTGTGGGGGGCACATGGTTCTGAGAGAATGGCTGGTGTCTTGGTTCTAAAAGACAGATTTTCTGGAGAAATTTTGAACGTTTATAGCGATCCAAAAGGGCACTTTATTATTATTGTTTTGTCCATTTCTAGAAGCGTAGTGGTAATAACTAATATTTATGGCTACAACTCTCATTCAGACAATAGAAAACATTTTGATATATGGGATGAAAAAATATCTTCTTGGTTGGCTAAATATCCTGACGCTTCCTTAATTTTTGGTGGTGACTTCAATGTTGTGTTTGATAATAATTTAGACAGATGTCCTCCTAGTCTAAATGTGTCAAATGGTTACTTAAAGGATTTCATGGAGAAATTTGATGTTATAGATATCTTTAGACAGAAATTCCCTACACTGAAATCATTCACGTGGAGCTCCAAAGATCTATCTAAAATGTCCCGTATAGATTATTGATTGGTTTCCAATAAATTTAACAACACCAATTCAAATGTAAATACACATGCAGCTCCATTTTCTGATCATAAAGTTATTAGTCTTATCGTTGAGGTTTCGCCTAAAGTTAACATCCCGAGGCCTATATGCTGGAAGATCAATAACAGCCTTTTGACTCATGCCTCAGTTACTGAAACTATTAGAAATCTTATATCGTCACGCTGGCAAGAGGCCTGTAACAAAAAAATCATTCAGCCCATCCTGGGAACTACTGAAATATGACATTGGTAAATTTATGAGATCATACAGCAGTAATCTAGCAAAACTCAGAAAACAAGAGGAAGACTATCTCTGCTCTCAGATTGCATCTCTGTCTTCTATTAAGGTGCGTTCAGACCGAACGTGCGTCCACGCTCCGTCAGCCTCTAGTTGGACGCCAAACATTGCCGCTTCACACTCGCGAGAAACGCCCGTTTGCTGGCGCGTGAAGTTTTGCAAGCGTCATAATTAGGAGGCGTGTCATACAACTCAGGCCGAGCTGAAACCGTGATGATCAACTTGTCCTCCATGCTGCAGGTCAGGGGCGCAACTACCCCCCCCCTCCCACACACAACACACACATGGCTCTTTGATGGTTGTTTCTTTTTTTTTTAAGAAAATAAATACCCTCTGAATTGACTTTATTTGAACGAAAATGTCACTATTTCACACAATATAACATCGATATTTCCCTCTATGGAGTTTGTTATCACAAAAAACAATCACACGGCCCGATTAAGCTTCTGTTGCTTCATTCACGTAACTTTTCCTCCTCTCCCTCTCTCTCCCTCGCGCAAGAGGGGAGAAAACAACGCAAGCTTCAACGCGATCTCCTCTGTAACCGTGTTTATTATTTCATTAGGACTTTTATTTCTCAAACTTGTTGCCTTATGCTCACTTTGAGCTCCTCGTGGGGGTGGAGATGACAGTCCCTCTACACTCCTCTCTGCCCCACTCCAGCAGTGACTTTTGTTTCGCAAAATAAGCACAACTAAAGTGACGCCCGTCCCCAAAGAGGAATAAAAAATTAAAAAAACACTTCACCACCGCGAACCTGTTCATATCGTTCACTGTAAAGACTCGTTCAAAAGAGCCGGATCGTTCGCGACCGACACATCACTATTGGCGCCCCTATGAAAGGCATATACAGTGAGGAAAATAAGTATTTGAACACCCTGCTATTTTGCAAGTTCTCCCACTTAGAAATCATGGAGGGGTCTGAAATTGTCATCGTAGGTGCATGTCCACTGTGAGAGTCATAATCTAAAAAAAAAAATCCAGAAATCACAATGTATGATTTTTTAACTATTTATTTGTATGATACAGCTGCAAATAAGTATTTGAACACCTGTCTATCAGCTAGAATTCTGACCCTCAAAGACCTGTTAGTCTGCCTTTAAAATGTCCACCTCCACTCCATTTATTATCCTAAATTTAGATGCACCTGTTTGAGGTCTTTAGCTGCATAAAGACACCTGTCCACCCCATACAATCAGTAAGAATCCAACTACTAACATGGCCAAGACCAAAGAGCTGTCCAAAGACACTAGAGACAAAATTGTACACCTCCACAAGGTTGGAAAGGGCTACGGGGAAATTGCCAAGCAGCTTGGTGAAAAAAGGTCCACTGTTGGAGCAATCATTAGAAAATGGAAGAAGCTAAACATGACTGTCAATCTCCCTCGGACTGGGGCTCCATGCAAGATCTCACCTCGTGGGGTCTCAATGATCCTAAGAAAGGTGAGAAATCAGCCCAGAACTACACGGGGGAGCTGGTCAATGACCTGAAAAGAGCTGGGACCACCGTTTCCAAGGTTACTGTTGTAATACACTAAGACGTCATGGTTTGAAATCATGCATGGCACGGAAGGTTCCCCTGCTTAAACCAGCACATGTCAAGGCCCGTCTTAAGTTTGCCAATGACCATTTGGATGATCCAGAGGAGTCATGGGAGAAAGTCATGTGGTCAGATGAGACCAAAATGGAACGTTTTGGTCATAATTCCACTAAACGTGTTTGGAGGAAGAAGAATAATGAGTACCATCCCAAGAACACCATCCCTACTGTGAAGCATGGGGGTGGTAGCATCATGCTTTGGGGGTGTTTTTCTGCACATGGGACAGGGCGACTGCACTGTATTAAGGAGAGGATGACCGGGGCCATGTATTGCGAGATTTTGGGGAACAACCTCCTTCCCTCAGTTAGAGCATTGAAGATGGGTCGAGGCTGGGTCTTCCAACATGACAATGACCCGAAGCGCACAGCCAGGATAACCAAGCAGTGGCTCTGTAAGAAGCATATCAAGGTTCTGGCGTGGCCTAGCCAGTCTCCAGACCTAAAACCAATAGAGAATCTTTGGAGGGAGCTCAAACTCTGTGTTTCTCAGCGACAGCCCAGAAACCTGACTGATCTAGAGAAGATCTGTGTGGAGGAGTGGGCCAAAATCCCTCCTGCAGTGTGTGCAAACCTGGTGAAAAACTACAGGAAACGTTTGACCTCTGTAATTGCAAACAAAGGCTACTGTACCAAATATTAACATTGATTTTCTCAGGTGTTCAAATACTTATTTGCAGCTGTATCATACAAATAAATAGTTACAAAATCATACATTGTGATTTCTGGATTTTTTTTTTAGATTATGACTCTCACAGTGGACATGCACCTACGACGACAATTTCAGACCCCTCCATGATTTCTAAGTGGGAGCACTTGAAAAATAGCAGGGTGTTCAAATACTTATTTTCCTCACTGTATTGCGTATGCCCTTTTTGCTCCACTGCTGCAGGTAACAGGTGACGCTTGTGCTCACTATTTGAGCCCAGTCCCGGATTGGTTAACAAGGCGTAAATGAACGCACGTGTAGATTGTGATTACTTGAGTGCATGAAGCAGTGGGCGGGGCATCGCTGCTCTGTACCGCGCTGTTCTCACTGGTTTTGACGCGCGTTTATCCTCATCTGCTCGCATTTGCAACGCTTCATACGCGCGGACGGCTTTGCTTACATTTCGACGCGCGTCGAAGCGTCTACATAGGGTTAACATGGAAGTTGGTGGCGTGTCAGCGTTTGGTCTGTACGCACCATTAGTAATGAGAATTTAACTGAAGAACAGTTATTTCACCTTGGTGAGTGCCAAAGTAAACTTGATGAAATCTACAAAAGAAAAGCCCGTGGTGCTTTTGTTAGATCCAGAGCTCGTTGGCTGGCGGAGGGCGAGCAGTGCTCTTCATATTTTTTTGGCCTAGAAAAATCTAAGCTTAATAATTCCTTGGACACACTTAAAATTAACAATGAAATCATCTCTAACTTTAAAACCGTAGCTTCTTTTTGTTCCGAGTTCTATAACAAACTGTAATTATTCAGAACAAGCAACTAGTGAATTTTTAAATTCTATTAATTGTAAAAACATCTCTGATGCTGATAAAAAACTGTGACAATAATTTAACCCTTAATGAAATTCAAGAAGCTATTAGGTGTCTTAAAAATAACAAATCACCTGGCAACGATGGTTTGTCATGTGAATTTTGCAAGACATTCGAAAATGAAATTAGTCCCTTCCTTCTTAACACACTCACTGAAAGTATCAATCATGGTAAATTACCAACAACCCTGACTCAAGGCATTATTACCCTTATTCCGAAACCCAATAAAGATAAGTTATCAATCGAAAACTGGAGACCTATTTGTCTGCTCAACGATTACAAAATATGTGCCATAATTTTAGCGAAAAGAATTAAAAGGACCTTATCTTCTATTATTGATGAATCGCAGTCAGGTTTCGTATCCCATAGACATATTACTAATAACGTGAGGCTTGTTCTGGACATGCTGGACTACTCTGAACTTATAAATGAAAATAGCTTTGTTATGTTCTTAGATTTTTATAAGAGGTTTGACTCCTTAGAGCACAAATTCCTTTTCAAAGCCTTAGAAAAATTTGGGTTTGGTCGTTTCTTCATAGATTCCATTAAAACATTGCTCAATGAAACTTAAATATGGGACTACTCCTAGATTCCACCTGTCTAGAGGTGTCCGGCAGGGCTGTCCCGTTTCACCATACCTTTTCTTAATAGCAGCTCAACTTCTGACAACTTATATTACACAGAATAATGTGCGTGGTGTCTCAATTGCTGAGAGAAGTTTTGATTAGCCAAGTGGCGGATGACACAACTCTTTTCTTAAGCGACTGTGAGCAAATTCCTATTGCCATTGATCTCATCCAGAATTTTTCAGGTGCTTCAGGCCTTAAACTTAATATTAATAAATGTGAACTCCTCCCAATTAAATCTTGTACTCAATCGTCCTTATATAATATCCCTGTCAAATCCAAAGTCACTTACCTTGGCGTTGTTGTTTCCAAAAACATAGAAGAAAGATGCACTCTGAACTTTGATCCTATCGTTGAGAAAACTAAAAGAAAATTGAACCACTGGCTTCAAAGAGATCTATCTTTAAGAGGCAGAATCCTGTTATCTAAATCTGAAGGGCTGTCTAGGTTAACATATGCTGCTCTCGCTTTGAATGTTAATGCTTCAACTTGTAAATCCATCGATAAAATGCTCTATAGGTTTGTTTGGAAAAACAAGCCCCATCTTATCAAAGATAGTGTGCTTGTAAACCCAATAGGTTCTGGAGGACTCAATTTCTTAGATTTCACCACTTTAAATTATACTTTTAAAATTAAATGGATTAGAAAGTTTTTAATGGATCCTATTTCCGTGTGGAATTTTACCCCTAATTATATATTCTCTAAAGTCGGTAGCCTCTCATTAGTTCTAATGTCAAACTTTAACATCGAAAAACTGCCCGTAAAACTAGCTAATCATCACAAACAGATGCTCCTTGCATGGTCTCTTATTTATAAACACTCTTTCTCTCCCCACACATTCCAAATTTGGAACAATGCTTGCATTCTATATAAAAACAAATTGATTTTTTCTCAAACTGGTATAATTATAATTTAATTTTCGTCAAGCAACTTTTCAATCCTGAGGGGTTCCTGATGTCATACTCTGAATTTTTATCATCCTATCAGATTCCGGTAACTCCTAAGGAGTACGCTATTGTTATGGACGCTATTCCTCAAGGTGTGCTCATGCTATTTCGGGGTGGGGTTCTTTCACTTATTGAGAGGCCGATTGCTTCTTTGTCAATTTTTGAGACTGGTGTGGGCAAAATCTGTTTTGCCTCCAGCCCTTCCATGAGTAACAAAAAATTAGAGCTTTACTTCAGAACGATATTGCTACTGTGCCTTATGTCATTCATTACTGGAGGCAGTTTGTACCTGATATCAAATGGACTACTGTATGGACTTTACCTTCTAAATATCTAGTGACAAACAAATTTCGGGATGTCTGTTTTAAACTTCTCCACAGGTGCTACCCAGCAAAGCAATCTCTACACAAGGACATTGACTGTAGCTGTTCCTTTTGTCATCAGGACAATGAAACTGTCATCCACCTATTTTGGAAATGCCCCTTCACTGTAGCCTTTTGGAAAGACTTTATTCGTTATATACAAACTAATATTCTCAGTAACTTTTCGCTTTCATACTCTGATGTGCTTTTTGGTTTTTACAATCCCTGTAGCTCTCAACGAAAAGAATTCTACGTGATAAATGTTTTCATTATTTTTGCAAAATTTCATATTCACAAATGTAAATTTTCTGGTAAAAAGCCCCTTTTTAAACTCTACTTGCTCGAAATAATACAATACAAAGAATCAATACATTCTTCTTCAAACCCCAAAGCTATTAAGACTCTTGATGCTTTAACCTTTTTAAGTGCTGCTGCTAACGGCTACCTCTGCTATTTTTTTTTTTGTGTTATTTGTTTTTGTTTAGTTTTGTCTTTACCCCTGGCATAAGTGTTTGTAACTATATTATTACTGTTATAAAAAAATAAAAATAAATAAAAGACATAGAAGCTACGTAATTGAGGATTTCGCATGGAACCATACAGCGTTACCTCCCAATCTCCGGAGACTGCACCAACGTTGGCAAAAAACGTGCTGCTACATACAGCTTTTGGGGCTGTAAATTAAAGTTTTGTATATAAAGATATAAAGAGATATAAATCATAGAAATCACAAAAATGCCTTTAAAGGTGCGTTCAGATCAAACGTGCGTCCACGCCCCATGTAGTTGGACGCCAAAAAGGCGTGTCATACAACTCAGGCCGAGCGCAAACCGCCATGATCAACTTGTCCTCCATGCTGCAGGTGATGGGACTTATGGCTCATTGATGCTTTTTTTATAAAGTAAATACCCTCTGAATTGACTTTATTTGAACGAAAATGTCACTATTTCACACAATATAATATCGATATTTCCCTCTGGATTAAGCTTCTGTTGCTTCATTCACGTAACATTTCCTCTGCCCCTCTCTCTCCCTCGCGCAAGAGGGGAGAAAAAAACGCAGGTGAAAGAAGTGTTTTGCTTCAACGCGATCTCCTCTGTAACCATGTTTATTATTTCCATTAGGACTTTTATTTCTCAAACGTGTTGCCTTATGCTCACTTTGAGCTCCTCGTGGGGGTGGAAATGACCGGGGCGGACTGAGGAGGAGGCAGTGTGCGGTGATGTCGCTGCCGTTCGGAGGCGGCCAAGAGTGGAATGGAGCTGAGCGAACAGGTGGAAGATGTGAGTGACGGGGCTCCTGTCCAGTCCCTGATTGGTTAACAAGGCGTAAATGAACGCACGTGTAGATTGTGATTACTTGAGTGCATGAAGCAGTGGGCGGGGCATCCCTGCTCTGTACCGCGCTGTTCTCCCTGGTTTTGACGTGTGTTTATCCTCATCCGCTCGCATTTGCTACGATTCATACGCGCGGACGGCTTTGCTTACATTTCGAAGCGCGTCAAAGCACGTCTACATAGGGTTAACATGGAAGTGGTGCATCCGTGCTTACAATTCGAAGCACGTCTACATGGAAGTTGGTGGTCTGTACGCACCTTTAGCTATCTGAGCCAGCAGTTCAAATGTTTGGTTAGCCAACGTCTCTCGGAACATTAGATTGAGCGTTCTATTGAGAATGAGGAGTTGTCGTCACGGCACAGAGCCCCCCCGCCGAGCCACCCCTCGCCGCCATGATGGATGCAGTCCGTTATAACCTGAGGCATCGCCTCGTGCCTGAGAGATCAAATCATCTACCCGCTCCAATCATGTCAAGGTGATGGCACATCCATCTGGGGTATATAGACCCCTTCTGCCTACCGCTCATCTCCTTTGAAACTCAGCCATAGAAGACAGGATGGGCCTGCTGGGCGAGCAGGTGGAGGGCTACGTCCATACTCACAGAACTATAGTTACGTCTAGTAACTGTCATTTCTGTTCCGTATGGGCTACGCCCTCTACAGGCTTCGCTATTGGTTAAAACCCTGTGCGAAGGCCGTAGGGAAGAATGTACTTCCAGCAGGCACAAATGACCACGATTGGAGCGCACCCAGCACAACGTCACGCAGTCAGTGTCACCAACCAGACGCGCCCATGGGCAGTCGGAGCAGGGCCACAGCGCCATTTCTCACACACACACACACACACACACACACACACACACACACACACACACACACACACACACACACACACACACACACACACACACACACACACACACACACACACACACACACACACACACACACACACAACAAGACGTACAAGAGTACGCGTGTCGCCTCTCTCAAGAGCAGCACCCACAACCGAAAAGGGAGAAGTGAAGGTGCACAGGCCGCCTCTCCCAAGACCGCCCGTACCTCCACGCCCAGACAGGTCGCCTCTCCCAAGAGCACCTGCACTGGGCAGTCAAAGTCAAATTAAACCCGCCCGCCACTGAAAACCGAATGAGCGACAGGCCCAGAAGAGACGTCCATCAAGTACGAGGGGGCGAAGGTCGACAAGGATGACCAGGAAGCCGCCAAGCAGACATCCTCTACCGACACCCCTCTAAATAAAGCCGTAGAGGCAGCCACCCCTCGAGTAGAGTGGGCCCGGACGACCCTAGAAACAGGAAGACCCCGAGCCTCGTATGCCATACGAATGGCGTGACAGACTCAATGAGCCAACCGCTGGGTGGAGAGTGGGGCACCTTTGCGCCTGGCCCCAAATCCCACAAATAGTTGGTCCGACTGCCTTAACGTTGCCGTACGGTCCAATTAGCAACGCAGGCCCGAATCGGACACAGCAGGTGCCGCCCCTCATCCTCCACAGAAGCATGTGGGGGAGGAAAGAAGGGTCTATAAGGGTCTGATAACCCTAGACCTGAAAGAAGAAGTGACAATCTTGGGCTGAAAAGCCTAATCTGGCTTTTCAGCCCATCTCCAGCAGACACCCATCCTCACTGAAGGACGACAGGATGGATGCACAGACAGCGCATTCAGGTCACACGCCCTCTTGGCAGAGACCAGAGCCAAAAGAGCGCAGTCTTAAATGACAGGCAACTAAGGTCCGACATGTCCAGGGGCCCGACAGACCCTCCAAAACCACCTGAAGGTCCCATGAGGGCGAAGTGCACTGCACGGGCGGTCTCAGCCTCCGGGCACCACGCGAAAACCGCTTAACCAGGGATGGTTCCTCGCCATGAGGTGGCCAAACCCCACGTGTCTAGTCGTAATGGTTGCCGTAAACACCCCCAGAGTGGCGGCAGCCCGCCCTCTATCCAAGAGGAACTGTAGGAACTCCAACACTCCCCGTATCGGGCAGGAAGTGGGATCAAGCGCCCTTTCTGAACACCATTCCTCGAAAAACCGCCAACGAGCACTGTACGCTCACGTTGTGGACGGTGCACGGGCACCCTGAATAGTGGCCACCACTGGAGAGGGAAGGCCTAAACTTCCCCTCACAGCTTCCTAACCAAAAGCCTGCGTCCCAACACCAGGCGGAGTGCAGAGCCCCCCCTTCTTGGACCAACGTGTCCGACCGGTCCGGCAGGGCCGTCCACCACCATACCCACCAGGTCCGGGTACCACCTGGCGTTCAGGTGTCTGGGGCCACTATCAGAATGACCAACCCCTCCGTCCTCACCCTGTACAACAGAGGAGGCATGAGGCGAACCGGCGGAAATGCATACAGGAGGGCCGTGGGCCACGGCCGATGGGCCAAGGCATCCACCCCAAGCGGAGGGGCGTCTGCCCACCTGACCGAGAAGCAAAGTGGGCACTGTGCGTTCTCTGCACTGGCAAAAAGGTCGGCCACTGGTTCCCCGAACCGGCGCCAAACCTCCATTGCGACCCCTGGGGCTAGGCTCCACTCGTCGCGGAGTGGGCCTCCCCGGACATAACGTACGCGCCCACGTTGAGCAGGCCAGGAATGTGACGGACTCTCAGTGAGGACAGGTGCGAGCCCGCCCACGAGAGAATCTCTGTCGCTTTCCCGTTCAGGGTGGGAGAATTGGTCCTCCCCTGCCTGTTTTGTGTTTTTAAATTGTTTTAATCTTTCTGTGAAGCACTTTGGTCCTCCTGGTGTTGTTGTAAAGTGCTATACAAATAAACTTTGATTGATTGTTCAAGTAGGCCACCACCGTGGTGTCTGACCGCAGCATGACATGGTGTCCCGCCAGCTGACTGGAGAAGTGCAGGAGCACCCTCCGCACAGCTTCAGTCAGCATCTCCCACTGCATGGTGCCAACCGAGGCAGCAGAAGCACAGCTCGTGCTGATCTTCAGGGAGGAGGATGGAGGGACATTTGCCGCATCTGCGGAGCTTGACACCGCCAGCTGAAGTCATCTTCGAGCGAAGAAGCGGCGAGAAGATCCTGAAAGTGAGTAAAAGTATCGTTCTGAGAAGACCGTGCTCGAACGTGTGCCCTTAATCGGCTTCCAACATGGCCGACAGGCTCAGAGCCCCCCCACCCCAAATCACCACAACTCGACACGTGACTCCTCATTCTCAATCCCATTCACATAAATGAAGCCAGGCGTTATGGAACTTTTATGCAAGAGATATTTGTGCGTAATTGACCTTGTAGTGTCCCAGCGCGGCTGGATGAGTGGTCAAGCATGGTGCCTGTACTTCGATCACAGTGATCTCTACAACGCTCCAGGATCACTTGTCTTGTAGGATTTCTGGAGACAGGGTCCATCAGCAGTGAAAACCTTCCAAACTATTGATGCTGGAACTTCCTAGAGACCACTGTGATGGAAAGTAAAAGCGCCATGCTGTCCACTCATACAGCCGCTGGGTCACCACAAGGTCAAATATGCACAAATAAACGTTTGTTTTGTATTTCACATCGAAAGTTGCTTAATGCACCTTTAAATATGGCGTCTGAAATCTGAAAAAGTGTGTACATTCATTAATGATTTCCAACTAAGCTTTGATGTAAATGAGGCTGATGGGTTGACAACAGCTGAAAACATCTGGATCATTTCATAATTTAAGACGATTAATGGCGAATGCTAACAGCTATAGGAAAAATACATTGACCACGTTTTGCAGACTAGTTGGCTTGCTAACTGTCCGCACATGTTAGAATCAAAGGCTGCTCCTCCTTTTTATTTCTATGGTGTGACCTAGCAGTCATCATCTAGCCTCAAGCTAAGCCCCTCCCACCACCTACAATGTTCGTAATCAGTTAAGCGGGTCTATTCAGTGTTTAAATAAATACTTTTGGACACCTTCACCTCTTTGTGTTTTAAGCACTTGGAAATGTTTGCATAAACAGACAAACGAATAAAAAACACACATTTCCTTAGAAGGACACTAACCCTATTAATAGCTAGGAAGAAAATAAAGTTTGTTTCAAAGAATATTGGCCCTTTATTGAATGAGACTTTTTGGTTTGAGTACAGCACCAGCCTTAATGACAGGTTTAGAACTACAGACAGTTCTCTGAACTGTTCAGATCTGTGCTCATTCAACAAGTAACACGCACACAAATGACTGAGAAATGTGCCATTATTTTATAGAGGCTGACTTTGATATGTAGTGTATTGTTGTACAGTCACAAAAACAGATGGGGAAAATGACAAGCTGATGATAAATATGTAAAAATCATTTATAAAACAAACATGATGGTCATGAACACTAACAAGATTGAGAGAAAGGAGAATTTGGAGTACTCTGTAGGCCTTAGAAACCATACAGCCACATGACGACATGAAGAAACGTGCCCCTCAAAACACGGATGAGAAGGATCGACGTCACAAAGGCCATTTATTGCACCGTTTTTCTCAGTACAGAGGTTTACTGCTTCCATTCTCCAAAACTGTGTGATTCTGTGTCAAACACATTTACAAAGATCACAGCAACAAGGGCCGAACTTCTAAAAGGGACGATAAAAGCATAGGCAAGTGTGGCTGGTCACCCTTCTTCAGAAGAAAGTCCCCCGCAGGCTGGTCACCCTCCTTCAGATGACAGTGCCCCCACAGGCCTATCACCCTCCCCCAGAGGACAGTCCCCCCTGCAAGCTGGTTACCCTCCCTCAGAGCACAGTCACACCCTCCCTCAGAGGACAGTCCCCCCCGCAGGCTGGTCCCCCTCCCTCAGAGCACAGTCCCCCTGCAGGCCTATCACCTTCCCTCAGAGGTCTTGGGCAGAGGACAGGCCTTGGAGGGTGGTTAAGTCGCTCTCGGGCAGTGGACAGGCCTTGGAGGGTGGTTAAGTCGCTCTCGGGCAGTGGACAGGCCTTGGAGGGTGGTTAAGTCGCTCTCGGGCAGTGGACAGGCCTTGGAGGTGGTTAAGTCGCTCTCGGGCAGAGGACAGGCCATGGATGGTGGTTAAGTCTCTCTCGGGCAGCGGAGAGGCCTTGGAGGTGGTTAAATCGCTCTTGGGTAGAGGACAGGCCTTGGAGGGTGGTTAACTCGCGCTCAGGCAGCGGACAGGCCTTGGAGGGCGGTTATATCAGACCCCCTGGTTCCCGCTCATCTCGATCGTCGTCCATCTTGCGTCCATGCTTCCGGAAATACTTGTATCTCTGCACATACAGCTTCACCAGGTTGCTGACTTTGACTGGGTTTATTTCACCAGTCCGACTGTGACAGATCTAGAATAACAGTGTTCATTAGCAACAGTACTCATCTCCCTATGTACTTAGGCACTTCTGTGTCCCTACCTTGTGCACGGCTTTCCGAAGGATGTCCTTGTACTCGTCCTTGTTGATGTCTTTGCGCTGATAGTATGGTTTAATGGCCAGCTTCACCTCCTCCACTGCCCTCTCCTGCGTGTGCAGCTTCTTCAAATACTGCGGACAGAAATCAGTCCTTAACTCTCCTCGTATATCCCCGCCACAGTCTGCAGAAATGTGACGTTACCTTGTCAGGGTCTTTGTTGTCATTGTCCCAACCCATGTCTCCCGCACTCCCACCGACCCCTGAGAGCGGAGGCGGAGTCTGAGCACAGGGGTGCAGGTGAGAGGAGTTGTGCAGAAATAACTGGGTGGGCTGAGGCGAGGCGGGGCGGGAGCGATGGTGGAGGAGGGACCTGCGATGTTGATGAGGACAGAGGTGTGGACTGGTTTTGGGACAGAATCTAAGACAGAGAAGACAGTCAACAGGGACAGCTCATGACTCGAACATATGAGTCACATTTGAACCAAGTGACCAACATCGTTACAGATTATAGGGCTGTGCGACACATCCAATTCTAATCTCAATTCTGGGTATGACTCGTTTCAATTGGTCGAGAATCTCTGGTGGCTCATTTTTGGAGTTTTGACGCTGAGAATTAAAATGTACTTTTTGTTAAATGGTGCAGGCTAATGTATGTTTCATGAACCATATTTGAGCATCCATCAATTTTCTTCTGCTTTATCCGGGGTCGAGTCACGGAGGCAGCAGTCTGCGCATAGATTCCTTTACACGTACACTTCCTCCTCCGGTCAGCAACAATCAAAGTGTCATGACTGGGTTCATGCTGTAACGCTCCTGTAAATTCAAGATTTTACTCAATGTAGATTATGTGATAGATACATAAGATAGGCTAGTAACCTTTCTTGGTGTCACTTGAGTCAACTTTCTTAACCTTACAGGAGTGAGGACAATCTAAAGTTTGACAATTTTCTTCCAAAAATTATATTTTATGGTTTTCGGTTTCTAAAACTGTCTGTGCTCTTTGAAAGGGTCAAACCTTAGCATTTCAGTGTAATATGTGGCAGTAGCGATATCAAAACAGGTCATGTGTTAAAAATATTACAATTGAGACTATTTTCCCAATGGCAAACCATTGAATCTTGAATTGGATTGTCCAGGGTTTAATGTAATGTCCATAATGGAGAATGTTTAGCAGGTTATATTATTTTCTATTGTTTCACACTGGGGCAAAAAAAAAAAAACATTCTAAACATCTATCAAAATTGAATGAGGGTTGATTTTTCATCTGCAAATTCTTTGACACTTTGAGTGTGGCTGATCCAGCTCTTAGGGGGGATCCCAAGATGGCACCAGGCCAGCTCAGAGACATAGAAAGCGTGTTCTAGGTCTCCCCCGGGGCCTCCTCCCATTTTTGTCCGCTTGTATCCACGATCTTGTCGATTCGGCCAGATCTCATGATCATAGGTGAGACTAGGAACGTAGATCAACCGTTAAATATGGCTGCCCCCTTTTGGTCGCTTAGTAGTTGACGGATTAGTTGATGTGGTCTTAATAGACTACAATTTTCTGCTTGACTACATGCACACACTACATGCCAAAATTAAGGTCTCACTTTACATAACACCAGAGGCTTATTCCATCAATGGATTACTTCTTCCCTGATGGCACGTGCATATTCCAAGATGACAATGCCAGGATTCATTGGGCTCAAGTTGTGAAAGAGTGGTTCAGGGAGCATGAGATGGACTGGCCACCACGGGATCCAGATGAACCCCATTGAGGATCTTTGGGATGTGCTGGAGACGGCTTTGCACAGTGGTCACACTCTCCCATTATCAATACAAGATGTTGGTGACAAATGAAACAAAGCCACAACGAATAGAGCTATAATGAAAGCTAAAGGTGCTACAGCCAAATACTCGAGCGGATGACTAGTTTTTGTGACGACTTTTTTTTGGGGGGGGGGGTCAGGCCTTTTACAGCAGGGGTACCCAAAGAGTGGCCTGGGTGCAAAATGTGGCCTCCAACCAAATTCTGGTGGACCTCAGGCATCTTGTTGAATTGGCACATATCGCCAGGGATGGTACTTCTTACTGTAAGTTTATTAAGTCCATATTTTACTGAAGACAGAGCTCGCTGTCATGTTCCCAGACACTTTAAACCTTTCTTCAAAGCACACAGTTGAACGCTTGAATGCATTGACCCCTGATCGGTGGGCCTCCACGCTGTATACCAGTGTTTTTCAACCACTGTGCCTTGGCACAGTAGTATGCCGTGAGATATTGTCTGGTGTGCCTTGGGAAACTATCCAATTTCACTTACTTGGTATAAAAAATATTTTTTGAAAACAAATTAATTATTATCCGCAAATAATATGCCGTTGCCGAGTCTCTGTGCTGTCTAGTGATCGGCAGAGTAACATGTAATACTCTTCCATATCAGTAAGTGGCTGCAGGTAGCTCATTTCTTTGAGACAAGATAATTAGTGATGCATGGATGCGACAGGAGGTGGCGGTGACTGGGGCATTGTGGCTAGCGAAACTATACGGCGTTCCTATTCAAGACACTTTGATGACATCGACTTTATATCGTGAATATAAGCTACAGAGTTAAATTTTTTAACATTTTCTGCTGGTGGTGTGACTTGAGATTTTTTTAAAGAAAAAATGTGCCTAGTCTCAAAAAAGGTTGAAAAACATTGCTGTATACAGTACGTTAATATGTAGCCCTAATGAACAATGTTTGGACACCTCCGTTTTGAGTTTTTTCTATGAAACGCTTTTGTTAAATTAAACATCGAGGAGAGAACCAAGGACAAGGGAGCGCCTCTAGCTGGGTACTGTTAAATGATACCAGTCTGCTATTGGAAAAAAATAGTTTAGATACTACTGGTATCGAAAAAATAGTACGAAAGCAGTTACAGAAAAAAAATCTACTATCTTCTTTCTTTTTTTCCAAATTTGTTTGCCCTATTTCCCCCCATTTTTTTTCTTATTTTGACAGACTTCTCCCAATTTCCCCCCAAATCAGTCCCTATTTTTCACACACAGAGATGACCCCAATGTAAGCGAAGTGCCCATCTCTGGCCGCACGTTGCATTATGGTTAAGGTTTTGGCTACAAACAACGCTATTCACATTCAAGGCACATTGAGTTGCCTTGTGTACGAAATGCGCAGTATAAATAAAGTTGCCTTGCCTTCACAGATAGTAAAGAGCAATAAGGAGAGCTATGATTTGGACCATTTGCTGAGGATTTCCTGTTCCTGTCCAACCAGGTCTGCGTTGTAACTAAGAAAAAAAGATAGAAACGGAAAGAAGAACGAAGAGAGATGCTGTCAAAAGTGACCAGTCCTGGTTCATAGTTGGAGATGAACACATTTCTGACCCATGAAGGTGACTGACGGACGGTTGGACGCATAGATAAAAAACAGGCTACAACGAAGTCCAGGATCTAAAACTGTGGCCTCACATCGCCAATCACACAGAATAATTAAACAGGGAGGTGAAATCGCTCTCCACCGGCTTCGCAATGAAACATAACTAAGTAGTGAGGGAGTTTTTTTTTTACTAAAATCTTGGCATTTTGATGTGAAAAACAAAGAAAATGCATAACTTGACTTTATAAAATGTCCAGACACAATCCTTGCTTTGGGAGGTGGAAACAACCTTTATTAATTGTGGCCAGACCGGCCCACATAGATTAAACTCTAAATTAATTTTATTTGTATATTTTCGTGATTTGTATATTTTCGTGATTGATCTTTACACCATACGACACAGTGAATTAAATAAAGTTAATATAAATAAATATTATCTGTTTTAGTTCTATACAATTATTTCTTTAGTTCCACTCTTTTTATTTCTTTATTTTATTTTATTTATTTATTTTTATCTTGTGCTATTCCACACTTTTAGCCGAGTTTTAGCTGTTTTAATTTATCTTTTATTTTTATGTTCTCCCAGTGTTTCCTCTGAGGGAGCCCTCTGCCCCGGGAGTGCTGGTTGGCTGTGGCCGATGGGCTGCTCCTGGTGCAGACGGCTCCTTGGATGGTGTTTCCTCTTTCGGTCCATCTGTACTCAGCCTTATGTACCCCACTTTATGTCCATTTTTACTTAAGACTTTTAACAACTGGGCTGTCTGTATGTATATGTGTCTGTGTGTGCGGGTGGGGTAGGTGGGGGTTGTTGTTATTTATGTATATTTGCTGGTGGGGACTATTTTAATGATTTTTTAAGCACTGTAAAGCACTTTGTGTTACATTTTGTATGAAAAGCGCTTTATAAATAAAGTTTGATTTGATTTGAATCGAATCGATAATTTGACAGGCGGCTATTTGTCCACTATATTGAACATATTCACCACATGGAAACCTTTCTCTGTGATTCCTGGACGATTTTAAAAAAAGTGATCGATTCAAAAAAGTGTCTGTCAGTATCGGGCTAATGTCCCATGTCCTGTCTCTACTCGTTCCCCTATCCACTATGTCCACTATGATCCACTATGGTACGCTATGATCACTATGGTACGCTATGATCCACTATGGTCCACTATGGTCCACTATGGTCCACTATGGTCCACTATGGTCCACTATGGTCCACTATGGTCCACTCCTGCCTACAGAGAAGCCACCCTGAGTCTCTTTCCTTGGTTATTTGACCAAATAAATTTGTGCAAGAAACGTGGCTTGGGACTTAAAGGGCCAGATCTTCCGCCTGGCGCAGTCCGTTCGCAACTCAAAACGCAACGTAGGGCACGCGTGATCTTGCATGTGGCGCTGGTTTTGCGCTATGTGGCTGCGCCACTATCTAGTGGGTGTTGCTAATTAGAATAAGAGGTCGACTGAGGTATAGTTTATTACACTCGGAGCGCTGCTCTTGTATAGCAGCCTTCACATTATTTTCCTCTTTACATCGCGCTGGCTTGTATTCTTCCTTTAGAATCAATGCATCATGTCAAATTGAAAACAAACATTTATCTCATTCAGAAGTTAAGGTGTAGCTCGCCTGCCTCCCCGAGTACAATCGCTGCTTTAGAAACAATCCCGGGATTGTGTCCTGGGTACAGCGATCACCGGTGTAACACCAATAACATAAATAAAGTTGAATGGTCAAGCGAATGTCTGGTTGCGCGTACGTACGGCACAGGCTTACTTTGGTACAGGTGATCATACCCCAACACCAAAACAACAATTTTATATAAATAAACCACACACGCCTTCAAGTGCCACAACACCACACGTAATCTGCATTTTAAGGCGACATTTCCATGTGTGGAAGTGCACTGTGCTGCGTTTACCTCCTGATGAATGAAGAGCATCAGCGGTGGTCGTTGTAATAAGCCTTGTGTTTCCTTTTTGTGTTTTTGCTCTTCATGTACTGCTTTGTACCGCAAGATCCTGTCCAAAGTCTTTAATCCATTTAGGCTGGGAAAGCATTGCCGCATTTCTACCATTAAAGCCGGGGGCGCTCTTGCGCAATTCTACCATTGAGGCCGGGAAAGCATATACGTCAATTTTCGAGTATAAGGGTGTTTTTGCACCAATTGTCGGCCTTTGAGCCAATGAAATGCAACAGAACAGAGGCGCGGGAGCGTCAGCATCACAACACTTTTTGTTTCGTGTAATTTGGTGATATATTTGCAGAGATATTAAATTTTTCGGGTTGCAACCCAGCTACAGTCCGTTTATAGAGCTTACACGTAAATGTAACGTAAACACGCGATGTTCAGTTTCATTCGATCAAAAGGTTTTACACAAAAACGATCAGAAAACAGTTGTGATGTTCTTTCCATCACATAGATTTATTAGTCAAGTGCGGGACGAGAGGAGAGGAGGGGAGGAGAGCTGCGTCTTCTCCTCTGGCTGACAGCGCTGAGCAGCAGTGAGGGGAGGGGCTTCCTCCTCCTCCTGGCTGTGTTTACAGAAATCTGTTTGGAGCAGGATACTCTGCCCTTCCCCATCGCCAGCTTTTTATTTATTTATTTATAGCTTAATTACTATACTTATTTCCCACACGTTTCTATATAAAACTATTAATTCAATTAAGTGGATATTGTTTTGAGTTTAGAGAGAAGCTGCTAGACATCTTTGAAGTGACCTCAAAAGACAAATTACAAAAGGTATAACATAAAAAATATAGGCCTATTTTAGTATAAGAGGGCTATACACTTTATTTCACTTTGCTTTTACATATTTTATTTTTGTGAAGGTGTATCTAAATACTGTAAATTTAGATGATTGAATTGTGTTCCTATCTGCTACAAAGGCTGTGAAATCAATCCTTTAGTAGGCGTTGACACTAGGGTTGTCACGGTAAACAGTGTAGCGGTAAACCCCGGTAAAAATGTTTTTTGAAAAACTATATTATCTGGGTGGATTACCGCGCCCGCGGTGTAGGCACGGTGCGCCTCACCAGCTGCCGTCTCATCTGCTGAAGTTGCCGCACTGTGTTGTTTGCAACCAAAACAAAACTTTCTCGAAGCTGAAATCATGGCCCAGGCTCAGGACATATCAGCCTTCAAAGAGGACCAAGTCTGAAGTCTGGGCATATTTTGGGTATTTGAAAGCCGAGGGACAGCCGATAGAAGACAGTTACAGTGAGGAAAATAAGTATTTGAACACCCTGCTATTTTGCAAGTTCCCCACTTAGAAATCATGGAGGAATAAAAAATTAAAAAACACTTCACCACCGCGAACCTGTTCATATCGTTCACTGTAAAGACTCGTTCAAAAGAGCCGGATCGTTCGCGACCGACACATCACTATTGGCGCCCCTATGAAAGCATATACAGTGAGGAAAATAAGTATTGAACACCCTGCTATTTTGCAAGTTCTCCCACTTAGAAATCATGGAGGGGTCTGAAATTGTCATCGTAGGTGCATGTCCACTGTGAGAGTCATAATCTAAAAAAAAAAATCCAGAAATCACAATGTATGATTTTTTAACTATTTATTTGTATGATACAGCTGCAAATAAGTATTTGAACACCTGTCTATCAGCTAGAATTCTGACCCTCAAAGACCTGTTAGTCTGCCTTTAAAATGTCCACCTCCACTCCATTTATTATCCTAAATTTAGATGCACCTGTTTGAGGTTGTTAGCTGCATAAAGACACCTGTCCACCCCATACAATCAGTAAGAATCCAACTACTAACATGGCCAAGACCAAAGAGCTGTCCAAAGACACTAGAGACAAAATTGTACACCTCCACAAGGTTGGAAAGGGCTACGGGGAAATTGCCAAGCAGCTTGGTGAAAAAAGGTCCACTGTTGGAGCAATCATTAGAAAATGGAAGAAGCTAAACATGACTGTCAATCTCCCTCGGACTGGGGCTCCATGCAAGATCTCACCTCGTGGGGTCTCAATGATCCTAAGAAAGGTGAGAAATCAGCCCAGAACTACACGGGGGGAGCTGGTCAATGACCTGAAAAGAGCTGGGACCACCGTTTCCAAGGTTACTGTTGGTAATACACTAAGAAGTCATGGTTTGAAATCATGCATGGCACGGAAGGTTCCCCTGCTTAAACCAGCACATGTCAAGGCCCGTCTTAAGTTTGCCAATGACCATTTGGATGATCCAGAGGAGTCATGGGAGAAAGTCATGTGGTCAGATGAGACCAAAATGGAACGTTTTGGTCATAATTCCACTAAACTTGTTTGGAGGAAGAAGAATGATGAGTACCATCCCAAGAACACCATCCCTACTGTGAAGCATGGGGGTGGTAGCATCATGCTTTGGGGGTGTTTTTCTGCACATGGGACAGGGCGACTGCACTGTATTAAGGAGAGGATGACCGGGGCCATGTATTGCCAGATTTTGGGGAACAACCTCCTTCCCTCAGTTAGAGCATTGAAGATGGGTCGAGGCTGGGTCTTCCAACATGACAATGACCCGAAGCACACAGCCAGGATAACCAAGGAGTGGCTCTGTAAGAAGCATATCAAGGTTCTGGCGTGGCCTAGCCAGTCTCCAGACCTAAACCCAATAGAGAATCTTTGGAGGGAGCTCAAACTCCGTGTTTCTCAGCGACAGCCCAGAAACCTGACTGATCTAGAGAAGATCTGTGTGGAGGAGTGGGCCAAAATCCCTCCTGCAGTGTGTGCAAACCTGGTGAAAAACTACAGGAAACGTTTGACCTCTGTAATTGCAAACAAAGGCTACTGTACCAAATATTAACATTGATTTTCTCAGGTGTTCAAATACTTATTTGCAGCTGTATCATACAAATAAATAGTTAAAAAATCATACATTGTGATGTCTGGATTTTTTTTTTTAGATTATGTCTCTCACAGTGGACATGCACCTACGATGACAATTTCAGACCCCTCCATGATTTCTAAGTGGGAGAACTTGCAAAATAGCAGGGTGTTCAAATACTTATTTTCCTCACTGTATCCTGTTTGCAGGACGTGCAGGAAAAAAAGTTTCTGCGAAAGGCAGCAACACTTCGAACCTCATGACACATTTGCGTGACCATCACCCACAACTCTATAGCCAATGCAAGTAAGTTAACGTTATAGCTGAAATGCATGATGTGCAGACTTTGGGTTGAGGGAGAACGCAATGAGTCGCCCCATAGTACAGCCGCAGCGCCTCGCGGATACCTCTGTATTGAAATGGCACAATGCGTTACAGGCTCCTGGAGGGCAGATTAAAGTCGCCAATGCAATAGAGTCACTCTCACCGCATTATTATGAATTTAACAATGATTACTGTCTGATGGCATTTTCCCAAATCTGCAGAGCGAAAGCAGACTGGAAGGACACAAACTGAGAACAATATTCCTGAGGGTTAATCTAGTTGAAAATATTCTAACACGGTTCTGGCGCTATAAATAGTACATGTAATACCCTCCAAACGATCAACAATACATAGTTATAGTTCATTTACTTTGATGTGAAAAGTTGCACTTTTGATATGGCTTTGTCTGTAGTTATTAAATATAACAAACACTGTTGCACTTTTTTGAAACTATTTCAGTTTGTGTAGGACTATCAATGCTTTCTGAATTTATTAACACATTAAAAAAAATACCGCGATAATACCGAAAACCGTGATAATTTTGGTCACAATAACCGTGAGGTAAAATTTTCATACCGTGACATCCCTAGTTGACACAATTGCTGAATTTCCAGAAAAACTTCAGGTTTTACAAGCATTTTTTCCAGGCGTTTTTAAACCAAAGTCTGTAATCCTCACGGTTCACTGTTATGGCTCAATCTACTTCAGTGTTCACTGTCCGCTACCTGAACTCACTCACACATTTCAATGGCGGCGTGGGTTGTTTGGGCCGAAATTTAGGACCTGATTGACCCACGCATGTGCAGTTGAAAGGGCACTTTGCTTATTGTAAATGTGCAGATCTTCCACACGTTATTGTTCTGTTTTCTGATTCTATACGACAAATATTTTAGTATAGGTATGGGAAAAAGTCACATTCAAGTATCGGTATCGAAAACTAAGTGTCGTTAAAGTACCGGTATCGAACAGTACCCAGCCCTAGCAATATCATTACAAAAAGCAAAGATATCTGAAAGCTGTAGACTTAAACTAGATTAGCCCAAACATCAAACCCTAAATCTACAACAGAATTACACATCAACACACCGAAATTCTCGGACTCACCTGACTCGTTGCTTGGATGAACTCCTGCGCTTTGGCCCGACTTGCAATATTGGCTTCCTCCATTTTGAAAAGCAAAGCTGTCACTAAAACAGACAATTTATTTACACCTTTCAAAATACAAACACACCACAAGACATGACGTTACTTTGCCTGGTCACCAATAATTATTTGTAGGGATGTAACATTATTTGTGCCACGAGACCTTTTAAAACACCGTAATCTTTTGAAACAATACTGTGGATGTTTCTTAGTGTTGACTGTTACCACAGAGGAGGAAGGGATAATCGCTGGAGAGTCTCTCGCAACAGCTGGAGCTTTGCAAAAACTGCTTATACACAACTGCGGCCAACTGATTCTGACACAGTGACCCAGGTTTCCTTCTGTCATTTGGACCAATTGACAAAACCTGTGCTAAAGTTGGAAAAAATGTGTTTTAATTAAACTTATCTACACGTACAAAGGTCTATTTAACACAGCAGTACAGACCAGTGTTTAAACTTGGGTGTTTTAGCCAGAAAACAATCTGTGAGGAAAGATTTAGATTTCACACAATAAAAATACACTTAATATTTCATTGAGTATGAGGGGGCTAACAAACAGCAACTTTCCAAAAACAAACTTTGAAACATGAAAGAAAATAAGGCATTGTACCTGCCAAATTTAGTACAATGTAGGGCTGCACGTTTTCAAGTTTTTCATTAACCGTTAACCGAGGCCCTTAGCGGTTAATACTCGGTGCATGCTCTGGTGGTGCAAAAACTTAAAGTATTTTCATTGTCAGTTAACCAAGCAAAATGCTCTTACTCAGTTACGCAATTTTTAGCGGTTAATCGGTTAACCATGGACAGCCCTAGTACAATGTAATGTGCTGTAACAATGTAATATCTGGTACCTATGGGTTAGATCAGGGGTCACCAATCCTGTGCATGCGGGACCCCAGGGGCCCTTTGTGGCATCCATTGTAAAAAATATAATTGTTACATTTCTTACGCGTTGTGTAATATTGCGATGAAATTGCAAATGCAATTAATCGTTCAGCCCTAGTAAACAATCCCACACAAATACTGAGCCACTGCACTCCCTTAAAGTTGTGAAATATATTTATAAAGTCATCCCCACAAAGAATCAGGATGTTAGGAATGTGTCGCTAACGTTTGTAGTGAGCCCAGTCCACAACTAAACATTTTAACTTGGCTATCTCCCTTTTTGGAATGAAAACGAGAACAATTGGGTACAGGGCCTTTAGTGACACATCCCTTCTTTAGTAAATAAATACACTTACATGCTAGCACTCCTCCAGCGGTGCAGTCCACCCCAGTCTGCAGACCCCAGGGCAGGGCAGGGGCAGCAGGTGGAGGCGGTGGAGGCTTGTTGGCCGAAGAAGAGGACACAGAGGAGGAAGAGGGATCCAAGGAGAGAGAGGAGAGCCCACAGGTCGCCGACGAGGATGGGCAGGGGGGCGGGCTGCAGGGCTTAGGGGGGTCTGTGGGGGTCAGGCTGAGGCCGGTGCCCAGTGAGGAGGGCATGAGAGAGGGACTGGAGGATGGCTGAGTGGGGCTGGTCTGGGAGGGACACTCTTCTGCCAGGAACGAAGGCTCCGGAGTTTTACAGCTGCTGTCCACGGTCTGGGAGTCAGGGGATGACTCCCGCACGTCGCGCATGGGAGCGGCCGAGGGCGGAGGTGAGGGCGGGGGTGACGACGAGGGGGCAGCACACTGGTGGAAGAGGATGACGAGGAGGAGGAGCATGGGGCAGAGCCAGCGGGACCCGGGTGAGGGCTGGCCGCCTTACACACCTCCCCCGATGTGGCTGGAGGCTCGATGGACGCCCCTGCCCACGTGCTGGAGCCGGCCAGGCCGTCCTCTTCGGCTTTGGAACCCGCCGCTCCGACCTTTTCTCTGGTCTTCTTCACCACCCGCCGGCGCCGCTTGGTCACCAGAGATGAAGAAGGAGAGGAGGCGGACGAAGAGGTCGAGGTGATGGAGCCGGGTTTGGCCTTTTGCGACGGGAGTGCTGCGGAGCTGTTCATAGAGGGGGGCGCGGCCAGGCTACTGCGCTTGCCTATGGAGCCCAGGTCTTTACCTCGACCGCCAAGGGACAGAGGCTCTGAGCAGGGCTTGAGGAACGGCGATCTGCTTTCATTGTCCCTGCAAAAAACAACGGCAATTGAGCCCCCTACCACCGAGCTGCCCGCCCCTCCGCCAGGCCCCCCCGTCCCCAACAAGTCCATGCCCAGCTTCCCAGAGGAGCCCGTAGTGCTGCTCACGCCCTCACGCACAAGCACCGAAACCTTAGACTGAAGCTTGCCTTTCCGACTGCTGGTGCTGTCCTTTTTCGATTTTCCCGAGCGTCCCAACTCTTTCCGGCTGCCTTTGTCGCGGGTCTTGTCTTTGACTTTGCGAGTCCGTTTGACCATAGGGAGCCCGGATGAAACGGGGGCACAGTCCGATGCCGCCGACAAAGGATTTTTACTTTTAATTCTAGTGGATTCGGAATTCTTTTTTGCCGACTTTCTCTTGAGTTGACCGGTTTTGGAGGTGGGCTTGGCTTTGGGGCTGGGTAAAGGCGGCGGCAGAGCAGGCGGTGGGGTATCTTCTAATGAAGGGTAGTCATAGTCAGAGTCCAAAGCCTCACCGTCCAAAGACAGAACGTCGATATCTAATTTGTCCGAGTAGCGATCCGATTCGTAGTTGTGGTAGCGGGGCGGCGAAAGTGAACGCGATCGGCTGCGTCGGCTTCTTTCTTTCTCTGGACTTGAGCGGCCTTTCCGCTTCTTCTTCCGGTGCGACTTATCCATGTCCGAGGGCGACCTACCGGGGGAAGCGCCCAGTCTCGGGGAGCCCGGTACAGTGGTGGTCGTAGTTGTCGTGGTGACTGTGATAGTCCTCTTGATGGCGAAGAGGTCAGAGCCGTTAAGATCCTGGATGGAGGGCGGGACAACAGGGCGCCCGTCCCTTCTCCGCTCCCTCTCCCTGTCCTCCTCATTCCTCTCGAGCTTCTTTTGGATCTCTTTGCGCTGTCTCGGTCTCGGCTTCTTGAGTGGTGCCGCCTCTTTCGCTCCCGCTCTTTCCGAGCATCGTCCTCGTCGTTGCGTTGGCTTCGCCGACGATCTCTGTCCTGGTCCCTGTCCTGGTCCCTGTCCCGAACTCTGTCTCTGTCCCGGTCTCTGTCCCAGTGTCTGTCCCTGTCCCGACTGCGGCTTCTGTCCTTGTCCCGGTTCCTCTCTCGGCTGCGGTCGCGCTCCCGGTGTCTGTCCCGGCTGCGCTCCTGGATCCGATCGCGACTCCTGTCCCGCTCACGATTCCTGTCCCTGCTTCTGTCCCGATGTCTACTCGTGTCTCGTTGCCTGTCTCCGCGGTTCTCCTCTGAGACCTTGGAGAAGGAGCGCTCCGCACCTCCTGCCTCGGGACTGTGTTGTCTCTTCTTCCTCTTGGAGCTCCGACTTCGATTCGAGCGCTTGGCTTTGGAATCCTTCCCACTTTTCTCATCGCCGGGCTTCTCTTTGCTCTTGCGCTGGCTCCGTTTTTCCTTCCTCTTCTTTTTCCGCCTCTCCTCCTTCCCCCCGTTCTTTCGGTCCTTGCTCTTCTGTCTGTCGCGGTCGTTGGAACTCTTGGAGGACTTGCGCGTCTTGCTGTCATTGTCTTCCAGCGCAACTGGGGGCGGCGTGGGTGGGGGGCTGTGAAGGTGCCCGGAAGGCGGGGCCATTTCTGGGTTAGGGTGGAAGGTCCGGGGAATGTGATGTACCGCTCCTTCCGCCTGCTCACCAATTTACGCCTCAAGTCCTCTACCCCCACCTCGGGCTCCTCGTCTGGCTCCACACTTGGCTGCCAGTCGGGATCAGCCCGCACTGACACAAAACCATCCCCATCCAGGACGCGCAGGATCCGCTCAGGCTTTGGACCGAAGTAGGTGGAGCTGGGGGAATTGATGGAAATGCCTTCGCCAGCCAATCGTTTAATACCCGCTTCTCTGTCAACCAGTCCAACTATTTCTCCCTCCTCTATCTCCGAATGCTCCGAATCCGTGCGCTCTTCCTTGATGGTGCTGCAGTCTACAGTCCGTCGAATAGACAGCAGGCCTGGGGAGCCCTTTGGAGAGTCAGGCAGTGTGTCCGTAGAATCGGGGGGCTCCTCCGTTTTAGTAGACTCGTTATTTTCTATTTGGTTCTCAACATGGTCTTTTAAGTCCTCGTTACTAACATCATTGTCAGACGCGGGGGAACCCGTGGGCTCAAACGGGTCGTACTTCTCTGCCACCTCCTCGGTATCAACTGCTCGCTCTTCTCTCTCGCCATCAGTTGGAGAGAACGGATCGTACATGTTGGTCTCTTGTCTATAGTCGTTGCACAGCGGCGAGGAGGTGGGAGCGAAGGTTCGTGGCGCAGGAGACGTTGAGTGGATGTCGACCGTCTCAGCGGCCCCAAGGCCTACCACATGGTCTGGGGGAAACCTGGGATCCACAGCGGGCGAGGGAGGGTCGGCTCTGGGAGAGAGACAGGCCGGCGGGCTTCGTTCAGGGGGCTCTGCTGTTTCACTGGGTAGAAACGCTGGCTTCGATTTGAAGCCCGATGCTACAGTCAAGTCCATGGGCCAGGTATTCTCCTACACATCAGAGAGCGGCACTCACACAGGAAACATGTACTAGAGGGAATAACAGAGAGAGAGAGACACACATTTCATTAACAAGTGCAGTGGAATTTTACCCCAAAATCTAGATCTTAGAGCTAGAGCGCAAGTAGATGATTTAAACAATAACACTGAATTACAAGACTAACTTTATTGCCATATACTAAAATTGCAATAAAATCTGAGTATCTTAATAGATCATTGGAAAATGGCCTACAACTTCCTCAATGCCATATCTTCTAAGATTAGGAGAGGTGTCGTTTTATGGGTTACAATCTACTCAGTGGTACCACCTGTAAGCAGGTCTATTTCAAACCATGTCCAGCTCTGATGTGATCTTGATCTGGGGCTGGTGATACTTGGATGGTCAAATCATTTATGTACATTGTGTGAAACGTTAAATAACTGACAAAGCATACAACGACATCCAAGCGTTTGGAGTTGCTCATGTAAACACCTCACATTAGTCCTTTCCAAAACATCCTCCTCCTGCCTCTATCCCTCCATCGGCTTCTTGTCCTTTCACTAGAAATCAGTGCATCCTACCATCAACCCAGGCATCTGTCTCGAACTTAACCCATGTATCCCGCGCCCTGATATCCTGTCGGTCCAGATTCGGTGTTTACCGGTGAAAGAAGCCGGTTAGACTTCAGAGGCATCAATGTTGTAAAAAGAGTCCGACAGCCTTATCGACAGCCCCAAATAATGCATTTCCCCTTCGATGCTCCATGAGGCGAACCCAACACACCGGGTCCTGCAGCTGAGGAAGAGGAGGATGAGGAGGATGAGGAGGCCCGGGGATTAAATCTGCGCTAATGTGTTAAAGATGAGCTCTACGTGACCGGTTCTGCACGGCTGTGTCACTGACCGCCGAACAACAGACTCTGCAAATATGTGTCAGCGGAACAACCCATTCTTGCTAATAGATGCTGTTAGCTCGTCGAGGCTAGCTCAGAAAGCAGAGCCCCCGGTTCGACCCCGGACCGGCCGCGGCTCCGCGGTTATGCAACACGGCAGCACGGGCTCACCGATGCGTCCTAAAATAGGACATTCGCAGATTTGAGGAAAACTCACTGATTTGAAGTCAGTTCAGACCATGGTTCAGACGCACATCCATCCATTACCCGCCGCCATTTTCATTTGATACGAACCGCAGCGAAGGATTGTGGGAAACGGAGTTTTCAGTATGACGTTAAGAGGCTCTCAGAGAGGAGCTAAATATTCACTCAAGTAAGAGTAACTTTATTACTGAGTATTTTAGTACTGTGAGTACTTGAGTACTTTAGTACTGTGATTTACTACTGTGAGTACTTTAGTACTGTGAGTACTTTAGAACTGAGATTTACTACTGTGAGAACTTTAGTTCTGTGAGTACTATACTACTGTGAGTACTGAGTAACTGTTTGAGCGTAAGGCTCTCATTTACGACTTAGTTGAGACATAAATGATGAGAAACAAAACATGAAATTAAAAATATACAAACATATTTGTACAGCGGTTAGCGCTCATGCTTCACAGAAGGTCCCAGGTTCGATTCCGGACTGGGTCTTTCTGTGGAGTTTACATGTTCTCCTCGTGTGTAGGTTTCCTCTACCCATAAAAACATGTACAATAGGCCAGAATGAATGTAGTGTGAGAGTGAGTGGTTGGTGGTGGTCGGTGGGGCTGATGGCACTGGTAGCCTCGCTTCTGTCAGTCTACCCCAGGGCAGCTGTGGCTACAACAGTTGCTTACCACCACCGAGTATGGAGTGAATGAATAATGACGACAGTGTAGCGCTTTGAGAAACTTGACAATACAGGCTTGTAAAGCGCATTACAAGTGTAAGGCATTATTATTATTATCATCATTATTATTATTACATGACTTCAAAAAGTTACGCAAGTACATGAGTAAATGTAACTGAGTACTACCGGCCTCTGCAGTCCGTGAAGCCTACTATAGGTTTTGTTTGTGAAAGAAGGTGGCATACACTTAAGAGTGTTGTTAGTTTAGGTCTACACAGACTGTAGGCCTATTCAGTCTATGGGTCTAAACTCGTTTCTAACTTTCTAAATGCATTTCTATCACCCAATTCTTCACCGGGAGGGGTTTAGAAGCACCTTTTACAACTTTCAGGGAGCAATAGCCTACTGTGATGTCATGTAAATAACAAGCCTGCCTTTTTCTTTCTTGAGAAAATGATTTGTAATTAGATGCACTGCACACAAAGGCCTTTTTCACAAATGTCTGCATCTAATTATAAAGCATTTTCATCATGACAGCTCCTTAAAGTTGTAAAACATGCTTATAAAGACATCCCTGTGAAAAATGGAGATGTGACAAATGTGTGAAAGTTATGAAGATTCAGATTCATTTTATTGGCCATTTGCAGTGTAAAACCACATTGGAAAAAATGTGCGAAGCTCAAAGTGCAATGTCAACACATAAAAGGTCAACGCATAAAAGTCCATACAAACATTTAAAGTGCCTACTTTAAAGTGCTTTGTTTAAATTGATCACAGCTTGGAGAAAGAAGGACATTTGACAGAGCATCTCAAAAAAGGCCCTTGCAGGGTGGCCTGAGGTAGCCTGGTTTTACCATACCCTCGTACTCATTTCGTTTCGTACAAGGGTCTGGAACTTCACAATTGAGCTCCGTTAACAGGTGGGAGGGACAAACTCCTTTGAAACGATTGGATCTGTTTTCAAACTACAACCAGCAAATGCGGCGCAAATGCGTAACGTCACCTACAACACCCGCCTCTCCCGCTCGCTGAATGGTAGGTTGAAATTCAACCGATGAAACGCAGCCACTGAGATCAATCCCAGACGTACATGTAGGGAAAAGATAATGGACCGGAGTTTACGGATGGCTAAGGCCAGGCACGCCTGAGGCATCATTAGCAATTTGTAGAGCTCGAGTCGAGCTTTATACGTATGTGGCCTCCAGAAGTGACAAAGTTCTGTCAATGGCTGTGTCCGAAACCCTTAAATGATAGCCTCTAAGGCTGATTCCGAAACCCTTAATTGATTGCCTCCAAGTACTAACCCTCGCTCCTGATCCTTAACCTTTCATGGGCTCAACTGTTAGACCTCTATCCAGTTAGTGAACTAGAGCTTCAGCAGCATTTGCCCAATTCCACCGTCCTTACCCAGGGGAAGGGGAAGTGACATCACCAACAGCTGTTCTTCTTCTTTAAGGTAACTGGCAGGCAAACAAAAGCGCATTCCGCCACCTACCGTAGTGCATATGCAACAACACAGTGTCCAAATAAAGACATTTAAGGAGAAAACTAAATCCAAATGATCCTTCACATTTCCCTTTAGTGTTATTTTATCTCAACAGCTGTTTCATAAAGCTACAGTATGCAAATTAGCCATGTGGCTTTAGTTTCTACTAAATGAAAACAAAAGCACAAACTGCCATTTAAGCCATTTACTGAGGCAGCTCTTTAAAACAGTGCATGTGACTGTGCTGTGGTGACGACAACATCTATTTTGTCACTTTTATAAAGTTTGGCTTGTGCAGAATCTTATCCTATGTATATTTTTTAAATTTATTTAATGTGCGCCAGTCATTCAAGAGAGGTTGCACAGTGGCTTATGGGATGGCACATAGCTCCTAATCGGTGAGTTAGCACCAGAGGTCCCTATGCTAAAGTGGCTATGATAGTTAGCATTGAGGCTTCTTTTCCTAACTGACAGCCCAATTCGGACACTTCTTATCATGGTGGACGCTGACGCACATCCGGTTTGGTGTAAGACCTCTTACCAATCTGCTCGTTTGGGAAGGGGCCAATGGTCCTTCTGCCTAAGCGAACCGCTTTGTTCAAAGCCTTCTTCTCTTTCAGAGTGAGATTATCAAACCACACAGTAATACAACTGGTTAGAACACTCTCAGTTACACAATAGTAAAAGTTCAAAGGAATCTTAGTATTGTGAGGAAACTCTCGAGGCGTGCGTTAAAAGAAGAGGCGCTGTCTCGCTTTCTTAGTAATATTAGTATTAGAGCTCCAATTCAAGTCATGAGAGAGTCACACCCAGGAATTTACATTTCTCAATCTGCACCTCAGAATCATGGATAGTAATAGGCAACTGATTCCTATTGTGACAAAAATCAAGTTCACACATTTTTGAAGTGTTCAAAAGCAAGTTGTTTTCTTTACTCCAACAACATTCTCCACCTCCTCACGATAATGAGATATATCATTTGAACTGATCAGCCCAATGATGGTTGTATCATTAGCATATTTGATTATCACATTTTTATCATGAGATGCTACAAGGTCATGTGTATACAATGTGAACAGCAGGGGGCTCAAAATACACCCCTGTGGGATACCTGCGCTGACATTCAGCTCATCAGAAAACAACCATTGACCCTTTGTGGTCGACAAGTCAGAAAATTAAAAATCCATTTACAAATGGCATTTTCGAGTCCAAGGCATTTGAGTGTGTGAATGAGCTTTGTTGGGACCCTTGAGTTAAAAGCTGAACTGTAGTCTATGAATAGCATTCTAGCATATGATTGACGTACATCAAGATGCTTGTAGGCAGAGCTCAAAGCAAAGGAAATGGCATCCTCAACACTTGACAGTTAAAAGTGTACCCCTTTAACTCTCTTTTGCCAGGCTATGGTCCACAAACATAAATCTATATCATTGAAATTGTATGTGAAAGACATGATTTTTAACTTTTTTATATAAATAAAAAAATGAAAAGTGGGGTGTGCAAAAGCATCTATACCCCCTGAGTTAATACTTTGTGGAACTACCTTTTGCTGCAATCACAGCTGCAAGTCTGTTGGGGTATGTCTCTATCAGTCCTGCACATCTTGAGAGTGGATTTTTTACCCATTCTTCTTTACAAAACAGCTCAAGCTCAATTAGATTTTATTTATTTTGGAATCCCCATTAGCTTCCACCATGGTGGTTTTGATTTGATCTTTATTTAACCAGGAAAGTCCCACTGAGATTAAGAATATCTTTTTCAGGGGAGTCCTGGCCCCAGAGGAGCAAGATTTTTGTGGTAGGGGAAACCGGAGTACCTGGAGGAAACCTACGCAGACACGGGGAGAACATGCAAACTCCACACAGAAAGACCCCGTCCAGGTAGGAATCGAAACCTGGACCTTCTAGCTGTGAACCACGAGCGCTAACCGCTGCACCACCCTGCCGCCCAAAGCCGAATGGTTGCTAGTCTTCCTGGGGTTCCGATTAACGAAATTGAAAGAGAGACATTACAATGAATGAATATGAAGATATTCTATTCTATTTCCTCCGTGTGGCTTCTGGCAAACAACAAACAGGCCTTCTTATGGTTTTCTTTTAAAAATGCCACTTTGCCATAAGGCCAAATTTGTGCAGTGTACGACTAATAGTTGTTCTGTGTACAGTTTCCCCCACCTGAGCTGTAGCTCTCTGCAGTTCATCCAGGGTCATCATATGCTTCTTGCTAACAGCCCTGTCCTTGTTCGGTCAGTAGTTTAGGAGGACGGCCGGGTCTTGGTAGGTTTGCAGTGATGTCATACTCTTTCCATTCCTGGATGGTGTATTTACTTTGAGAGATTTTTGGAAATCCTTTTATAACCTAACCCAGCTTTATACTTCTCAATAACTTTATCCCAGACCTGTCTGGTGTGTTATTGGACTTTATGATGCTGTCTGCTCCCAATAGTCTCTTAACAGACCTCTGAGACCATCACAGAGCAGCTGTATTTGAACTGACATTAGATTACACCAGGTAGACTCTATTTAGTCATTGGGGCAACATGTGATCATTCAGAAATCATCATTCACTGTACTGTGTCCACAAACATGGGATTTGATCTCTGATAAAGTCCAACACCAGCTGCTCAAAGGTCACTGGCCGATAGTCATTCTGACATGTCACAGGTCTTCTTGGGCACTGGAATAATGATTGATCTTTTAAAGCTAACTGGAACAGTGCACTTCTGAAGTGACATGTTGAAAAGATCTGTCAGAACGGGAGCAAGTTGCACAGGAGCACAGTTTAAGGACACGGGGAGGAATACAGCAGTTTCATTGTTTGTTCAACAACAACACTTAAGTTTGAAGCGTAACTTATCTGTTAGGCAAATATTAATCACAAAGCAAACTTTAGTTAATCAAAACCGTTATTCAAATGATTCTAAAGAGGAAAAACACCCCCGATCAGCAGTGCCTTCAACTTATCACAACAAGCAACCAAACTTAAACTTATCATTTTGACAAAATATTCTGAGTTTGCTTTGGCTTTGTGTATTGACAGTGTATTTCTCTGACTCTTTCCTCAAAAAGGTCAAATATCTAACTTTATTATTGGGGGAATACTAAGCTTGAACAGAGGGAGACAACAAAAACAAAAGAAGACTTTACTATTGTTCGCAACAATAACTCTAAAATGATGGTAGTTTATATTTTATTAGAAAGAAACTTACAAAGTACAAACATGTATATTTACAGCAGGATAGAATACATTCAACTGAAGTTTAGAGAATCTTCTCCCTGAAATAAAAAGTGCAAATCTCTTTCATGGCTTTACCTGTCTCTCCTTTTTTATTATTATTTTTCATTTAAATAGCCACAGCACTGACTAACAGAACACCATTATCCCTCCACTCCCCTAAATGGGTCTACAATAACATTTCAAACACTTTTAACGCAATGTGATTTGGTACATTTTTGCTTAAAAGTTTCATATTCTCTACATATTTGGCTTATAACAAAAAAGGAAAAATCAAATCAAACATATTTCAATATCATTCTGTCCAAACCAGATTCACCCTTGAAAGACTGTAATGCCTCCTCCATAAAGACGGAGCTGGACGGCTGGACAGCAGAACAAGGCACGTCAACTCCTGACCTAATGTGAGCGACTGTAACGCTCAACATTTAAATAAAAGGTTACAGGAGATGTGTTGCGTCGTCATCAGATTGTGAATTTTCAAAACGCTTTGTGACGGTGAGCGACGGGAGGACACTGGACAAGCTGCTCTCCACCATGAACACTCCTGTTCACCCACTGCACCGGGCTGTAGAGGGCGCTGGAGAGGAGCAAAGGCGCTCTCTTTCATACCACGCTCTACACAGCAGCCCAGCAACATGTATATTTTAATAGTTGATTTTATTCTATTATTCTTTTATCCATCTCAAGTACTGTATTGTATATTTCATCCTCATCCTATTCTAACGTTTTAAACTTCATACATGCACAAGCACCTTTTCTGCTTTATTATCATATTCCTATCTAGGGCTGGGTACCGTCAAATAACACCAGTCTGGTATCAGAAAAAAAGTGTATTCCCTTTTCACCCATTTAAATATTTCCTCATTTTTGCCACAATTTCTCCAAATTCTCCCCCAAATGATTCCCAATTTTCCCACAAATTCTAGACATGAACCGGATATTGTAAATTTGCCGACCCTCCACACATTATTGTCCTGTTTCTGGTTCAAGATGAAATCATCGTTCAGGTATGGGTATCGGAAAAAAACGTATCGTTTAAGTACAGGCATCGGAAAACAAAAGTAACGGCACCCAGTCTTATTCCTATCTTTTGTTTCTAAGGTTACCATTTCCCTGTGGATCAATAAAGGCTAACAGTGTGTTTGAACCTTTCTTTCAATATTTTAAATTAAAACTTCACCTTTTAATATTCAAAGTAATGTACATTGAAAAGTCACTTTTGAATTATTTTTTCCCCCTGAATTAGTCGTATTTAAAGTATAAAAAATATACACCAAATATTATTAATATTTAGGTTTTTCATTTCAAATGATTTAAAAGTCAGTAAATAAAATTTAAGAAGCATAAAATTCAACAGTCAAAATTCACAATCTGATGACCAAGTCTTCCACAGACCGTTTTATGGAAAGCTGTCATGACATCTTGTGTCAAAATGTGACAGATTCAGTAGAGTGTTTTAGGGTGGGCGATTGAAAAACCAACCAGATAAATAGATAAATAAAAACTCACATAACTTATATTAATGTTCCTAGAGCGCGATTTGGATTTGATCACAATTCTTAAAACGATATCTTTTATCAAGTAACTGCTTCTTCTGAGAATCCACACTTCACTGTGATTGGTTGAATCCTCCTGTCACTCACTCGATGAAGTCCTGTCAATACGCTGCACAAGACAAATCTTGATGACTTTTATCGATCTCCATTGGCTTAACTGAGATGATTTAACTAGTTCCTCAGTGTTTCTGATTTGTTTTAAAGCTGCATTATGGAACTTCTTATTTGGGGAAAAAAAGTTGATCTGAGATGACCTTAGAACCAATAAGAAAAGTCACAAAAATAGCTAAATATTCTCGATATCAGCAACTTCAACTTCAGAATTCGAGTCATGTAAATCCCACCTCAAGAATAGTTTTTTTTTGTAGTGTAGTAGGAGTGGGTGGGACACGTTTCGAGTGTAGGATAAAGTAAAAGACCTGAATTATGGAACTTTCTTGTGTCATCAAAATATGAATGTAAAATGTCAGTGAATGTTGTGTTTTGGATCTTTGTAACATTGAAATAACATGTTTCATCTTTTTGGTCCCCGAATTTCAGTCGCTGAATTTTTGTTACACATTTTTCAAAGTGTTTTAAATTCAAAAAATGTACCTTTTAAATATTCATAATATTTTTTTTTTCAACAACTGCAACTCAACAGTCTACATTCAAATGCATAAATTCAACCTTAAAAATTCAATGTAAAAATGTAAATTCACCCATAGCATCCTGGACATCAAGGCCTGAGTGATCAATCCTGGATGAATAAGAGCTGGGACGCAGGATGTTTCCTATTGGTTTGTGTCGTTTGTGGGCGGGACTTACAGATGAGGAAACAGGAGTCGACAAGTTTTGATTGGTACCTTGTCCTGTTTACTGACGAACCAGAGTTTGTCTCGATCTGGATCCATCGCTCAGGCCTCAGTGTCCCGGACGCTCTGTGGGAATTTCACTCTCTGAATGTTCACTGTTGAATTTAAGAGTTGGATATTTTAAATATTCAATATTTTAAGTGTGTGAATTTTACACTGAATGTTCACTGTTGAATTTGAAATAATTAAAAAAGATGCAGTGAATTGAATTTAAAACAATTTGAATAATGTGTACTATTCAGTGTCTGAAAATCAAGGACAAAAAATATAACATGTTATTTCGGTGTTAAAAACAAAACAAAGTAAAATAGTCAGATCCCAATTAGAAAAACAACGAAATGTTGTATTGTCATAGTCATCGCCCACCACTACTTGTTGGACCAGTGGTGAACAATGTAACTTTGTAACGTTAATGAAAATACAAAGATAAATAAAAAGAAGAGTTTTTCTTTGTAACAATGGGGGACGTGTGGTGAAGGCTTGTGAGCAGCTATCAGAGCAGCCCGGAGTCTTTGGCCATGTTGTAGAAAAGTCCTCTCTGAGCCACCAGTTTGTCCGGACTGTCAAACTCCGCCATCTCGCCCTTATCCAGGACCAGGACCCTGCGGGAGATGGGACACAGGTGAGATCAGCTGTGCAGGTGGCCCCACCTGGAGGGCGTACAGGCCTGCCAGGGGAAGAGCAGTCGGGCCTAGCAGTCCCAGGCACATTGGGGTCAGTTTGGTTAAATGTTCACTTTAGGCGTCTTTCCACTGAACACGGCTCTACTGCACACACCTCAATCTATGTACTCGCCTTGTCATGTATCAGTACACGCTTGTGTTTCCACTACACCTACACAACCGCAGTTATTGTGGGCGGCGCCCCCACAGAGGAGGGCGCTGTACAGATCGTCAATAAAGTTTTGTAACCCGTGATGAGAACAAATGTGGACAAATGCTGCCTTCTGGTGGGGAATCATTCAGAGGTACCAAGGAAAATACTAGAGGAAAGAAGCAGCTAAAAGACAACTATGAAGGTAAGCAACTTGCATATGTTATGCTAACACCAGCTAAAGCTGCGCTAACAGCGGCTAAATGCTATTATTGGCAAAATCCCCTTTTAGCACAGCGGAATGATGTTGTGAAATATTAAATCCGTATGACCTGCGTGTCAATAGTGAGGGCTGTCCACTCTCTCGTTGGCCAATCAGAGGCCAGAGTCTGTTCACGTTCACGTTAGTCTCGGTTCAGCGCTTTGGCCACAACCAGAGGTCGGTCCCAAAACCTATACCTGGTCAGACCGGTTTGGCGAGCTTTTCCATGGTGGAGGCCAGGGCCAAACCGGTTTGACCAGGCACTGGACTGTGTAGTGTCTGCCAGTGGAAAATAGGCTTTTGTAATTTGATAACCATTTCATAGTGATGGGCAAAAAAAGTTGTTTCAGTAAAAGCTGGTCACGGAACTAAAGTGTCAAACGTCTCTAAAAGCGCGTCACTGTGAGTCATAGTTCTGTCAAAGCGGCTCATTGGCTCAGAGCGTTTCAGTGTGTTTCCTTGACAGTTTTGAACGGCGAGGCGCTAAACCACAGATGTTTTCCGGTCCTTACTTTGGCGATGTAAACCCTAAGTGACAAATAAATCTCCTGCATTTCCCCTGTTTCCCATTTAACCGCGTTCATGTGGTGAAAGGTTTCTGCACCGCCGCGGGTGCGCAGAGCGACAGGTGACTGAGTCGGCCCTGCCCACTAGAGCTCCGTGAAACAGAACCACATTATTAAAATATGTACGCTTATTTACTGGCCTGTGATTGTTGATCATTCAGACGTCAATATCAGAAGTTAGTGCAGATAATGAAACCAGCACACGCCTTAAACTCTATTGCTCACATGGATTTGGTCGATTCACTCATGTTTAGGAGAAGTCGCAAATAATAAAGTTTGTCCACAAGAGGTCAGTGTTCAAACAGAATGAACCAGTGACGTGCGGTCAGGGGAGGCAGTCATCATGGAAAAAAACAAAAATTAAAAAATACAATAAACTTTATAAAAACAAGTGCCTTCTCTTAAGATGATTGGGATTTCCTATGATTTTAATCAATCTCGTGGTTAAAAAATGCCCAAATGTTTTATCAGTTGTCGATATCGTGTAAAGAGGGCGGAGCTGCGGCGAGCCTCCAGCGTCCCGCACATACTCGAGCTCGGCTCATTCGCTCAGCGCTCTGTCCCATTCGGGGCTTTTTCGCCCCCTAAAGGTAAAATACATTTGTAAATGGGTTTTTGTTGGGCGCGTTGGTTTTCTATCACCTGGATAAAGAATCAGGCATAAGAACAACTTGTTTAACCTGTTCATTTGACTTTAAATCGCGTTTTGATAGGCCTGAAGTGAGGCTCGCCTCCAATGCACTGCCTGACGATACGAGGGGGCGCTGAGTCAGCGACACACATTTCTACAAAACATGTGGATACAAGTGAAAACCAGCCTGTATTATTACTCTGCACGGTTTAGGAGAGGCAATTTAAAAGTAAAGGAGTCAGTAAAAGGGAAAACTGATTAGGCTGACATTTTATGGATGAAATGCTGTAGACGAGTGTTTATGCTGGAAATGTCGCCACTATCACGTACCGCCCGCGTGGAGCATCAGGATTGTCATTAACTTATCACTTGGAGGGGCGGGGTACGAGTCCTGGTCAAGTCCACTATTTGTCTTTTAATTTTTATTTGCAATATCGTGAGAATGTATTTTATGTTTAAATGTGTTGCTATTGAATGCTATACCAGAGACGGCAAGTTGCATTTTTTTCCTGCAGTTTTGTTTACTTATTATTTATTTGTTTACTTATATTGGAGTCAATAGCATGTGCCTCACCAGCAACAAACCTCACGCACGCCACTGGAATGAAGCAACTCTGAAGCTCCGAATCTTTACGAGACTTTTTGCAGGAAAGCCTTGAAGTGTCACACGGATTCACTCGCCCAACACTAGTATTTCATAAACAGTTGGGGAAGTATTAAATGTGTTTGTATCAGCGTAGTGTGTGCAAAAGTGCAGGGTTTATAAAGAGTACCTCAGACTCAGACTAAAGAGTAACTCAGACTCAGACTCAGGAGCTTGTTCAGATTTCATTACAATCCTTACAAGACTCAGAGAGAGCCAGCTTTATGAAACCCAAATGACAACTAAGCCGAGCTGACGGGGTCCCTCAGCCCCTCTCATAGGGAGTCACCAATGAAACCCAAAACACTTTCTCTCTTCACATGAGCTACTGTACCACAAACATAATCTGGGCTGCCACATCACCACAGTCAGCGAACAGAGTTATGCAAATGAAATGAAATCTTTTTATACATGGATTGCCGAGTCCCATGTACAGCGGGAACCATATGTTTACATAAACTTCATAAAGACACATTTGCATTTTTGTTCTCACTGTCTGACATGAAAACTGAATTACCTTTTATTTTTTAGGTCAATTAGCATTTTTTAAAAGCCAGAAGAATGAGAGATGGAGTTTTTTAGAAATGTTTTTGTTCCTTTTTACACAGTCAGAAGTTTACATACACTAAGATTACTCTACCTTTAAACAGTTTGAGAAAGCCCAGATGACGATGTCATGTCCTTGGAAGCACAAGTCTGGTTCATCCTTGGGTGTAATTTCAAGACACTTGAAGGTTCAGGTTCATTGGTTAAAACAATGATGGAAATGACCAATCATCATACAGATCAGAAAGAAGGCGGGTTCTGTGTCCCAGAGATGAACGTGCTGTGTCTGAAATGTGAAGATCAACCCAAGAACAAATGCAAAAGACCTGGTGAAGATTCTGAACCTGGTAAGAGTTTGTCATTATCCAGAGTGAAACAAGTCCTGTACCGACATGGACTGAGAGGGAACTCTGCCAGGAAGAAGCCCTGACTCAAAAAAAAAACAGTTTGGAGTTTGCAAATAATGAAAGGATAAAGACTTGGTCATGTTTGGAAGAAAAAGTCTGAGAACACCATCCCAACTGTGAAATACGGGGGGGCAGCATCATGCTGTGGGGTTGTTTTGCTGTGGGAGGGCTGGTGCACTTCACTAAATAGATGACATCATGAAGAAAGAACTCTATGTGGAAATATTGGAGCAACATCTCAAGACATCAGCAGGAAGTTAAAGCTTGGGCGCAGATGGGTCTTCCAAATGGACAATGACCCAAAGCAAACTGACAAACTGGTTACAAAGTGGCTTAAGGAAAACAAAGTCAATGTTTTGAAGTGGTCGTCACAAAGTCCTGATCTCAGTCCAGTTTAAATGTATGGACAGAGCTGAAAAGGCATAGGCACGCAAGGTGGCCTACAAATGTGTCTCAGTTACACCAGTTCTGTTTGGACGAATGGACCAAAAATCATCCAACTATTGTGAGAAGCTTGTGGAAGGAAATCCAAAATGTTTGACAAAAGTTATACAGTTTAAAGGCAATGTACCAAATATTAATGAAATGTATGTAAACCTTTGGTTATATAAAAAGTAATAAAAAATTGTGTAGAAAATGGTATCTGTCATTCTTCTGGAATTTGACAAATAGAAATAATTGTAAAATTCTAATTGTCCTAAAAAATAAAAGTTAATTCTGTTTTCATGTCAGACAGCGAGAAAAAAATGCAAATGTGTCTTTTTATAAAGTGTATGTAAACATACGGTTCCCGCTGTATATTCACTCACACGGACACTTGTGAGTGAGCTTTTCCAAAGCTTTTCCACTGCCGAGGCCAGGGCCAAACCAGTCTGACCAGGTATGCACCGCGTTCCAAATTATTATACAAATGATATTTTCAAAATATTCTAATTTTATGAGATTATGAGAAGATGTTTCTATCTTGAGAGGCTTCTTCTCGCTCCTGTGGTCGGAGTGTAGGACTGAGTAAATGACGGCGAGCACTGTACCTGGTGTAGTCCATGATTGTGTTGAGGCGGTGGGCGATGGTCAGCACCGTACACTCTTCAAACTGGGAGCGGATGGTGGATTGGATCAGGTGGTCCGTCTCCATGTCCACAGCCGCCGTGGCCTCATCCAGAACCAGGATCTTGGTCTTCCTCAGCAGAGCGCGGGCCAGGCACAGGAGCTGTCGCTGCCCCACGCTGCACACACAGAGGACCACAAGAGGGCGGTCAGGTCAGGTCAGGTCAGGGACGTCAATTCACTTAAGCAATTTTAACACGCTCTACTTCTCGGAGCAGTGGTGGAAAGTAACAAAGTAAAACACTTAACCCTTGTGCCTTGTTAAGGGAAATCTGCGTATCGGAGGGTAAACTTTTTGCGATAACATTTGCTCTGGTTTTTCAATTCCCATAAAAATTGGCACGGAGGTGTGTTTTTTACATGTTTTTAAACATATCTGAGTTTAATTCGGTTCTGATCAGTTTTGACAGCATGAGAAGCTTTGTACCCTCTGGGAGTGCTTCGGAAATCTGTGTACCCACAGACTTCCACGATAAATCTCTCATCTCTAATCAAGGTGATACTTATTTTTCCTACAATTTCCAGTTTTTATGCTACCAACCCCTTACTTTATGTAAAAAATATGTAATTATTAGTTTGGGACATTTTTCACCCTTCCCTCCCTTGCCCCATATTATACCCCTAAACCACACTAGGCAACATTGGTTTATTCATGTCTAGAAACCAGACCTTTTTTTTTTTTTTCCTAAAATGGTTAGGATGTGTTGTCAGTGAGTCCCTCTTTGAGTCTGAATGATTGGAATGAAACAATAAGTCCCAGGAGTGTGTCTATGGATGGTTGATCAACAGACTCCAATCTCCTCATGTAAAGCCAATATGGTAGTAAACAAAACTGTAAAAACAACTCAAAACACTTTTTGCTCCTCTTGTAAGGCCGGGGTAAAAAAATATTTACAAGTGCAGGCATTCAATTTAAAGGTATAGTCCAATTTGTTTTTTTTGTTTTTACCCAGATTTTGTAGAAAACTGTAAAAATGTGGACATTACAGGCCACGCTGACAAAATATCTTATCTTGATCAGAGCTCTCAGTGCTGTGGTGGGGCCTAAATCCTGACTGGAAAGTATCAAACATATTGTTAGATAGGAGAAAGTAAGTGAGCTGTTGATATATTACTTTCTCTAGGACTTTTCCTAAGAATGGTAGGTTTGATATGGGCCGGTAGTTGTTCAGTACTGTGGCATGACTGCAGTTTCCAAGGCCTTTGGAAATGCTCCAGTCTCAAGTGAGATGTTAGATAGATGGTAGATAGATAGATACTTTATTAATCCCAGCAAGGGGAAATTCAGTTGTCATTCAGTAGCAATACGGATAAAAAGACAATACAAATAAATATGATAAAAAAGTACTGAAGCTAAGCCTCCACACATTTACATCAGCAATGATCATTATAAAATCAAATTGTGGCAGGGATGAAGGATCTCCAGAAGCGCTCAGTCTTGCTGTATACGGAGAGGAAACGATCTGATCTATTTGCTCCTCTGAGCAGACAGAGTCCCATGCAGAGGGTGTCTGGAGTTACTGAGGACGGCCTGGACCTTTCTCCCCATGCACCTCTCGACCACTGCCTCAACAGAGTCCAGTGACCCCCCGACCACTGACCCCGCCCTCTTACCAGCTTGTCCAGCCTGTTACAGTTTTTGACAGATATGTTGTTGCCCCAGCAAATGGCAGCATATAAAAGAACAGCAGCCACAACAGAATGATAAAACATAGACAACATTTGGTTACACACATCAAAGGACTTCAGCCTCCTCAGAAAAAAGAGCCTGGTCTGACCCCTTTTGTAGAGAGACTCAGTGTTGATGTTCCAGTCCAATTTATCATCCAGGTGAACACCTAGATACTTGTATGTGTGCACGCGTTCAATGTCCTGTCCGTGTATTTTGATTGGCTGTAGAATGTTCTTTTTCTGCTTCCTGCTTATCAAGAGTGCAGACGTATCTCTGCTTGCTGCTGCCGCTTGCCTCTTTATTTGCTTTTTAAATCATTCTATTTTGGGCACATGTCTTGGATATGATTTTATTCTCTTCTTTTAAGTGAACCAAGGCTTTTTACTCATTTTGATGCCATTTTTACAACTCATTTGACGAACCAGCGACGACAATCTTGTCAAAATGGCTGAGGGAGGAAGGCAAACATCGCCTTGTGAAAGCTGTCGGATGTATCAACAAGAAATTTCCCTGCTACGGGACAAGATTTATGCTCTAGAGACGGAAAGAGGACTTAATGACACGCTCCCTGTGGAACCCGGTAAGAAGACGGAAAAACTGATACTTGCAACCTAAAGCTAAACGATACCATAACATTTCCGAAACTAAACAGACAACTTGGTGCTAGGCCAAAGCAAAGACAACATGCTCGTAAAAATGCACCTGGAATAAAGTTAACAAACAGATTTTCACCTCTCTCAGAGGATGTTATAACAACAGAAAAGTCAGAGAGAAACAGGAACAAGAAGTCAAAACAAAGATGGAGAGAAAAACTGTGCCAAGTGTCAAGGCCAGAGATATCCTATTGCTTGGGGACGGAGCCATATCTAATATAAACAATGAGATAATGACTACAATCACTTATCCGTCTGCTACAGTTTCTGACATCACAGACGTTCTAAACAAGGAAATTACAAACAACCCTGGAATAAATAAACTTGTTTTACATGTTGGTGCTGTTGACACAAGAAACGGAGAGTCTGAAGTCCTGAAAGAAAAGTTTAATAAACTTTTTGAGAGACTTGATTGCCTGGACAAAGACGCGATACAAATTTTCATCAGTGGACCTATCCCAAACATCGACGGGAGAATAAACAAATTCTCCCGGCTGTTTCAGTTGAATACATGGCTGTCAAAAGTCTGTAAGTCAAGAGGACTGTATTTCATAGAGAACTTTAATCTTTTCTGGAAACGCGACGATCTGTTTAAAGGAAATGGACCACATTTGAGCAGAGGTGGAGTGAGACGACTGACGGAAAATCTCCTCCACGCTCTGCAGAATCCGTGGAGGCCTGAGCAACAAGAGAGAGCAGAGAGGAGCATGAGAAGAGCTCCTGGCTCACCAGCAAAGGTTTCGCCTGCATCCCCAATAAAAGATTCAGTCGCAGCTGCATCATCTGCACCTACAGTAAAGGACTCAGCCACAGCTAAGGATCCAGCCACAGCAGCACCAGCAGCACCTACAGTAGAGGACTCAGCCACAGTTAAGGATCCAGCCACAGTTAAGGCATCAGCTGCGCCGGAAAACATCTCAACCATAGCAGCGGCGCCACCTGCATCTGCATCTCCGGGGAAAAGCTCCGCTTCAGCACCACCTGCATCTATAGTAAATGATTCAGCCGAAGGAGCACTTTCTTCAACTCCACCACAGGCCTTGAGCCCGACTGGTACATCTACACCCTCCAGAGATTTTTCTGAATCATTCCCATCACCAAAGTCACCTATGGGATTTCCCAGCCATTTTGATGCCTTGATAAAACAAGGGATTCAAATGACTCCCCTCACTCCAGTCATGTCAAGACCAAGGTTTTCACCCTGAAGAAGTATCATGCCCCTCCCCCACCTCCGATTTCCAGCAGCTTCACTGCTGCTGTCTAGGACATTAAGGGCCTCTGCGTTGCTACCATGCATAGCAAACTCAAAACCAACCAGAGGTCCATAGAGGGAGTGTGTTCTTCTGAAACAATTAGTACAGTCAAACAACATAGATTAGATAAGAGGGCAACAGTCAGACCGTCCAATCAAAGAACTCTAATCCATATCCCTTGCAAAAAGATTCCATCCACTCAAACACAGATAAATCTCAAACATGCTGTACTCAATGCCAGATCGTTAAAAAACAAGTCCTTTTTAATAAATAGTTTTATTTCTTCTTATAATCTAGATTTTATGTTTTTAACTGAAACATGGCTTGACAAAAACACTGGTAACGCAGTTTTGATTGAGTGTAGTCCATCAAATTTCAATTTTGTGTCTGAAACACGCCAAAATCAGAGGGGCGGGGGTGTCTGTGCAATATTCAGGGACAATATAGTCATCCACAAATTGTCATTTGGGGTTTTCTATCATTTGAGTATGTGTCTTTCAAAATGGAGATAAAACAATCTTCCATTCTTTATATGACTATTTAAAACCACCACAGAATTGTTTTATCGAAGACTTCACTGAATTACTTTCATTTATATGCACTGATTTTGATTGTTTGGTCATTTCAGGTGATTTTAATGTGCATGTGGATGTGACCAATGACAGGCATGCAAAAGAACTTAATGCTGTTCTTGAAATGTTTGGTTTAACTCAGCACGTGAGTGAGGCGACCCACAACAAAGGTCACACTCTAGATCTAGTTATTACAAAAGGTGTTAATATATCAAATGTGAATGTTGTTGATGTTGCTTTATCTGATCATTTTTGTGTCTTTTTTGACTTGTCTGTTACACCAAAACCAGTGGTTGGGCCTGGAGTTATTCAAAGAAGACACATAAATGATACAACAAGGACACAGTTTATTGAAATGATCAGATTTGAAAATCCTCCATGTTCAAATGTTGATAATCTGTTGGACTCTTATACATCAAGCGTCTTAAATGTTTTGGATACTATTGCTCCTGTCAAGGTAAAAATGGTTAACAATAGACAAAAGGCACCTTGGAGAAGTGAAGATTCGGTCAGGGCACAGAAAAGGGAGTGCCGAAAAGCCGAAAGGAAATGGCGCAAGTCAAAGCTCCAGGTTCATTGTGAGATATACAAAGAAGTGCTTTGTGAGTTCAACCAGATTTTGCGTGGAGAAAGGGAGAAGTACTTCTCTAAAATCATCGCAAACTGTAGAAACAATTCTCGTGTTCTGTTTTCCACAGTAAACAGATTAACTAACCCTCCAGTTTCACTGCCCTTAGAACTAATTGCAATGAGTTTGCAATATTTTTTATGATAAAGTCCAAGGCATAAAAAATGCCATAATTTCCACAACACAAATACCAACCCTGCCACCAGATAAACACCTTGAGCTGACACATTTCACTCCTGTTACTGACAAAACAATCGAAGAGGTCATCTCCGGTCTGAGTTCATGTACATGCTGCCTTGATGAATTACCCACTAGATTTCTGAAGTCTGTGCTGACCAGCTTGTTACCACAACTTGTTCAGTTAGTTAACATCTCATTTGAGACTGGAGCATTTCCAAAGGCCTTGAAAACCGCGGTCATTAAGCCTCTTCTAAAGAAGAGCAGCCTTGATCCCAATTACTGAACAACTACCGGCCCATATCAAACCTACCGTTTTTAGGAAAAGTCCTAGAGAAAGTAATATATCAACAGCTCACTTACTTTCTCCTATCTAACAATGTGTTTGATACTTTCCAGTCAGGATTTAGGCCCCACCACAGCACTGAGACAGCTCTGATCAAGGTGACAAATGATATCCGTATGAACACCAATGCAGGTAAGGTCTCAGTTTTAGTTCTGCTGGACCTGAGCGCTGCCTTTGACACAGTGGACCACGGGATCTTACTTCACAGGTTAGAAAACTGGGTGGGAATCTCTGGTACTGCTCTAAACTGGTTCAAGTCCTATCTCGAGGATAGGACGTACTTTGTCGAAATTGGCAACTGTGTCTCAGACAAAATTGCCATGACCTGTGGAGTCCCCCAGGGTCAATCTTGGGACCCCTCTTATTCAACCTGTACATGCGTCCATTGGGTCAGCTAATAAACAGCAACAATGTGTCGTACCACAACTACGCAGATGACACTCAGATCTACGTGTCACTGACGGCAGGTGAACATGGGCCTGTAGATACTCTCTGTCACTGCATCGAACAGATCAGTTTGTGGATGCAAAACAACTTTCTCCAACTAAATTCAGACAAAACTGAGATCATTGTCTTTGGCCCACAGACACAAAGACAAAGTGTTATCAGTCACCTTGAGTCTCTCGCTCTAAAACCAAAAAATCAGGTTAGAAATCTAGGAGTAATCATGGACTCAGACCTGAACTTAAACAGCCACATCAAAGCAATAACATCATCAGCTTTTTACCATCTGAAGAACATTGCTAAGATCAGAGGAATAGTGTCAAAACCAGACTTAGAGAGACTCATCCATGCATTTGTCTCTAGCAGGTTGACTACTGTAACGGCCTGCTCACTGGCCTTTCTAAACGAGCTGTTAGAGCTGCAGAACATCCAGAACGCTGCTGCTCGAGTCCTGACAAGAACCAGGAAATACGACCACATTAGACCAGTGCTCCGGTCTCTGCACTGGCTTCCTGTCACTCAGAGAATAGAATTTAAAACAGCTCTGCTTGTGTACAAGTCTTTTCATGGTTTAGCACCAAAGTACATCTCTGACATGTTAGAGCCGTATGAACCATCTCGGGCCCTGAGAACTTCAGGGAGGGGTCTCCTGGTGGTTCCCAGAGTCAATAATAAACACGGTGAGGCTGCGTTTCAGTTTCATGCAGCTAAAATCTGGAACAGTCTTCATGAGGATGTGAGACAGGCCTCAACTCTGACAATGTTCAAATCCAGGCTGAAAACAGCTCTTTTTACCCGTGCATATGAAAACTGAAAGTATTTTATCTGCACTCTTGCCTTTTACTGTAATTGATTAACTTTGTGTTGTTGTTTTATTGATTGATTTTAACTGTTTTCTTGTAATTTTTTCTGCAACTGTGAAGCACTTTGAATTGCCTCGTGTATGAATTGTGCTCTACAAATAAACTTGCCTTGCCTTGCCTTGCCTTGCCTTCTTGCCAAAGTCGATAGTCATTTCTTTGGTCTTGTTAGTGTTCAGAATTAGTGAGTTCTTGGTGCTCCAATCACAGAATGCCGTGATCAAGTTCCTGTACTCCTCTTCCTGGTTGTTTCTGACATAGGCCACAATGGCTGTGTCATCTGAGTACTTCTGAACATGACAAGTATCGGAGTGGTACTTGAAGTCAGACGTATAGATGGTAAAGAGAAAAAGAGCAAGAACAGTTCCTTGTGGAGCGCCAACATTACTCACAACATAATCCGAGGTGGTATGGCCAAGCCTCACGCACTGAGACCGGCCCGTCAGATAGTTGTGGATCCATGTGATGAAGGTCCGATCAACCCCTAAACCCTCCAGATTTTGTTTGAGGATGTCTGGTTGAATTGTGTCGAATGCCCTTGAAAAATCGAAGAACATTATCCTCACATATCCACCAGATCGATCGAGGAAGGAGTAGGTCCGGTGCAGCAAATACAGGATAGCATCATCCACTCCAATAGCCTCCTGATAAGCAAACTGGAGTGTGTCTTGTGCATGCTGTAAAGTTAACTAACTGAGCAAGTTGTGGTATACAATACTATACTAAAATATTTGTCATCTAGAACCAGAAAATAGAACAATAATGTGTGGAAGATCTGCACATTTACAATATTGGGTTCATCTCCAATGTCAAGAACTGTGTGAAAAATTGAGAATAATTGGGGAAAAACCTGGGAAAAACGGTGGCAAAATGAAGGAAAAATAGCGCACACAAAAGAAAAAAATAGGCAAAAATGGGGAATAATGCAGACTAAATTGGGGGAAATTGGAAAAAAAAGGGGGGGGGGATAGGGAAAACATTAGTAATAATAAATGAGCAAAAATGAGGGAAGAAAATTGGGAAAAGGAGAAAAAATTGAGTCAAAAGTAAGAAAAAAAATAAAATGGGGCAAACATTGGGCAAGAAAAAAAATTAGAAAAAATGTATAAAAAAGGAGGCAAAAATGGGGATATAATCATTTATTTGACCTGAAACAACCAAGTCACTTCCTTCAATGCTGTCCCTGGACTAACATCATCAAAACTTCGATCTAAAGAGAGCAGATTTTTTCCCCCTGTACCTGCTTTCCATACTTTTATTTTTTGATACCAGTAGTACGTAAAAAAAGTTTCTTATACCAGACTGGTAATGTTAAGTGCCCAGCCCTAGTCCTGGGATCTTTAAAAGGGGGGTATTATGCTTTTTTCAATCACATAGCACCAGTCTATAGCATACTACAATGATGACGTAACCTTCTGTTGGTCTGTATATGCAGTAAATTAAAATAACTGCCTTGAATAAAATTGCTCTCTCAAAATGGCTGTACTGAACGTCTTGAAATAGGCCTCTGTCTCTTTAAGAAGCTTTCCGACACGCCCCCTTCAGCACACTGCTGTGGCATTTAAACAACAACACTGTGTAGGGAGGGGGCTCTGCTGAGCTGAGGAGCAGTGGTTGGTGGCTTGGCTGGTGACAAAAGGTCCAGAGGCGTCTCCAGGAGGTGGGGGCGTTCCTAGGAGGACTGAGGCATAGCTACACCTAAAATGGCTGCCGTCTAAGTTTTTACTGATTACTCAAAATATGTGAATGAGCCAAGGCAACACTCCAGGCATGTGTTTAATGAGGGAATGACATAATAACATGATATAAAGCTTGAAAAAGTCCATTTTACATAATACCCCCCTTTAAAAGTTCCCCATTCTCCTGTGTCGTCATAAAAACATGACCTTCCTGGTGCCGTAGTAAAGCTCTCGTAACACCTCCAAACTTTCAACATCTTATCGCCAATATGATTTAATGAGCTTTTAATCCCAAAACCCAAGGCGATTGTGACTGTTTTCATTGGTATTTAGCTTATTCAGAAGAGATCCCAAATCCCCTCTGGAAAAATATTTGTATTTAATGTCAACAAAATTAATCAGAAATTTAAACCTGGCGCTATCCATATTATCTATAGATTATGTAGCTAAAACTAAGATATAGGCAACACAATTTTGGACATTTCCACACAGAACACACTGCAAAAAGTAATCTTGACATAACTGAAATTTTCTTGAAATAAGTAAATTTGTCCTTGATTTGTCTAATTTTAAGAAATCTGTTGTGGGGCAAGATGTTCACACTTAAAGAGTACCTAAACGTGCCAAAGCCTTTCCTCACCCACAAACAAAAGTCAAAAAGTGCTGTGAAAGAGGCGGTCTCTGAAGTTTGGGGTGACATGCGGGGGTGAGTGTGTGGGCCTTTGCATTGGCACAATCACAGCAGACTGATTACGTGGGAGGGACTTGGTTATAAACCACAGGTACAGGGGCAGGACAATGGGCAGCACCTGATGACGATGTGTGGAGCTGGTGCGGCTTATGACGTTCTGTGGAGGCCGTGGACACGTCTCCAGCCAATCAGGAAATTCTAATTTAGTAGCAGAGTTTACCCTGAAGGGGGCGCAACCCATTCGTTTTCAGGCCAAAGTTAGGATTTTACACATGTTTGTGCTATAATGTCAGAATAATGTCAGGGACCAGTAGACAACACTATGAGACACCCATTGAGACAGTTTATCAGTAAAAAAAACTTGATTTTTAGTTGCTCTTTACGATAAAACAACTTACACAGCTTTATTTCAAGTAATTTAAGATTTTTAGTATTTAGTTTTGAGAGTGGATATTTCATTTATCTTAATTTAAGTGTATGGCAAGTTATTTGCTCCATGAACAGATTTCTTAAAATTACACTCTCAATTCAAACAAAAGTTCTTATTTCAAGAAAATTTTACTTATTTCAAGATTACTTTTTGCAGTGCAGGCCTTGTTTTTGAAATAATATTACACTAACAATATCTTGTTAATATGTCCTCATGTTTATGTCAGTCATCTACAGCAAGAGTATGCAATTTAAATATATTTTCAACATAATCTGAAGTACAAGGGAATTTTCTAGACACAAACACTATTTGAAGGTTGTCCATGTCGTTGAACAATGAATAAAAACCTTGTAAAATCAACCAAATGGGACTGAGGACCCTGAAGGGACCTGGTTACATTAGCCAAGTGATTGCAGTTCAAACTGCAATTCCAAAGCCTTTCCTCAGGGAGATTCTGAGGACAGCGCTGTAGGATGATACTGCACACTGCAGGAGCTGCCGTGCCAAAGTGAAATACAGCCAGTCCCTAACCGAGCGCACTCAAGTGACAAGACAGCAGTGATTTGTGACTGAACAGAGACAAGGTCATTAACTGAGCCGAGGTTCCTAAAGGAGCCGAGGTCCTTAACTGAGCTGAGGTCCTTAACTGAGCTGAGGTCCTTAACTGAGCTGAGGTCCCTAAAGGAGCCGAGGTCCTTAACTGAGCTGAGGTCCTTAACTGAGCCGAGGCAGTAACTCGGGCGGCAGTGGCCGGGCAGGGTTCATAGAGTTTTTGAGCCTTGCAATGATGCGTGAATGTTCGGAAGTCCCGTCTGTTGTAATAGGCGTAGGTTTGCCTGGGGACATGTTGAAGACTTCTCATTGTGCAATCTTTCAAAAAGGCTCGGAGAGTGGATGGTCAGCATCACAACGCCTTTTGCTTCGTGTTGATTGGTCTATCTTAACATTTTGCGCCGCACTTACGTGTTTGTCAGGAAACACATAATAATTATAATTATTATAATAATAATTATAAGTAATTATTTCAAGAACATTTGTACTTATTTCAAGATTGCTTTTTGCATTACAGCAGTGAGGAAAGGGCCCCAGGGGTTGTATGTGTCCCCACCAATAACGACACCAAACATATGCCTTTGGCTGAGATACTTTTGCCTCCTTTTATTACTTTTTAAAACGTTAGACCATGTGGCATACCAAAGCTAAGGCGTATTTATAGGAGTGTGTATTGATGTACAGTGGGAACCACATATTTACATACACTATATAAAAAGACACATATGCATTTTTTCTCAGTGTCTGACATGAAACCAGAATTAACTTTTCTTTTTTAGGTAAATTAGAATTTTCAAAATTGTTTCTATTTGCTAAATGCCAGAAGAATAAGAGATAGATTTTTTTTCTTTTAGATTTTTTCGTCACACTTTATTTTACAATACCTTGATACATTGTACCAAACTAAATATAGTACATTGTAATCTGCTTTGTAAGAATCTGTAATAACACAATGGAATAATGTGTATAGTACTTTGGAGGTACATAATACTATGTCATGACCTTGGAAGCACAAGTCTGGTTCATCCTTGGGTGCAATTTCAAGACGCTGAAGGTGCCAGGTTCATTGGTTAAAACAATTATACGCAAGTATAACATGGATGGAAATGACCAGTCCTCATACAGATCTCTGTGTCCCAGAGATGAACGTGCTGTGTCTGAAATGTGAAGATCAACCCAAGAACAAATGCAAAAGACCTGGTGAAGATTCCTAACCTGTTAAGAGTTTGTCATTATCCAGAGTGAAACAAGTCCTGTACCGACATGGACTGAGAGGGAACTCTGCCAGGAAACTTTACTCCAAAAGAAACATCAAAAAGCCAGTTTGGAGTTTGCAAATAAAAAAAGGATAAAGACTTGGTCATGTTTGGAAGAAAAAGCCTGAGAACACCATCCCAACTGTGAAATACGGGGGGCAGCATCATGCTGTGGGGTTGTTTTGCTGTGGGAGGGGCTGGTGCACTTCACTAAATAGATGACATCATGAAGAAAGAACTCTATGTGGAAATATTGGAGCAACATCTCAAGACATCAGCAGGAAGTTAAAGCTTGGGCACAGATGGGTCTTCCAAATGGACAATGACCCAAAGCAAACTGACAAACTGGTTACAAAGTGGCTTAAGGAAAACAAAGTCAATGTTTTGAAGTGGTCGTCACAAAGTCCTGATCTCAGTCCAGTTTAAATGTATGGACAGAGCTGAAAAGGCATAGGCACGCAAGGTGGCCTACAAATGTGTCTCAGTTACACCAGTTCTGTTCGAGGAATGGACCAAAACTCCTGCAAACTATTGTGAGAAGCTTGTGGAAGGAAATCCAAAATGTTTGACCCAAGTTATACAGTTTAAAGGCAATGCTACCAAATATTAATGAAATGTATGTAAACTGTTGGTTTTGTAAAAAGTAACATAAAACCATGTAGAAAATTCTATCTGTCATTCGTCTGGTATTTAGCAAATAGAAATAATTTTCTAAATTATAACTGACCTAAAAAAATGAAAGTTAATTCTGGTTTCATGTCAGACAGTTAGAAAAAAATGCAAATGTGTCTTTTTATATTGTGTATGTATACATCTGGTTCCCACTGTACATCTTAACTGCCTCCAGTGGTTTGAGGTGGGTGTAAGAACAGAATATAAAAGCAGCAGTAGTGCTTTTACTTGTTATGAAGTAAAGACATGTTGATGGAGGAGGAGCAGGCGTGGGGCGGGGTAGCAGGGTAGTAACTCTAGTCTGTGGAATGTGACACAGGGCACCTTCAGACCAAAACGTCCCGGGACAGCTGCTGACACTGCTCAGAGCTCTCTGCACTGACCCCATTGCTGATGTAGGCCAACTGGAACATTTAAAGCATGGTTATAAATATGGGCGACAGTGGCTCAGATGGTAGAGCAGGTCATTTTAGAACAGAAAGGTTGGCGGTTTGAATCCCAGCTCCGGCAGCTGCAGACTGTCGCTGTGTCTTTGGGCAGGATCAGGGTCTAAACTGTCAAATATAATGCTTTTTAATGCCATGTTCATGCTCAAGTACTTTATCTTTAATGCCACAAACATATCTGTGCATATTTCATTTGACATATTGCATGTGACGTTAGGACACACAGGGTTTCTGCAGGTGGCAGCAAGTCTCAGTTCTGAACTAGAACTAAAAAGACATTTTGAAATAAGTACTTTTGTCCTTCATTTGAGAGTCTAATTTCAAGAAATCTGTCCATAGGGCAAGATATTAATAAAGGCGCGCAGCTGAAACCCCACAGGAGCAGAGCGGGTGCTTCAGTGGGAGCCAGGGGGGAGCACTGGGTGGAAGAAGCGGAGGTGGCGATCAGTTTCCTGATTGGTGTCTCTCAAACATGTTTGATACACAATCGCACACAAAAGAAGTCTTATCGGGACACGCCTCGCTGAACTCACCAGGAGACAAATAATAATAATAATAATAATAATGCGTTATTCTTATTCAGGGCAAAACTCCTCTAATGTCCCTAACGAAACCAAGTGTACTGACACCTTTCAAATAATCCTACCTGAGGTTCTCCCCTCCTTCGCTGCACTCGTGCTCCAGTTTGTCCGGCAGCCCAGTGACAAAGACTTTGAGGTGGCTGAACTCCAGGGCCCTCCACAGCTCCTCGTCGCTGTAACTGTTGAAGGGGTCCAGGTTCATCCGCAGAGAGCCCGAGAAGAGCACCGGGTCCTGGGGGAGGGGACACGGCGCTTTACAAACAGGAAGTCCTGGAGTTAGACATTCACGTTTCTGTTCAGCACTTTGAAAATGCAGCCAACTCTTCAACCTCTATCCTCGTTTCCATAGGAACAGTATGTGGCAAATATGGTTGTACATGTGTGTGCAGTGACCTGTGGGATGATGGTGATCCTGGAGCGCAGCTGGTGCAGGCCCAGCTGAGAGATGTCCACTCCATCGATGAGGATCTGTCCCTCTGAAGCCTCGATGATGCGGAACAGCCCCATGGTCAGAGAGGACTTCCCCGCCCCTGTCCTGCCCACGATCCCCACCTACAACACACACATAACAGAAACCTCTTTAGAGATATCTATATTACAACAATTATTTCATTCAGTGTTTTCATGTTCAGCGCATAAGAAATGGGAGCAAAAAAGTATTATTTTTGTTCCGTGTGTGTTTTATATTCTGGCTGTGTTGGAGCAGCTTTGGGAGACTCTACAGACCTTCTCTCCCCCTGTGATGCTGATGGACACGTTGTGGATAGCCATATCCAGGTCTTGGCGGTAGCGCAGACCAAAGTTCCTGATTTGGATGCAGCCGGCGGAGGGCCAGGGGTCAGGAGGGGAGCGGGGCTCTGCACGGTCCACTCAGCCTGGGACAGACAAGCACAGCATAAAAGCCCAGAATGAAGCACACAATGTACAGGCTGTGAAACCGGAGAGAGGGTGCCCAAACTTTTTGTCTCCAAGGGCCAAAATGAAAAAGTGCCTGTGGGTCACGGGCCAAACACGGCGATGTCAAGCATGAAACGCATATAACTGCAAATGATAATAGTTACTTTATTTTTCGGTATACATTTGCATTTGATTATATCTACCGGTATGCAAATAACATGCTATATTAAAACAAATGTTAACTATGGCAAAAGCCTAGTTTTAGTAGAACAAAATCAACAATTGTAGCATTATATAAAATGTAAAAAAACAACAACACCTGCATCTACAGTACGTGCAGTGATTTAACCTCATTAATTTGTTAACTCAAAGAAAATGCAGTATTGGATAATTTTGAAAGTGTCAGTTCAGCATAAATTCTTTTATAGGTCAATTTTTAATATGTCCTATGTTGATGTCAACAAACTTTGCAATAAAAGTTGGAAAACTGGGAAAGTTGATGATACAATGCTCTGTGATAAACACCAAGACACCACAACAGTGTTTCCTTAACTTTGCGAAAGGAGTGAAACAGCGCCCCCAATTTGACGCTGGTGGTCAAAAAGTGTACTGCATCCATATTTACCATTGAGAATGAATGGGACAGTTAGTATTAACCATACATCGCAAAAGTAGGTCACTCTTTGGCGGGCCCCACTTTGGGCACCCCTGGTCTAAAGTCTGCTCTGGTCTGATGATGGTCTTTCTTTGTGTGGGAGTGAACATAAAGCAGGACCTGTGTGTCAGAGTGCAGAGTCAGACCTCTTTGTCGGTGTGGCTGTACTCGCGCACTCGCTCCACGGCCACGATGTTGGTCTCCAGGTCCGAGGACATGCGCACCAGCCAGTTGAGGGAGGCGGTCAGCTGCACACAGGAGACAGGGCTACGATCACCCACTGAGCTGGCTCTTCACACACCAAACCTTATACCAACTTTGTCACATCCAAAAGGAGCAAATACAGTCGAGAATACAAATCAGTTTGAAGTGTCAAAATAAATGAATTGACTATCCTTACGGCAACGCGACAGGGACAAACCTTCTTCCTTATTGTGAGTCAGTGGTATTGATAATACAACTGCACAGCGCCACCTACTGGTCATAGAATGTGCATTAAAAGGCTTTTCAAATTAACCAAGCGCGTGGACAAAAGGACTTTTTACTTTAGAAAGGAGACTTTATAGAGCAGGGTTTCCCACTAATACATTAGTCTGTGGCGGCCCGCCATAGTCTATTTTTATCCGCCACAGTCTCTCGATCTCCCCTCTCTTTCTCTGTCTCTCACCCAACACCAACATCTGCAGCAGAGGCGCAGGTTTAAGGAGCAGTGAACAATGTCTCACTGTTTAAGTAGCCTATTAGTATTACAAAAAATGAAGGCAGCTTCGCGTAATTTTGTTTTCGCTTATAAACTAAAAGACCACATGGCTAATTTGCATAGTAAACCTCTTTACTGCGCTGCTAATGCAGCTGTCACTATAATGAATTAAACCAGAGGTCACGAAATGGTGGACCTCAGTCTGAGTCCGGACCCACGCGCCAACCCGTCCGAACCCGAAACTTGGATCCAAACTTTAGACCCGACGTGACTCCCTCAGTCCTGCAGCTGCGTCTGCGCTGTCTCACCCTCGCTTCCTCTCCCTCTCTCTCCCCCTCACGCTACGCTAATCCTGCGCTACGCTGAACAGAAAGAGAAACTGCAGCCTCTGAGCTCGTTTTAAACTTTTAGAAACGGCTGCAGAATGATTGAAATATGGCTCGCTAAAGATTTAAAACCGAGAAGACGCTAGTCATGTAATTAAATATGCACGCGCGATAGTTACGCACAAACAGCGCGGCTGTTTCTCAATCGGTTAAACCAGGACCAAACCTGGACTAAACCAGGACTAAACCCAGACTAAACCTGGACTAAACCAGGACTTGGACTAAACAGGGCTCATTGTTGAGCTGAGCAAAGAGGAGAAACACAGCATCAGGCTGAGGTTCCGAGTCTGTATCTGAGAGCTGCAGGGGCGGAGCTGAGAGAAGAATCAAGGGCCTGTGCCCTTGGAAAAAAACTGACCCATTACATTTAAAAAAACAAAAACTGTACCCTATGTAAATTAACCAGAAATTATTCTTTTCACAGCAGCATAATAGCCAAAAATAGTTATTATTTTTTGCTTAAAATGCACCAGAATGCAGGAAAACGCAGCACCCCCAAGGTGGCGCTCTCTCCCACCACAGTTTCCTTGAAATCTGTGGGAAACACTGTAGAGATATAGTGGAGTAGAAAGTATTCATTCATTTGCTGCGGTAAAGTTTTTGTTTTGTTTTGTTCCTGCCTTGTGCCTCCGCCGTTTGAGTCATATACATGTGCACCAGATAACCAATAAGCAGAATGATCGAGCCTCACTTCCTTTGGCTGCTGGCCACTGCAGAATAATCAAGTTTGTCTCTACTGCAGTCGCTATAAACAAACTGCAAACTATTCTCACCGCTCTAGGAACAAACAACGAGTGTCCTGTGACCTGCTGGTCGGATTGTGTCCCAAAAGGATCATTTCATTGTGTTGTTTGCCTCTGCTCATCACCATACGCTCGGATCATCATATTAAAGCAGAACTAAGTAACTCGTTGACCTTAATAAATCCTTTTCGTCGTCCCTCTGGGGGTAATACAAGTGTTAATGGGATGACTGGGGGGTCTTTCATCTCCCCTGGTGTCTCCGGCCAGAAAACCACAATTGCAACTTTCCCTGCCTCTGACCCCCAGCCCCAATACTATTACTCACTCATGGAATCACGATCAGAAGAAGCTTATGGCCTATAGGGGCATGAGGAACTTATTGTAATTCTGCTTTAAGTCGTGTCTAATAATAAATATAAGTAAATATGAGGCAGATTTTTATAAAACAAGCAGTGTTTTGCAGCGTATGATTCAGAGAACGCTTGAATTGGAAGAAACAGCGTTAGAGTGCCACGTTTATTTAAGAAAGATTAAACTAAGGATGATTTTTCTGACGACTCTATAAAATGCCTCTTTGCCTCTTGTAGATTTGCATTTTGTTGCTGATGAAGCTTAAATATAATAAATGAGTACAGTGATGTTTAACAGCAGTTTTATATACAACTCAGTGCTCAATTGCATGAGAAATATAACATTAAAATCGCAAATGGAGTCGCTATCACAATTTCTGTTAGAAAAAAAAAAATTTTTTTTTTTTTTTTGTCAAAATGGTGGGATCATATATATCTGTCAATGTAGTGGAGTAAAAGTAATACGGGACTACTCTGCATAAGTACAGTAGTGTAGTAAATGGACTTTGTTACCGACACCATATTTCAGAACAAGGTTAATAACCCGTTGATAGTTTAGGCTCCAGAGGTTTGTCGGTCATTAATGGTGTTTGCACTATGACTGTTACAGTGAGATCACCTGCAGGGCGTAGGTGATGGACAGGCCCATGATGCCAGGACTGAGACTACTCCGCGCCATCACTGCGAACAGTGCCGCACACGACACGATGCAGTTCCCCACGAACTCCAGGCGGATGGCCAGCCACCTGCAGAGGACAGGGCCACGAGTCAGACAAACACGCGTGTGGAAGTGTCCCTGTATGAGCTGCTGAGAGAGTCTGACCTGTTGGCCACAATGCTGGGGAAGTAGGCCTCCTGGTTGTGGTCCACCCTCAGGTCGCTCTCCCCGATGAAGCGTTTCTGCTCCCTGAAGGCGCGGATGACCGAGGCTCCCAGCAGCGTCTCATTGAAGTGAGTGAAGATGGGAGAGCGGCTCACGGACTCCAGCCGCTTGAGCTGCCGAGACGAGGCCACGTAGAAGCGCTGCGGAGACGCCGGCTTTGTTAAAGGGGCCATATGATGCAAAACACGCTTTTACATGTAGTTAGGAATTGGGAGTGGTTTTATGAGCAATTCATGTCTTCCTGTCTGAGGCATAGGCGACAATTTATGTTTTTCTTAGTGGGTGCCCAGTTAAAAAGAGAAAAAAAGACAGGGTCAGAATCAATCTTACAAACTTGTGTATATGAGAATAGGACGCGACACCTTGTGATTTACAGGTTATATCTATTGAGTCATTTTGTGATTAGGGCAAATTCGCTTGGGTGCCTAAAGATTTCAGTGGGTGCTCGAGCCCCGCAGCACCCACAGGATCGGGTGTGTGCTAGGTTCATGGAAAACCTGGAAAAGTCATGGAATTTTAAAATAATGGGTAAATCACATTCTTATTCAGGCAGTGGTTAGGCCTGTAGCAGCAATATGTCCCCCGCCCCTGGCTTCCCTGCATAGCTAATGCAAGCTACAATGAAGACAATATTCCATTTATGGAGTAAATATTGGGGTTGGCTTCATAAATACACCAACACAAGACCAGAGGATGCAAAGTGGAGCAGCAAAAGCTTACTACAGGATGGTGTTTGTTAGCCGTGCTAACAGTCGAATAGACAACGTGAATTTAGAGATGAACTTTTCCACAGAGGAGAAAAGAATCAAGGACTCTTTCTACACTCTTGCATGTACAGTAAGCGTTAAAACCATTTTAGCGTTTTAGATCATGAGGAAATTGAGCACATATAGTCTACTCAAGTGCGCTTGGACTCCAGTGCTTTATACTCACATGTCCTTTTGGCAATAAAGGAACAACAGGACTATACCAGGTACAATGCAAAGCGGTGCTTTGAGCCACAGACACTGTGCTGCACACATGGTCCCCGCACATACATCACCGCAATGTTTATGAAGGTTCTCTCAGAGCATCCAACCATGAGCCCGATATGAAACATACAGTAGGCTTCTACCCGTCTGTCCATGCCACTCTCTGCATTTGTCTCCCACAACCAGGGGCCTCATTTAAAAAGCTTTGCATAGCCGCTCCTCTGCGCCACAGGTGGCATTTATAGAAAACAAACTGAACCTGAAACATTGCGCTCCTCCATGCAAACTATATAGCTGCCGAATGAGGTACGAACTACGAACATCTGCTGAGAGACGGGGAAAGAGCGAGGGGAAGCCAGTTTGAGGAAGTCATGTTTGGTCACTTTTGAACTAGTTCATTTGAACTTTATTTTCTTCAGAAATGACAAAAATTACACTGTGTTCCAAATGATTATGCAAATGCAAATTTTTCTCTGATTTTCTAAATTGTCAACTCAAATGACAGTCAGCATAATTTTCAAGTCTTTAACTATTAGAGGATCATTTGAATGTGCACGCTTCAGGCCACTCCAGATTAGACGAGCAAACCAAACTCAGAGAACTAAACTTAAACATAAAGTGAGCTAAACTAAACCTGAAGACAGAGAGAATGGGTTTGTAGTTGTGTTGATAAAAATGCACAGAGCATCGAATTTCTGTCACGAGGCGCCCTGGTCGTGGTCTCAGTACTCATTGGTTTTTCTCTAGTATTTCTCTACGCTGCGTTCCAAATTATTATGCAAATTGTATTTCAGCGTCAAAGAGGTTAAAAAAAAAAGTTTTTCAATGAAACTCATGGATGGTATTGTGTCTCAGGGCTCTTTGAATCACTGACATCAATCTCAGACGCCTGGGATGATTAGTTGTCAGGTAAGCCCAGTTAAGGGAAAAACTATATGGAGTTTCTGACTGACCACTTTCTTCTATGGTACAAAAAGAAGAACCGTGCTTTGCCTAACAAAATCATTTTCAAGCATGACAACCCACCATGTCATGCTGTAAGGAATACCTGTAAGCAGAGAAACTCATGATGTGGACCCCATCCCCTCCTGACCTCAACCCTATTGAGAACCTTTGGAGCCTCAAGCAAAACACCTATGAGGGTGGGAGGCAGTTCACATCCAAACAGCAGCTCTGGGAGGCTATTCTGACATCCTGCAAAGAAATCCAAGCAGAAAGTCTTCAAAACTCAAAAGTTTAATGGATTTAAGAATTTTTAAGCTGCTATCAAATAAGGCTATGTTAAAATGCAACTTGACCTGTTAAGATGTTTTTGATTGAAATAGCTTTTGATTTGAGTAAATATGACCTCCTAATGCTGCAAATTCAATAAATGAACATTTTCAGTTCTTTACAACCTATAACATGTATAGAAACGCTGCTGTGCATAATCATTTGGAACAGTACATTTTAAGTTGTTTATTATATTTATTTTGAAAAAAAACAAAAAACGTATCATTGGGAGTTTTTTCAATCACATTTAAATGATCCTCTAACAGTTAAAGACTCGAAAATTATGCTGATTGTCATTTGAGTTGACAATTTAGAAAATCTGAGAAAAATTTGCATAATCATTTGGAATGCAGTGATACGAGGACTTATTGGACAGTTTGTGTCAAACCTGGTGCAATCCCAAGATATAATTTAAGACGGATATTTGCACCGGAAATAAATGACTCATTTCTATTTTTAAGTTGTTTTAGGTCAATATTGCCTCTTGCAATTAAAGTGTTCAATAATGTTGTATGTGAAAAAAAGCCTCAGACGTATGTCTCCTTTAAACGCCGCTCGGTCAGATGTCAGAGAGCCCACGTGGCTTTACCTGCACAAAGAAGTAGAGCACTCCCAGGAAGGGGATGATGATGGCCACCAGAGGAGTGGCGGTCAGGATGACCACGCAGCAGCTCAGCACGTTGAACATGGAGCCGGTGAACATCTTGAGGATGCTGGGGATGACGGAGTCGATGGTGTCAATCTCTTTGGAGAAACGATTCACCAGGTTCCCGCTGGGCGTGCGCTCGAAGAAGGATATGGGCGAGCGCAGCACATCATGCAGCATGCACTGGTGCAGGTAACGAGAGGCCATTATACCCCCAATGGACATGGACAAGGAGTACCCGAATACTGCCACTCCTGCACAGGAAACACATGTCAGACAGATATTAAGGCCAGACACTACATGTGAATAGGAGAGAACATATCCATCCATCCATCCATTTTCTTCCGCTTTATCCGGGGCCGGGTCGCGGAGGCAGCAGTCTCAGCAGAGATGCCCAGACTTCCCGATCCACGCACACCTCCTCCAGCTGTTCTAGGGGGACCCCGAGGCGACACCAGGCCAGCTCGGAGAGCTTACTTCCGGGCGCCGGGTTCGGGGATTGCCGCCACGAGAGGCACCAGAGACCTTACGGCCACAGCTGCGAGCAGCCGCATCAACAATGGAGGAGGAGAACATGGTCCACTCGGACTCAATGTCCACAACCTCCCTCGGAATCTGGGTGAAGCTCTTCCGGAGGTGGGAGTTGAAGACCCTACTGACAGAGGGATCCACCAGACGTTCCACCACCACGACCCTCTCGTTCACCGGGGTGAACTCCAACACGTGACGGCTGAGCTGTGGGGCTATAAGCAAACCCACCCCAGCCCGCCGTCTCTCCCTGTGGGCAACTCCAGAAAAATGGAGAGTCCAGCCTCTCTCCAGGAGTTGGGATCTGGAACCCAGGCTGTGCGTGGAGGTGAGCCCGACTATATCTAGCCGGTATCTCTCAATCTCCCGCACCAGCTCAGGCTCCTTCCCCCCAAGCGAGGTGATGTTCCATGTCCCGAACGCCAGAAGCTGCGCACGTGGACCAAGTCTTCGAGGCACCCGCTAACATATATTTAGTGATATCAATTTGAAACTGTGGCTGAAGCTGTGGATTACTGACATGAATATGAAAAAAATATATATTGTATTGCAAGTTTCCCATAATTTTATGTTTTCAGATAAAAAATAAGAAATGTTATGCCTAAAAATTGTTAAAATTGCTAATATTTTCAGCGACAAAATTTAAATAATGGATAGACCCAGGTGTAATTTTATGGTTTTATTTTGTTTATATATTAGTTACTATGATTTTTTCAGAGGGGATTTTGGATCTTGTTTTTGTTTGTGGGCGGCACGGTAGCGTAGTGGTTAGCGCTCTCGCTTCACAGCTAGAAGGTCTAGGGTTCGATTCCCACCTGGACGGGGCCTTTCTGTGTGGAGTTTGCATGTTCTCCCCGTGTCTGCGTAGGTTTCCTCCGGGTACTCCGGTTTCCCCTACCACCAAAAACATGTACAATAGGCCAGGATGAATGATGTGTGTGTGAATGTATGGAGGTGGTCAGAGGGACCGTTGGTGCAGATGTGTGTAGTCGCGACAGCGCTTCTGTCAGTCTCCCCCAGGGGAAACTGAAGCTATAATGTAGTTTACCACCACCACGTATGGAGTGAATGTAAATTGTCTCATGTAAAGCGCTTTGTGACCATGTCTGTGAAAGGCGCTATATAAATAAAGATCTTCTTCTTCTTAAAAAAGCTAATCATAAGTGAAAAAATGCTATCAGGCTAGGAATAGGATATTCAAAAATCCCTCTGAAAAAAAACATCTATATATTGTTAAGTCCAAGACTGTAAAGTTTGGAGTCTCTAGGAGCGACTAAAGTGGTGAGGTCATTGCATGAGTGGAACAAAAATGTCATTTTGAGAAAAGCGGCCCTTGTAATGTGTGCTCATGCGCGAGAACATTTCTCCGGTCTTTAGTACCGGGTGGCTCCCAGAAAGGAAATGACCATATTTGGATTATAGCGTCATCTCGGGAGCCTTCAGGACACGTGGATATGAAATATGTTGATATTTGTGAATGAATGTGAGAGAGAAAGACGGCTTTGTGAAGCGATGTTGTAGTTACTTCCTGGAAATCTCTGCCTTTATTTTCTGCACAAAAAGTTAAACGGGCGTGCCAGAGCCTTTCCCCACCCACAAACAAAAGTCAAAAATTGCTGTGAAAGGGGTGGTCTCAGAGGCTTTGGGGAGAGGTGGGATTTGGAAATGCACTGCGCATTTCCTGGTTGCTACATAACAGAGGCAGAGGCATGTGTTGGCAGGCGGGAGCACAGAGGCAGAACCATGGGCTGAACTGATGATGTTCTTTGGATCCATGACATTTTGTGGCGCCGTCACCGGCCAACCGCAAAAATTCAAATGTAGTAGATACGTGGAACCTGAGGGAGGCGTTAACCATGCGGTTTTAGACATAAAAGTGGGATTTGGAACAAGTTTGCACAAAATGTCAAAATATTGACTGGGAAATGTAGTTAACTCTACACTGTTTATCAGCAAAAAAAAGTGGATTTGGTGTTTGGTTGCTCTTTAAATAGGGAAAACGTGGAAGAGCTTGGTCGCTTCTAACTTCACCCCGTTTGGCCCCATAGAGGAGAGGAGGAGAGGCTAAATGCTAACAACAACTTTGGTCTTTTTGCGTGACTGAGCGCACGCACAAGGACCAGACAGGTACATATCAACTCGTCTAAGCTCAGGTAAGAACATTTCTCAGTATGTAAAAACGGTGGCCTGTTCCTTTAAGAACTCAAGAGCAAATACATTTGATTCAGTTATTCTTTAAACCCGTGCATGTTCAGCCAAACTAAAGCGCTGTCTCGCTGCAGCTGTTGCTGGGAGTGTGGCCAGGCTGAGAGGCGCTTGTCTTTGTCGTTCAGACTGTCCGTGGAGTTTCCAGGTGTTCAGAGCGGCTGTGAGTGCTGCAGCTGGGTGCATGGTAAAGCGTTCAAGGCTGTCCTTTGATCAATTTAGCCAGAGCTTGGCTCTGTCATTCCATTACACTTCAGTGGTGAGAAATTTATCGCTTTTTATTTTGCACCTGAAGCCACATTAGAGGCGCGGAAGGGCCCAACCCCCTCTGTGCAGCTGATACCGCAGATAGAGCTTGATAAGGACAGCAACAGCGTTTACCACCTGTCTCAGGTATTGTGCAGATGAGTGCAGTACATCCATGTGGCACCTATACTCCTATTGATAATATGACACAATATTCATCAAATGTTTTAATGTTCAATACTTCTTGTGAATGGGCAACATTTTACTACCTAAAATGTGTCCGACAAAACCAAAGTCTAGTAAAACCTCTTGTTGGACGTCCTGCTGTGGTGCTGTGGCTGCTGACTTACCCTGGAACAGACCCAGACTCCCGTACACCCCCAGCCTCATGAGCCGGTCGGGCTGCGTGCCGTTCACCACAGGGTCGTCAGTCCACCAGCTGAGCCAGTAGTTGGAGAAGAGAGAGAGGAGGTGGTGTGTGAAGAAGAGCAGCACGCTGACCACAGTTAGAGGCACTCCGATGGCTTTGGCGTAGGTCAGAAACACCGACAACTTGACCTGAGGACAGAGCGCACATGTGAGACACTCGGTAACATCAGGCTGAGACGGTGAGAGTGATGCCGGCCTGACCTGCCCCGTGCTGGCCTTGTCGGCTTCTGTCAGTTTGCCCGCTCCGCTCTTCGCTCGCTCACTCCCTTTCTCTGCCTCCTGCTGCTTCTGCGACGGCTGAATGCTCCTACTACAACCAAGGGAGGGTTAAATTTAAATTCAACCACACACAAAGACAAACACTCAATGGCATCATTAGTTGAAAATTCCATACTTTGTATAAATAGGAAATACCATAAAATGTGCACAAGTATTGTGACCCGCCTTGGTTTCCAGGGACACAAGTCGGCAGACTCACTTTCTCGTTAATGGAGAAACACGCACATTTTTTGAAAATTGGTGATTTTCACAAAGAAGCCTCTACATGTTTAAGCTAGCAGTATTGGTATATTTAAAAGTGTAAACTTTTAGGTTCAAACTGGCTTGATTTGGGAGATTTCGGAGCGTGCAGTAGGGGCGTGACTTTGTCTGTGTGTATTTACATACTGGGTAAACACCGCGGACGAGGCATTGCTGCTTTGGTTTGCGTTGTTGACACATGCTTTAGCAAACAAATGCCACACAAAAAAGGCAGTTTTATACATACGCCTATTGTCGATCCGTTTTTCAGGTTTAAATCGGCTTGTTTTGTCGGAGAAATAGTGCACGCCGTGGGGGCGTGTCATTGTGCGTGTGCGGCTCATGGTTATAAAACGCTTCCTTGTGTGTCTCATGGAGGCCGCCGCTGCTAACGCTGGGATACTACTGCAGAGGTTCGTTTTTCTGCGTGAAACCAGTGAACTTTTCCAGGCTGACTTTTCCGTACAACTGTTGACCATTACGTTTCCCGAGCCAACTCCTTGCCTTCAGAGCGTGATTTAAGACAGAAGGATGTAGCGCGGATTTGCCAAACTCTACACTGAAAATAACTGAGCGAGGAAAATGGCTTTACTACAATAGTGAACGAGTTTGCTGAGCAGAAGGCACGCAGAGGTTATTTCAGACGGGTGAGTGAAAGTTTTTTTTTTCCGTTTGTGGCCGCTGTGCCATCGTGTCTCTTTGCTTTTTGATGAGGTCATTGTTGTGCTGTAAGCTAACGTGGTATGTTCAGTGGATTGGATTTGTTTGCCTTTTGTTTTTGGTCGTAAGCTGTGTGCAGGTTAAAGATAATATAACGTAGTCATTGTCCATGGCACTAATGATCGTGTGTGCGTTCCTTTTTCCCTCTGGTCAAATGTGTGTATGTGTTGGGATAATGTTGCTAGTTGTCATTCTGTTGCTTTTCTTTTTCTTTAATGGCACATTTTTCTTGCTTTTTGCCGTTCCTACCCCCTGTGCTTTACAGCTTTACGGGGGGAGCGGGTTTGGCTTTTCTAAATGAGATGTAAATGAGCCCTATTGTCACTCGAGCAGCAGAGAGAGGTGAGAACTGCCCAAAACTTCAGACGCCTTTTTGTGACCTTTGGGCTTTTTGAAGTTGTTAACTTCAATTTGCCACATCTTCTCCAAATATTATCAGATCAGATCCATGTGTTACACATCATTGGAAAGCTTGGAGACTACACTTTCTCAAGCTATGTCTCTCTCAAAATGCCTCAAAACCAAGTTGTGTCCCTGGATTCAACGGCTGGACACATATTGGATGTAGCAGAATGATACAACACAACTGAATCTCTGTGGAAGAGTTTTGTTGAACTTACTCTGCAGCGGCAGGGTTGGGGTTATCCAGTGCTATGGGTCCATTCGGCTGAGTGGGCTCTGTGACCGTGACAGAATATCAGACAAGTCATGTTTGGAGGTGACAGTCTCCTGGTCATGTTTGGAGGTGACAGTCTCTTGGTCATGTTTGGAGGTGACAGTCTCCTGGTCATGTTTGGAGGTGACAGTCTCTTGGTCATGTTTGGAGGTGACAGGGACAGTCTCCTGGTCATGTTTGGAGGTGACAGGGACAATCTCCTGGTCATGTTTGGAGGTGACAGGGACAGTCTCCTGGTCATGTTGGAAGTGACAGTCTCCTGGTCATGTTTGGAGGTGACAGTGACAGTCTTCTGGTCATGTTTGGAGGTGACATGGACAGTCTCCTGGTCATGTTTGGAGGTGACAGGGACAGTCTCCTGGTCATGTTTGGAGGTGACAGTGACAGTCTCTTGGTCATGTTTGGAGGTGACAGTGACAGTCTCTTGGTCATGTTTGGAGGTGACAGTGACAGTCTCTTGGTCATGTTTGGAGGTGACAGTGACAGTCTCTTGGTCATGTTTGGAGGTGACAGTGACAGTCTCTTGGTCATGTTTGGAGGTGACAGTCTCCTGGTCATGTTTGGAGGTGACAGTGACAGTCTCCTGGTCATGTTTGGAGGTGACAGGGACAGTCTTCTGGTCATGTTTGGAGGTGACATGGACAGTCTCCTGGTCATGTTTGGAGGTGACAGGGACAGTCTCTCGGTCATGTTTGGAGGTGACAGGGACAGTCTCCTGGTCATGTTTGGAGGTGACAGGGACAGTCTCTCGGTCATGTTTGGAGGTGACAGTGACAGTCTCTTGGTCATGTTTGGAGGTGACAGTGACAGTCTCTCGGTCATGTTTGGAGGTGACAGGGACAGTCTCTCGGTCATGTTTGGAGGTGACAGTGACAGTCTCTTGGTCATGTTTGGAGGTGACAGTCTCTTGGTCATGTTTGGAGGTGACAGGGACAGTCTCTCGGTCATGTTTGGAGGTGACAGGGACAGTCTCTCGGTCATGTTTGGAGGTGACAGTCTCTCGGTCATGTTTGGAGGTGACAGTCTCTTGGTCATGTTTGGAGGTGACAGTGACAGTCTCTTGGTCATGTTTGGAGGTGACAGGGACAGTCTCTCGGTCATGTTTGGAGGTGACAGTCTCCTGGTCATGTTTGGAGGTGACAGTGACAGTCTCTTGGTCATGTTTGGAGGTGACAGTGACAGTCTCTTGGTCATGTTTGGAGGTGACAGTGACAGTCTCTTGGTCATGTTTGGAGGTGACAGGGACAGTCTCTCGGTCATGTTTGGAGGTGACAGTCTCTCGGTCATGTTTGGAGGTGACAGTCTCTTGGTCATGTTTGGAGGAGACAGTCTCTTGGTCATGTTTGGAGGTGACAGTCTCTTGGTCATGTTTGGAGGTGACAGTCTCCTGGTCATGTTTGGAGGTGACAGTGACAGTCTCCTGGTCATGTTTGGAAGTGACAGTCTCCTGGTCATGTTTGGAGGTGACAGTGACAGTCTTCTGGTCATGTTTGGAGGTGACATGGACAGTCTCCTGGTCATGTTTGGAGGTGACAGGGACAGTCTCCTGGTCATGTTTGGAGGTGACATGGACAGTCTCCTGGTCATGTTTGGAGGTGACAGGGACAGTCTCCTGGTCATGTTTGGAGGTGACAGGGACAGTCTCTCGGTCATGTTTGGAGGTGACAGTGACAGTCTCTTGGTCATGTTTGGAGGTGACAGTGACAGTCTCTTGGTCATGTTTGGAGGTGACAGGGACAGTCTCTGGTCATGTTTGGAGGTGACAGGGACAGTCTCTCGGTCATGTTTGGAGGTGACAGTGACAGTCTCTCGGTCATGTTTGGAGTGACAGTGACAGTCTCTCGGTCATGTTTGGAGGTGACAGGACAGTCTCTCGGTCATGTTTGGAGGTGACAGGGACAGTCTCTCGGTCATGTTTGGAGGTGACAGTGACAGTCTCTTGGTCATGTTTGGAGGTGACAGTCTCTCGGTCATGTTTGGAGGTGACAGGGACAGTCTCTCGGTCATGTTTGGAGGTGACAGGGACAGTCTCTTGGTCATGTTTGGAGGTGACAGGGACAGTCTCTCGGTCATGTTTGGAGGTGACAGTCTCTGGTCATGTTTGGAGGTGACAGTGACAGTCTCTTGGTCATGTTTGGAGGTGACAGTGACAGTCTCTTGGTCATGTTTGGAGGTGACAGTGACAGTCTCTTGGTCATGTTTGGAGGTGACAGTGACAGTCTCTTGGTCATGTTTGGAGGTGACAGTGACAGTCTCTTGGTCATGTTTGGAGGTGACAGTCTCTGGTCATGTTTGGAGGTGACAGTGACAGTCTCTTGGTCATGTTTGGAGGTGACAGTGACAGTCTCTTGGTCATGTTTGGAGGTGACAGGGACAGTCTCTTGGTCATGTTTGGAGGTGACAGGGACAGTCTCTCGGTCATGTTTGGAGGTGACAGTCTCTCGGTCATGTTTGGAGGTGACAGTCTCTTGGTCATGTTTGGAGGAGACAGTCTCTTGGTCATGTTTGGAGGTGACAGTCTCTCGGTCATGTTTGGGGGGTGACATTGGGTCTTACCGCTGTCATTGTTGTCCACAGAGGCATAGGTGCGCAGGAACTCTGCGAAGGCTCCGTCGGTGGTGAGTAGCTGCTGGTAGGAGCCCCTCTCAGTTACCTGACCCTCTCCCATCACCAGGATGAGGTCTGCCTGGGGCAAGTAGCTCAGGCCATGGGTCACCAGCACACGGGTCTATAGAAGCAGAAGACACTCAAGACGGTTACGACTGACTGCCCAGCCTTAATGCCCTCTATACTAGCTCCATGGATAAATGTCAGGGCTGGCCCAAGGCATGATGGGAACTTGACAAATGAAGTCCAGAGTAGACATGTGACAACTTTAGCTTTAATTACCATTTATTTCAAAAGAGATCAGTTCATTCATTTCAGAAATCCATTAATTTGTTTTCTGGCTTCCTTCAAAGACAGTAGCAAGAAAAGAGGCGACTGTGCAGAAATGATCTCACAAAAATTACAAATCGCCAGGCGTGGTGATCCCAAGACGGCCTATTATTGTCATATCGCCTACCCGTCATAATTTAAATCACTATTACCGTAATTGCCAGATCATAAGTCACTACTGTTTTCACACGCTCTGAAGTCTGAGGCCTGTACAACAATGTGGCTAATTTTTTACGTGCTTTACTAGTTTAGATCTTATGCCTGAGCCCGACCCGAAATTTAGGGCGACATCATATAGAGGAGTTGTCCTGTAGTAGATATATATATATACTGTATATAAACTTATTTCTAAAAATGTTAAAATTATATTAGGTCTGGACTGAGAAGGGCAGGGACCTTGCAATAAACACGTTGCAAAGACAGTGTTATATTGTTTTTCTTATGTTATTATTCTGTCCGATCAGTCTAATAATGGGAATTGTAACTGAATTTTGATTAAATCCAGGACTCCCCTGGAAATGAGATTGTTCATCTCAGGGGGACTTTCCTGCTTAAATAAAGGTCAAATAAATTAATTAATTAATTGCACAGCCCTATATGAACTCATACAGCAGAGTGAAGAAACACAGCCGTTTTATGTTTTCAAAAGCAAATAGCGTTAAAGGCTCTATTTAATGCTTTCATTTGGCATAACCTTTTAAGATGGTGGAAAGATTTCAAAAGTGAGGCCTCACCTTGTCTTTGAGCAGGCCCTGTGGCCCGATGACCTTGTCAAAGATGTGCTTGCCCACGTGTGCGTCCACGGCAGACAGCGGGTCGTCCAGCAGGTACACGGAGCGGTCACAGTAGATGGCCCGCGCCAGGCTCACCCGCTGCTTCTGCCCACCCGACAGGTTTACGCCCTGCAACGCCACACCACAACCATTCTTAATTCATACACACGTTTACTGGACATTAGATGGTTATTTCTCACAAGCCATGTGTCGTTTCATCCCTGTAATTCAGAAGGAGCAGAGTAGATTCAGCCAACAATATATCTAGTCAATGAAACAAAACCCTTTTCACCTCTTAAAGGAACAGGCCACTGTTTTTCCATACTGAGATATGTTCTTACCTGAGCATAGACGAGTTGATACGTACCTGTCTGGTCTTTGTGCCCGTGGAAGAGCGTGATCGCTTCTAACTTCACCCCGTTTGGAGCCATAGGAATATGTTTGGAGAGGCCAAATGCTAACAACATCTTTGATCTTTATGCGTGACTGAGGGCACACAGTTCTTCCATACTGTGATATGTTCTTACCTGAGCTTAGACGAGTTGATATGCACCTGTCTGGTCTTTGTGCGTGCCCGTGGAAGAGCATGGTAGCTTCCATCTTCACCCCCGTTTGGTTGTTTTGCATGACTGTGAGCACGCACAGAGACAGGTACGTATCAACTCGTCTAAGCTCAAGTAAGAACATATCTCAGTTAGGGCTGAACGATTAATTGCATTTGCAATTATATCGCGATATGACACAACGCGATTTCGTAATCGCAGGGCACGCGATTTGGGAAGTGAATGGAGCAGCGAGATATGGCAGCAAAGTCAGGTCCGCCGCGTGCTTTTGTTTACGTCTCAGTCTAGTTAAGGTGCGCAGTAGATTGTGGATGTACAGTGAAAATATCAGCGTTTATCATGCAGCCACCGCGAAGGACTATTGCTTTCTTCTCCGTTAGCCTCAGCGCTAATCACGCCATTCTCTCGCTGCTACTACACGCTCTGATGATCACAGAAACTACCTCACCTCCGGATTCACACGTCTCTGCCTCCGTAAGTGAGCCTGTGCTGCTTGTAAAGAGTAAAGAGTCGTTTGTGGCTCAGTTTAGGAGGCTTATGATGGGAATGTTGTGGATAAAGAACTTATCTCAAAAGCATAATGACGGTTCATGACCATAACGTATCCGCGGAGGCGATGTGCCATGTGCCTTTATTTACCTTTACATCTACCGCATATGCGCTCCGTAGGTAGTACAGACGCTAGATATTAACACTAAACCGCTGTATGAAAAGTGTTGGAAACTACAATCCGAGGCAGGACTCCGTGTCATGTCTTATTTTGCTGAGGAAATGCGCTGTTTACGCTGAAATGTCACTAAATGGCTGCGAGTCACAGAAAGTAAAACGTGTCTGTGTTTGGCACCTCATGTCCCAGTCTCCTTGCGTCACTGTTTCTTCATATTGTCCAAAGTTACATCCCAAAACCAAAATGCTGCTCCCAGTTCCAGTGTGTTTTGGCGTGTGCTCCATCTGGCCTCTCCGTGTCCATCAATAACGCCCATCTGAAGCAACTACGAGTCGCAGCTCAGACAGGGATTTGATGGCCGAAATAATAAATAATTTATTTTGTATTAAATGGGAGTTTGATTTCCTAAAACTTTTCCAACTAGTTAAAGCAGACGTTTGTTTGCAGACTTTTCCTGCACTTTAGTATGGGTGATGTTACTGACTGGATCAGTGAGTTTTATCTTCTTTTTTTTTTTTTATATCTATATATATATATATATATAATGTATCATTTATTTATAGACTGTACTGTTAAGTTTTTAAGAAGTGCAGTCCACATGTTCACAAATTTTGAATAGGTCAGGCAACAATTTTGTTTGCTTTATTGTTGCAATTTTCACTTTAAGTGAATCTAATATTGTTTGTTATGAAACAGACTGATTTATGGCTTGTGTTAGGTGAAAAATACATGAGAAGAGGACCTTGCAACAATAATCGCATATTTAATCGCAATCGCAATATTTAAGAAAAAAAATCGCAATTAGATTATTTTCCAAAATCGTTCAGCCCTAATCTCAGTATGGAAAAACGGTAGCGTGTTCCTTTAGACAAGGTTAGCCTACACCCGGTTTGAAGAAGCGAACCAAGAACCAACCCAACTAATTTAGTGTATTTATGTGAACTTAATAGACATAACAAATGCAACAATTTACAACAAGCTAAAGTAATTTAAATCAAAATTTAGGTAAATGAATATCATGGAACTTAGAATGGAACTTCTCCTGCCTCTTTGGGCATACAAACCTTTTGCTTCAGATAACCATGCGGCGTTGTGGGTAGTTATGTCTGGTTATATGTTAAAATAATGTTAGTTATGTGACATCCACTACTCGATAGGACACAGTTGTATACATTACTGTAATGAATGTCCATATAATGTCTGGCCATTGGATCATTTTGGTTTCTGCAACAAAAGCTGTGGCCATTGTAGATACTGTGAGAACATGGTAAAGACACTATTATAGACCTGGCTACCAATAAGACATATTCTATAAATGGTTTTGTCAACTGCAACACCAACCATGTAGTGTATCGCCTCGAATGTCCCTATTGGTGCCATGCATTCCAGAAACCAAAATTATGCCATGGCCACGCATTTTATGGATGTTCATCACAGTAATGAGTCCACTCTAAAAGTGTCAGGAATTTGCATTAAGTTGAAAATGTATTTTATTTGATCAGGGACCATGCACATCTGTAGTCTGTAGTCACCTGCTCAGGGACTACAGATGGAAACTAGCTCAAGCTAAATCTGGTGCATAGCATCTTTAATTAATGTGTTTGCACATTGTCCTTGTTGAAATAAATTAATAAACAAAAGACTTTACTCTAAAAAAAGAAGAGATCTGATGTGTCGGGTCATAGTAAAAAAAAAAAAAAAACATGCACAATAACCAACATTTTAGTATGTTCATTAGTGAAATAAGGATCAGTGCAATAAGGATTAGTGCAATAGGGGTCAGTGCAATAGGGGTCAGTGCGCTAAGGCTAAAATTGGAGTAGGAGGTTGTACAATACATTGTTCCAAGTTTTTTTCCCGTCGTTTGTCATACTCTGTCTCACATGTTTATTGTCTGTCAGGGCTTGAAATTGCGACCATTTTAGTCGCATAGGCTCCCAAAGTTATGCCTTTGTGATCTAAAAATAGAATCACTCGCATGTTTGCGACTGGAAACTTAATGCTCTGGTCCACCTTACAAGAAAGCCTTCCCGTGTTGCCTTAAAAAAGCTTGTGTTATTGTTTTCACAAACGCTGCCTGTCAGCAACAGCAAACGTTCTGTTCCAAAATGGTTCAAGAGCATAAGGCTCTTTTCCACATCAAGGCCCGTGTCAGGCTCTTTCACCCACTTTGTCGGGTAGTAAATTACGATCAGTCCTCTCGTTTGGAGGAGAGTGAAGGAGAAGAGAGAGGAGAGTGAAGGTGCAGAGTGAGGAGAGTAAAGGAGCAGAGTCAGGAGAGTGAAGGAGCAGAGTGAGGAGAGTGAAGGAGCAGAGTGAGGAGAGTGAAGGTGCAGAGTGAGGAGAGTGAAGGTGCAGAGTGAGGAGAGTGAAGGAGCAGAGTGAGAAGAGTGAATGAGCAGAGAGGAGAGTGATAGAGCAGAGTGAGGAGAGTGAAGGAGCAGAGTGAGGAGAGTGAAGGAGCAGAGTGAGGAGAGTGAAGGAGCAGAGTGAGGAGAGTGAAGGAGCAGAGAGAGGAGAGTGAAGGAGCAGAGAGAGGAGAGTGAAGGTGCAGAGAGAGGAGAGTGAAGGAGCAGAGAGAGGAGAGTGAAGGAGAGCAGAGAGGAAGTGAAGGAGCAGAGAGAGGAGAGTGAAGGTGCAGAGTGAGGAGAGTGAAGGAGCAGAGAGGAGAGTGAAGGTGCAGAGTGAGGAGAGTGAAGGAGCAGAGAGAGGAGAGTGAAGGAGCAGAGAGGAGAGTGAAGGTGCAGAGTGAGGAGAGTGAAGGTGCAGAGTGAGGAGAGTGAAGGAGCAGAGAGAGGAGAGTGAAGGAGCAGAGAGAGGAGAGTGAAGGAGCAGAGAGAGGAGAGTGAAGGAGCAGAGAGAGGAGAGTGAAGGTGCAGAGAGAGGAGAGTGAAGGAGCAGAGAGAGGAGAGTGAAGGAGCAGAGAGAGGAGAGTGAAGGAGCAGAGAGAGGAGAGTGAAGGTGCAGAGTGAGGAGAGTGAAGGAGCAGAGAGGAGAGTGAAGGTGCAGAGTGAGGAGAGTGAAGGAGCAGAGAGGAGAGTGAAGGAGAAGAGTGAGGAGAGTGAAGGAGAAGAGTGAGGAGAGTGAAGGAGCAGGAGAGGAGAGTGAAGGAGCAGAGAGAGGAGAGTGAAGGAGCAGAGAGAGGAGAGTGAAGGTGCAGAGAGAGGAGAGTGAAGGAGCAGAGAGAGGAGAGTGAAGGAGCAGAGAGAGGAGAGTGAAGGAGCAGAGAGAGGAGAGTGAAGGAGCAGAGAGAGGAGAGTGAAGGTGCAGAGTGAGGAGAGTGAAGGTGCAGAGTGAGAAGAGTGAATGAGCAGAGAGGAGAGTGATAGAGCAGAGTGAGGAGAGTGAAGGAGCAGAGTGAGGAGAGTGAAGGAGCAGAGAGAGGAGAGTGAAGGAGCAGAGTGAGGAGAGTGAAGGAGCAGAGAGAGGAGAGTGAAGGAGCAGAGAGAGGAGAGTGAAGGTGCAGAGAGAGGAGAGTGAAGGAGCAGAGAGAGGAGAGTGAAGGAGCAGAGAGAGGAGAGTGAAGGAGGAGGTGAAGGTGCAGAGTGAGGAGAGTGAAGGAGCAGAGAGAGAGTGAAGGTGCAGAGAGAGCAGAGTGAGGAGAGTGAAGGAGCAGAGAGAGAGAGTGAAGAGGAGGAGAGTGAAGGTGCAGAGTGAGGAGAGTGAAGGTGCAGAGTGAGGAGAGTGAAGGAGCAGAGAGAGGAGAGTGAAGGAGCAGAGAGGAGAGTGAAGGTGCAGAGTGAGGAGAGTGAAGGAGCAGAGAGAGGAGAGTGAAGGAGCAGAGAGGAGAGTGAAGGTGCAGAGAGAGGAGAGTGAAGGAGCAGAGTGAGAAGAGTGAATGAGCAGAGAGGAGAGTGATAGAGCAGAGTGAGGAGAGTGAAGGAGCAGAGTGAGGAGAGTGAAGGAGCAGAGAGAGGAGAGTGAAGGAGCAGAGTGAGGAGAGTGAAGGAGCAGAGAGAGGAGAGTGAAGGAGCAGAGAGAGGAGAGTGAAGGTGCAGAGAGAGGAGAGTGAAGGAGCAGAGAGAGGAGAGTGAAGGAGCAGAGAGAGGAGAGTGAAGGAGCAGAGAGAGGAGAGTGAAGGTGCAGAGTGAGGAGAGTGAAGGAGCAGAGGAGAGTGAAGGTGCAGAGTAGGAGAGTGAAGGAGCAGAGAGAGGAGAGTGAAGGAGCAGAGAGGAGAGTGAAGGTGCAGAGTGAGGAGAGTGAAGGTGCAGAGTGAGGAGAGTGAAGGAGCAGAGAGAGGAGAGTGAAGGAGCAGAGAGAGGAGAGTGAAGGAGCAGAGAGAGGAGAGTGAAGGAGCAGAGAGAGGAGAGTGAAGGTGCAGAGAGAGGAGAGTGAAGGAGCAGAGAGAGGAGAGTGAAGGAGCAGAGAGAGGAGAGTGAAGGAGCAGAGAGAGGAGAGTGAAGGTGCAGAGTGAGGAGAGTGAAGGAGCAGAGAGGAGAGTGAAGGGCAGAGTGAGGAGAGTGAAGGAGCAGAGAGGAGAGTGAAGGAGAAGATGAGGAGAGTGAAGGAGAAGAGAGGAGAGTGAAGGAGCAGAGAGGAGAGTGAAGGAGCAGAGAGAGAGAAGAGGAGAGGAAGAAGGAGAGAGGGAGAGTGAAGGAGCAGAGAGAGGAGAGTGAAGGAGCAGAGAGAGGAGAGTGAAGGTGCAGAGTGAGGAGAGTGAAGGAGCAGAGAGGAGAGTGAAGGTGCAGAGTGAGGAGAGTGAAGGAGCAGAGAGGAGAGTGAAGGAGAAGAGTGAGGAGAGTGAAGGAGAAGAGTGAGGAGAGTGAAGGAGCAGGAGAGGAGAGTGAAGGAGCAGAGAGAGGAGAGTGAAGGAGCAGAGAGGAGAGTGAAGGAGCAGAGAGGAGAGTGAAGGAGCAGAGAGGAGAGTGAAGGTGCAGAGTGAGGAGAGTGAAGGAGCAGAGAGAGGAGAGTGAAGGAGCAGAGAGTGGAGAGTGAAGGAGCAGAGAGAGGAGAGTGAAGGAGCAGAGTGAAGAGAGTGAAGGAGCAGAGAGAGGAGAGTGAAGGAGCAGAGTGAAGGTGCAGAGTTAGGAGAGTGAAGGAGCAGAGTGAGGAGAGTGAAGGAGCAGAGAGAGGAGAGTGAAGGAGCAGAGTGAGGAGAGTGAAGGAGCAGAGTGAGGAGAGTGAAGGAGCAGAGAGAGGAGAGTGAAGGAGCAGAGTGAAGAGAGTGAAGGAGCAGAGAGAGGAGAGTGAAGGAGCAGAGTGAGGAGAGTGAAGGAGCAGAGTGAAGGTGCAGAGTTAGGAGAGTGAAGGAGCAGAGTGAGGAGAGTGAAGGAGCAGAGTGAGGAGAGTGAAGGAGCAGAGTGAGGAGAGTGAAGGAGCAGAGTGAAGGTGCAAAGTTAGGAGAGTGAAGGAGCAGAGTGAGGAGAGTGAAGGAGCAGAGAGAGGAGAGTGAAGGAGCAGAGCGAGGAGAGTGAAGGAGAAGAGAGAGGAGAGTGAAGGAGCAGAGAGAGGAGAGTGAAGGAGCAGAGTGAGGAGAGTGAAGGAGAAGAGAGAGGAGAGTGAAGGAGAAGAGAGAGGAGAGTGAAGGAGCAGAGAGAGGAGAGTGAAGGAGCAGAGTGAGGAGAGTGAAGGAGAAGAGAGAGGAGAGTGAAGGAGAAGAGAGAGGAGAGTGAAGGAGAAGAGTGAGGAGAGTGAAGGAGCAGAGTGAGGAGAGTGAAGGAGCAGAGTGAGGAGAGTGAAGGAGCAGAGTGAGGAGAGTGAAGGAGCAGAGTGAGGAGAGTGAAGGAGCAGAGAGAGGAGAGTGAAGGAGCAGAGAGAGGAGTGTGAAGGAGCAGAGTGAGGAGAGTGAAGGAGCAGAGTGAGGAGAGATAAGGAGCAGAGGGAGGAGAGTGAAGGTGCAGAGTGAGGAGAGTGAAGGAGCAGAGAGAGGAGAGTGAAGGAGCAGAGTGAGGAGAGTGAAGGAGCAGAGAGAGGAGAGTGAAGGAGCAGAGTGAGGAGAGTGAAGGAGCAGAGAGAGGAGAGTGAAGGAGCAGAGTGAGGAGAGTGAAGGTGAAGAGTTAGGAGAGTGAAGGAGCAGAGTGAGGAGAGTGAAGGAGAGAGTGAGCAGAGTGAGGAGAGTGAAGGAGAAGAGAGGAGAGTGAAGGAGCAGAGTGAGGAGAGTGAAGGTGCAGAGTGAGGAGAGTGAGGAGCAGAGAGAGGAGAGTGAAGGAGCAGAATGAGGAGAGTGAAGGAGCAGAGAGAGGAGACAGTGAAGTGCAGTGAAGCAGGGCGGAGCAAGTCGGGGATTGGGAGTTACAAAATCTGGAGTCCCATTTATAGTGTTAAAATATAATGAGTTTTGTAGATTTCTGAATCATTGCAAACAGCTAAAATAGTATCTAAAATGCAACAGAAGGCTGAAAGTGGCATATGACATGTTTAAATTCCAGTCTTTCCTGTTAAAAGCTTCCCTGTTTTTTTGGTTATGCTCCTACATTTTTGACTGTGCTCCTAAATTTCAAAATTAGGAGCACAAGCGCTACCAAGAAAATGAAATAATTTTGAGCCCCGTCTGTGTTGAGCGGTCTCTATACATGTTCTATATATAGTCTGTGTACATAGTATCTTTTGTATACATGCGTTTCCAATGACATCACGCATAGTTCTGGCGGCCATTTTGAATACCGAAGTAGAATTATGCAGTACAACAACATGTAACAATATCTCTACTCAGGATGAAAAAGAAAGACAACTGATTGACAGTGGCATTTTTATGTACTCGTAATCATTGCTCATGAAGATAACAGTAAGAACACGGCCCCAGACACGCACGTTTATGTAAAGAAACCAGCAAATATACAGACGTAGCAGCTCTGTCTGTCGGGCTACAGCAGGATTTACTAAAGATCTGCTTCACTCCTTTAATCAACTGTCAATAGCTTCAACAGGATAAACACATGTGTGGCTCACATCTATAAACACTGAGGAAATACTACAGTAACAGCTCAGCTCTGACCTCTGTCACATGTTGTATCCAAGGCTAGATGTTTAGAGCAATGCCATGCCATTAGTCCGACGTCTCATTAGTCCGACAATTAACCATTAACCAGAGGTGCCATTAGTCCGAAATCTCTCTAACCCAGTTGTGTTGTGGATTAGAGAGCCATACAACACTGGCTCTAACTAGGTCTAAACCTAATTTTATTTTTCAACTCCTACTCAATGGGACATTTTTGGATGAGACATTGGACTAATGAGCCGACCCCGTTTGGAGCGTGGTTCAGGCTTTCTCTTGGAGAGGTCAGAGCTGAGCTGTTGAAGCTAAATGCTAACTAGTAGCATGCTAACGTTCTGAGCAGCTTCAACACGGACTCACTGGTTTCTTCACATAAACGTGCGTCTCTGGGCCGTGTTTTAACTGTTAGCTTCTTGAGTAATGATTATGAGTAAATAAAAATGTCACTGTCAATCAGTTGTCTTTCATTTTCATCCTGAGTAGAGATATTGTTACCTGTTTTAGAGCTGCATAATTCTACTTCGGTATTCAAAATGGCCCCCATAACAACAAAGGTCAAATGACTGCAAGGCATGTATAGTTTGTGTTTTTATGTTTTCTGTAACATCAACCTGCCAGGGGGTCTGCCACTGGCGCACAAAAGGCATACGCAATATATATATATATTTCATAGGGGCGCTGAAAGGATGGGGCGCCAATTAGTGATGTGTCGGTCGTGAACGATCTGGCTCTTTGAACGAGTCTTTACAGTGAACGATATGAACGGGTTCGCCGAGGTGAAGTATTTAAAGTAAGTGGGTAGAAAGTGGGTAGTTGCCCCTGGGGTCTGCAGATAGAAATTAGCCCAAGGCTATAATCTGGCATATTTACATTTTGTTAAATGTTCATTAATATGCATATCACCAGTATGTTAGAACTCAAATGCAACGCAGGGAGGAGTAGACGGGAACTGAAATATCTGAATAGGCCTGGATAAGCAGGCACCAAACAAAACAAAGAAGTCTATATCCCCAATAGGACTTGTTATAATTCAGACAGGAATAAATGTTATTTATTCAGACAGAAACAGAAGACAGATCTCTGGAAAACCAGAATCAGAATCTCTCAGAAATATCACAGGGCTTGAAAGTCTCTCTTCGCAGGTTGACATCTAGCAAGAGACTGACTGAACTGAGGGAGTATATATACCCTCCCCCGACTTGACGAGTGAATGAGGTGCAGCTGTGCAGAGCAGGAAAACTGGGCAGGCAGGAAAACATGAACCGGAACGGGCCAAATCAAGGAGCAGGGAGTGAACCAGGACGTAAACAACAACAAACTAAGCAGAATCATGACAATGCATTGTTCCTCCTTTATCTCTCAAATACATAAATAAATATACACACCCTAACAATGGCGCATCTTCTAATTTAGCAAATGAGGAGTTCCTGGACATTATCTTTTTATGCATAACCTATACCAGTGGTCGGCAACGTCCGGCCCGGGGGACAACTTTGGCCCGTTGCCAATATTTTTTGGCCCGCCAGAGGATTTCCAAAAAATACAAAAAATAAAGCCTAACAGAGACTTAATTGTTCTTTATCCGCAAATGTTTTGCCCCTGATCTTTGCTTGTGTTTGGCACAACACAATTCCACTGTTGCATTTTAACTCTAAGCAGCCTAACTTACTTTACCTCATCCTGGCGTTACAGCGCTGCTCACACAACTGCGGCGTGCCGGTGTTACGCCGAAAACTGCATGACCGCCTAAAAATGCACCCCCTCTCCAGGGCTGCCAACTCTCACGCTTTCACTGTGAGACACACGCATGTGAGTGCTTTCACACACTCTCACGCCACACACACTCCTCATATAATTGTTAAGAAACAGTCCTAGAAACCTTCCTGTCGTTGTTTCATCTGTGCGCGGTAAGAGAGTGTACATTTTTCGGCGGTCATGCAGTTTTCGGCGTAACAGTGATGTCGCCAAATATTGTACTCTTTGCAAACGGAGATTACCTCGTTGCAGATGAGAAACAGAGGTTTGGCATTCACATATCCAGGTAGGATGAAACCATATGTTTGTCGCCATTCCTCCCTAAAACACCTGTTCTCACTGTCCACTTTTCTTTTTTGTCCTTTGGAAAGCGACATGTTTGTGATGCTAACTTTATTTTTTGCTAGTGCTGTGTAACCCGCAAAAATCCGACAGACTCGGGGATAGTATTGTTTCAAACAATATTTTAGTTTTACATAAAAAATATGTATAGTTTGGGGTTATCTAGTATTGAATATCCATGCATGAATAAATCTATTTTTTAACAATGGACCCGCTGGCCCGTCACCTATCGGCATAAAAAATATTGGCCAGAAGCCAAGCCAACTTGCCGACCCCTGACCTATACTAAAATATTTGTCATCTAGAACCATAAACAGAACAATAATGATAATTTATTCCATAAAAAAAAAAAGTATAAAATGTTTCATTTATTTGAGCTGAAGTAACCAAGTCCCTGGACCCAACAGCATCAACACTTGGTCTCGAAAGATTTTTTTTTTTCGGTACCAAAGAAACTAAAAACATGCACATGAAAGACAAAATTGTGTGGTCTATGTAAGAGAATAACAGACCTTCTCCCCGATCTCAGTGTCGTCTCCCGCGGGCAGGATCTCCATGTCAGGCCTCAGAGCACAGGCCTCCACCACCTGCTGGTACCAGGGATCGTTCAGCTCCTGCCCAAACACGATGTTCTCCTTCAGGGTGGAGTTCTGGATCCAGGCCTGCTGCGAGACATAGGCCACTGAGCCCTGCACACATGGAGCAAATCAGCCATCACACTCACACAATATCTACAATACATCAGCTGACACTCAAACAACATCTACAACACATTAGAGTCTGACCTTGACTGACGCAGTTCCTTCGATCTTGTCCATCTCCCCAAGCAGAGCGGAGAGCAGCGAGGACTTCCCCGAGCCTACCAGCCCCACCACGGCCACCAGAGAGCCCTCTGGGATCTGCACGTTCAGACTGAACACACACACCGGGAACCACCGTTTGGTCACACATACAGAGCTGGCAGTCTGAAGGACGCAGGTCACATTTGGACTTTGACTATTCCTGGTCATAGCAGACTTATGGAGTTCTGGAACAGCTACCACTTCAAATAGCATTTTGTGATTCTGATTGTCGCTGCTAATGATGACAACGCAAAAAAAAAAGCAACAGTTTTCCCAGCGTGCGAGGTGCGCGTGACTAAATGACAGACACCATCATCAGTTGAGAATAGACTGATACGATGGATGTATTTCTTAGTCAGATCATTATGACAGTACAGTCCCTGAATAATGTCACGTGAACATTCTGAATTGACTGATTTGTGTGCAGGTACAATTTAGTACAGTAAATAAATAGTTCAAATTGTAACGTGTCCTTTATGGGCCTGTCACAATTGGCGCACGGGCACTACGCGATCGTTTGCAGCCTCAAAATATGAAGGTCGTGCGAACACTCTCTTTTGGTGCACGGGCATCTGCACGAGCGACTGCTTTGACCGCATGAAAAGGTGTGAATCGCAGTTGGATCATCAGTCGCAGCTGAATGTCATGCATGCACAAAATTCAGTGGAGGTCGATTGCGACTGAATATAGCCGCCGCAGGCCGCTACGGTCGCGAAAATGGTGAAAGATAAATCGTCTCAGTCGCACAGATGGTGAGATACTGGTGAGCACCACCATCAGTCTCGTGCGATTCCTGCTGTAGGTATATAGAGGCTAGACGCTGTTTTCTCTTCCCCCGTTTGGTCTAGAGCGCGGATCAGGCCGTGTTTTTCTGTCTGAGCCCGGGCCCTTGGGGGGGGGGGTGAACCATTTCAGACAGTACTGGACCGTCACGTTCACTTCCTGTCTGAGAGTTCAGCGAGCTCCACAGAGTGAACCATTTCAGACAGTACTGGACTGGCACGTTCACTTCCTGTCTGAGAGTTCAGCGAGCTCCACAGAGCGCTCCCTCCCTTTCGTCAGACAGAAGCTGGTCACTTCCCTGGAGCAGGGCCTGAGCTCAGGGTCTTGCTGAGCTTGGTGCGTAAAAGCCAGTGGTGCGCTAATGCCTCCAGCCATGTGTGGGGCGGCCAAAATCGTGCACCGCGGGCCCAGTTTATTTTATTTATTTTTAACTAAACAGGCCCATTTTAATTTTACATCAGTGTCAGTTGTTTTAACACGCTGATGTGTCCAAGTCCGACCCCGAAAATAAATTCTAAATATTTGTCCGAGCCCGACCAAACTGTCTGCAATCAATGTCTGTGGCCCATGAAACACTCACTCACCAGCCGCTCACCGGCCGCTCACCGGCCTCTCACCGGCCGCTCACCGGCCTCTCACCGCCGCTCACCGGCCGCTCACCGGCCGCTCACCGGCCGCTCACCGGCCGCTCACCGGCCGCTTTCTTCCTTGCACCACTTGCATTTGGACACTATCCAAATCAAGCACATCCAGTCGCAGCCCGTACTCTATTGTGACTGTGATTTCTTAAAAGTCTACTTTGCGATCTTTGCGGCTGATGGCAATTTCAATTTTGGCGCAGAACAAATTGGGGACAAAATCGTTGCGGTCAATGCGCCAATTGTGACAGGCCCTTTAGATCGCCAGCCCTCCACTGTCAGAGGGGAAATGGATACAGACTTTTAAGAGTTGGCGCCTCACTCCTGGACCAGCTGAAGGCTCCGTCAGTGATGGAGATGCCGTCAGGAGCTGTGGGCAGAGAAAACAACACATGTGAGACCTGTCAACAAGGATGAAGAAGAAAAATAGACAATAGACAATGTGTGAGTTTGGGCCACATAGGAAGGCTTGGTCACATTAGCTGCATACATCACTTTGTAAATAGTAAAGCTGTTTCTCTCAGAGTGAACAGGGGTCTACAGTTCCTCCCCAGGAGAACATAAACAATACCAGCCTGGTATCGGAAAAAAAGTTGAGGTACTGCCGGCATCAAAAAATGAAAGAATCGAAAGCAGGTTCACTGTACTACCGTGCGGTTAGCGCTCGTGCTTCACAGCTAGAAGGTCCGGGTTCAATTCTCACCTGGACGGGGCCTTTCTGTGTGGAGTTTGCATGTTCTCCCCGTGTCTGCGTAGGTTTCCTCCGGGTACTCCGGTTTCCCCTACCACCAAAAACATGTACAATAGGCCAGGATAAATTTGAGTGTGTTTGAGAGTGTGCGCATGGGGGACGACGGACGCAAATTAGCCCAAGGCTACAATCCGGTGTGGAGTGTTTACATGCATGAGACCCATGTATGTTCATTAACATGCACTGTTCCGACCAAATAAACCTATAAATAAATAAAAAATTAAAAAAATAAAGAAAGTGACTTGGTTATTTTTCCCCCAATTAGGCCCGAGCGCCATCAGGGCTGGCGAAGGGGCTCTTGTAATCGTATAGAGTGTGCGGAGCGCACTCCCCAAAGCGCTCGCCTCCTCTCAAACATGCACTAACGCATTCCTCTCGTCGTGTACGCTCCGTGCGTGTGCACATGTATCAGAAAACGAACATTGTAATTGGACGGTGCGCTCCCCCAAAGTCCGAATAAAACACACAAAACGACCCCCCTCTCAAACACTCACTAACACACTCCTCTTGTCGTGCACGTCCCGTGCACATACTGTACATATATAATGCAAAAATCAACATTGTAATTGTACAGAGCCCATAAAAGTCAATGGGCGATTTCTTTCAAAATAGTGGCGCGAAAGCGCCACCTCTGTTTTTTTTAACATTGCGAGATAGGACGCGGGCAAAAATGAAGTTTGTCGTAGAATCATAAAAATCGGTACAGACGTGCATCATGACAAGTTGAGCAAAAACATTATTACGGCAACGCCGTCCGCCATATTGGGTGTCGGCCATTTTGGATGACAGCCCGCGAAGCGGGAATCCGCCTTTATTTTTCACTTCGTACAAAATCTACAGTGAGGAAAATAAGTATTTGAACACCCTGCTATTTTGCAAGTTCTCCCACTTAGAAATCATGGAGGGGTCTGAAATTGTCATCGTAGGTGCATGTCCACTGTGAGAGACATAATCAAAAAAAAAATCCAGAAATCACAATGTATGATTTTTTAACTATTTATTTGTATGATACAGCTGCAAATAAGTATTTGAACACCTGTCTATCAGCTAGAATTCTGACCCTCAAAGACCTGTTAGTCTGCCTTTAAAATGTCCACCTCCACTCCATTTATTATCCTACATTTAGATGCACCTGTTTGAGGTCTTTAGCTGCATAAAGACACCTGTCCACCCCATACAATCAGTAAGAATCCAACTACTAACATGGCCAAGACCAAAGAGCTGTCCAAAGACACTAGAGACAAAATTGTACACCTCCACAAGGTTGGAAAGGGCTACGGGGAAATTGCCAAGCAGCTTGGTGAAAAAAGGTCCACTGTTGGAGCAATCATTAGAAAATGGAAGAAGCTAAACATGACTGCAATCTCCCTCGGACTGGGGCTCCATGCAAGATCTCACCTCGTGGGGTCTCAATGATCCTAAGAAAGGTGCGAAATCAGCCCAGAACTACACGGGGGAGCTGGTCAATGACCTGAAAAGAGCTGGGACCACCGTTTCCAAGGTTACTGTTGGTAATACACTAAGACGTCATGGTTTGAAATCATGCATGGCACGGAAGATTCCCCTGCTTAAACCAGCACATGTCAAGGCCCGTCTTAAGTTTGCCAATGACCATTTGGATGATCCAGAGGAGTCATGGGAGAAAGTCATGTGGTCAGATGAGACCAAAATGGAACGTTTTGGTCATAATTCCACTAAACTTGTTTGGAGGAAGAAGAATGATGAGTACCATCCCAAGAACACCATCCCTACTGTGAAGCATGGGGGTGGTAGCATCATGCTTTGGGGGTGTTTTTCTGCACATGGGACAGGGCGAGTGCACTGTATTAAGGAGAGGATGACCGGGGCCATGTATTGCGAGATTTTGGGGAACAACCTCCTTCCCTCAGTTAGAGCATTGAAGATGGGTCGAGGCTGGGTCTTCCAACATGACAATGACCCGAAGCACACAGCCAGGATAACCAAGAGTGGCTCTGTAAGAAGCATATCAGGTTCTGGCGTGGCCTAGCCAGTCTCCAGACCTAAACCCAATAGAGAATCTTTGGAGGGAGCTCAAACTCCGTGTTTCTCAGCGACAGCCCAGAAACCTGACTGATCTAGAGAAGATCTGTGTGGAGGAGTGGGCCAAAATCCCTCCTGCAGTGTGTGCAAACCTGGTGAAAAACTACAGGAAACGTTTGACCTCTGTAATTGCAAACAAAGGCTACTGTACCAAATATTAACATTGATTTTCTCAGGTGTTCAAATACTTATTTGCAGCTGTATCATACAAATAAATAGTTAAAAAATCATACATTGTGATTTCTGGATTTTTTTTTTTGATTATGTCTCTCACAGTGGACATGCACCTACGATGACAATTTCAGACCCCTCCATGATTTCTAAGTGGGAGAACTTGCAAAATAACAGGGTGTTCAAATAGAGCGTTTATCAGAACGACCTAATTTTTGGAAGTAGAACTTTAAAAGTTATCCAAATTACTTTTCTAAGTTTACGGTTTTTATGCGGCGAAGCCGCAAACTGTACGAAGTATTTTGAGATTTTTCGCAAACAAAAAATGGCTCCCATTCGCACAGATGAAGCCCGATTTCGCTCATTTTGTTATCAGTTGTTAAAGTCACAGTCCTAAACACTTTCATTTGGCAAAATTCAAATTGGGCGCGATAGCGCCCCCTATAGGAATTATATGGAGAGTACAAATTTTAGTTTTACGAAAATTTAAATAATTTGGCACAAAATTCTATTTGGTCGTTCCGATCAGAAAAGTCAATTACACCCATGCCATATTTTTCACGGTGTATTCTGATGGAAAAATGTTAAACTCCATAATTCAGCGAGAAGTGAGGAATCAAAGGTTATAAAGTACTTGGATAACCTTTGTGGATGTTCTGCGGCACAGCCGCAGCCCTAAGTAAAATGTAAAAATATGCTTCAGTTTGCAGATGTAGTGTGATACAAATTCATACTAATTTTTCTCTGTATAATGTCAAAATTGAGCGCGGAGTGCACGTTAGCGCATTCCAAAAATCCTAAAACTAAGACCCTTGGGAAAAAAGTTAAAAAACAAACATAAAGGCAGTAGCAATACCATAATTTTAGATTGAGGGAGACAAAAGGGCGCGAAGCGCCCCCTTGCTTTAGGCAGGGCGGTCGGCGAGGGCCGATAATCGCCGCTTTGCGGCTATATTTTTTTCCTTGTTTTCCTATTTATTTCCCTAATTTTGCTCATAGAATGATATTGGGCACTGCTGGAGATTTATCATGCAAAAGTTGCAATGATCAGATCACTTTATGTTGTGAGTTGTTTATATTATTGTGTCATGTAGCCAAGGATATTTAGTTTAGCAAAAGTGCAGTGATCCTTGTTTATTGTTTGTCCATTAGTTTATTAATAGATATAATTAATCATTGATCTGTAACGTCTTGTTTTTATCATCTCCATTCACTTTTACACTCACAGAAAGCCACTTTTATGAAAGTCTCTCGGTATCGGTTAATATCGGATATTGGCCGATACTCAAACCCCCAGTATCAGTATCAGAAGGAAAAAAGCAGAATCGGTGCATCTCTAGTTTAAGGCAAGACGCTGCAGGTGAAAACATAGATTTTTCACGCCGTGGTTGATGGAGATTTTTTGCTAGTTTTCTCCCTTAACATCTTAGTTTTCATGTCAGAGTATAAAAAACACTAAACTTACCCCGAACAAGGCTTATTTTATGACGTTTTGTCGCGAGCGAGATATCCAGGAAGTAGCTACAACAGCGTTTCGCAAAGCCGTATTTCTCTCTCACATTCATTCACAAATATTGACATATTTTATATCCACGTGTCCTGAAGGCTCCCGAGATGACGCTATAATCCAAATATGGTCATTTCCTTTCTGTGAGAACCCTGTACTAAAGACCGGAGGAATGTTCTCCCGCATGTTCTGTTGCAATTTTTCACTTATTCAAAGATCTTAGTAACTAATATATAAGCAAAATAAAACCATACATTTAAACCTGGGTCTATCCATTGTTTAGCTTTTGTTACTGAAAATGTACAATGTGCAATATACAGTAAAAGTTACAAATTGATATCACTAATTAAAAAATGTTTTCCCTATCGTCTTGCAAAATTAAAGCCACCTTGACCAAACATATTCTGATCCTGTTCCTCCACAGAGAAGCACGTTTGGAGGAAGTGTGCCATCTGTTGGGTATTTTCTAGACCAGTGGTTCTCAAACTGTGGTATTTGGTCATCTACAATCTTACACTTTATTCACTTTCGTTGGGGACATTTATTACATGCTTAATGTGTTTAAAACCTAAATAGATCGAAAATACAGTGCCTTGCGAAAGTACTAATACACCTTGAACTTTTGCACATTTTGTCATGTTTACAACCCTAAACATAAAGATTGTATTTCTAATTTTTACTGAAAGTTCACACACAAGTAACAGACAACTGTGATGTGAAAGCAAAATGATACATGATTCTGTTATTTTCAAAAAATAGAAAAAGTCTTCTGGGGTATGACTACAAGGTTTGCACATGTAGAGACTGACATTTTAGCCCATTCCTCTTTACAAAACAACTCAAGCTCTGTCAAATTAGAAGGAGAGCGTTTGTGAACAGCAGTTTTCAGGTCTTTCCACAGATTTTCAATAGGATTTAGGTCAGGACTTTGACTGGGCCATTCTAACACATTAATATGTTTGTTTTTGGCTCCATCCATCTTCCCAGCTAGTCTTACAATCTTCCCAGTCCCCGCTGAGGAAAAGCAGCCCATAGCATGATGCTCCCCCCACCATATTTGACACTGGGGATGGTGCACTCAGGACGATGAGCAGTGTTAGGTTTGTCCATACATAACGTTTTGCATTTGGGCCAAAAAGTTAAATTTTTGTCTCATCTGACCAAAGCACCTTCTTCCACATGGTAGCTGTGTCCTCCATATGACTTCTAGCAAACTTCAAACGGGATTTCTTATGGCCTCCTTTCAATAATGGCTCTTCTTGCCACTCGTCCATGAAGGCCAGATTTCTGTAGAGTACGACTTATAGTTGTCCCATGTACAGATTCCCCCAGCTCAGCGGCAGTACGTCGCAGCTCCTCCAGAGTTATCTTAGGGCACTTGGTTGCATTTCTGACCAGTGCTCTCCTTGTTCGGTCTGTTAGTTTAGGTGGACGCCCGTGTCCAAGACATGGGCGTCCACCTAAACTAACCAAGGTCGCAGTGGTGCTATACTCTCTCCATTTCTGAATGATGGATTGAACAGTGCTCGTGAGATGTTCAAATCTTGGGAAATCTTTGTATAACTTAACGCTGCTTTAAACTTCTCCACAGCTTTATCCCTGACCTCTCTGGTGTGCTCTTGGCCTTCATGATGTTGTTTAGTGACCAATACACTCTGACCATAGCTCTGAGGCCCTCACAGAACAGCTGGAATTATACTGAGAATAGATTACACACAGGTGGCCTCTATTTAATGGTTAGGGGAAGGTGTGAACATTCTGCAGTCATTAGGAATGTTATAAAGGCAATTTAATGCACTCAGAAAATGCTGTATGAATACTTATGCACGCCCCACTTTTCTATTTTTTGTAAAATAACAGAATCATGTATCATTTTGCTTTCACTTCACAGTTGTCTGTTACTTGTGTGTGAACTTTCAGTAAGAAATTCTAAATAAAATCTTTATGTTTAGTAGGGATGGGACGATACACTTAAACTCACGATACGATGCACCTCGATATGTCAGAGTCACGAAACGATACGTCACGATACGATATCAAAAAGAAAAAAATATTACTGTATAATAACAACTTGTTTATTTTGTTTCAGTTGCACACAGGGAAACACAAGGCCTAACAGGCCAAACACAAACAAGAACACTCCCTTAGTGCTGCTCTAACCCTAGGTTAAGTTATCTCAGGACTGGTTCTTCTTCAAAAAAACTAACATATGAACATGTTCTGGTGTAATCAGTGATCTTTGAGCAGACACAGCGCTTTTTTGGACACTCAAAGACGCTTTACATGGGGGGGGGAAAATAAATAAATAAATAAAAATAAATAAATTAAAATTTCACGATCCATTTTTTTCGAACTCGATGCGTTTCGTCACATTTTGTATCGCGATATTTCGCCAAACGATATTTCGTCCCATCCCTAATGCTTAGGGTTGTAAACATGACAAAATGTGCAAAAGTTCAAGGTGTATTAGTACTTTTGCAAGGCACTGTAGTTTAGGAGCTGTTACTTAAATTGCTATAAAATGAGATGCAATCTAGTTTCATTTTTTGAATACGCATATTTATTAATTTTCTAAAATCCGTTTAGTCATAACAGTCATAACTCGGATGCCGCAAATGTGCATTTTGAATGTCAATTCACAGCTTTGTTTAGATGTAAAACACGGATGATTTCTGTTTCTGCGATTGTGCATCTCTCCCCTCCACAACAAAAAGACCATAAATAAAATGAAAAGCCAACATTTGCGTTTGAGTGCCACAAAAGATCCTCACATCCCAGCACTGCCGAGCGGTCCACGCTGTCCTCCTGGAGCTCCTCGTGGGACAGGAAGGTCCGCAGACGTTTGAGGGACACGCTGGCCTGTGAACAGAAGAGGGCACCAGGGTCAATCCAAATCAAAACAATAGTTATAGATATAACACAGTTCCATGAGGAAGAGCGTCAGATACTAGTGACTATATATTGATCTTGAGATATTACTTTGCAGGGCGATATGATCCCGATACTTTTTATTGCAATATTGATACTTTTGATGACATCATCCATATTAATTAAGTAGCAGTGCTTTACGGCTTTCAGTCAATAGCAGCCGATAACAGTTAGAATTCAGTAAGACACTGGCACACAAATACATGGCTTTTGATAATTACGTTTTTGTAATTATGAATAAGACTAATTTGGGGTTGATTTATTCCTTTTGAAATAGGATGGTGGTTTCTTGTTTATTTGAATATAAATAAAGTGATGCCATTGACAGATCAATAGAAACATTTTTAGTAAGTCAGGGAACATCTATTCTTATTCATTTTTTAAGTGGTAAAAAGCACATGAAAACAAATGTAAATCCAAATTAATATGTTGTATTAGGTTTAAAAAAATCGCATGTTTCTTTAAAAATCATGATGTATCGTAGGTTATTTTAGTGTAATATATCGACTATCGCAGTATCAGCGTATTGTGAGATTGTCGTTATCTACTCTTGCCTACACTAAAAGTATGTAAAGGTGCGATCCGGAGTGAGACAATTAGTGCAAGTTGAACAAAAAGAGAGGAGCAAATGTTCGATTAGTTAAGGAATGAACAGTAAACTGATAAAGAAGAATGGGATTATTGACAAGTTATAAATTGGACATATTTATGTTACTTCCTCAGAGAGTGGGACAAATCACAAAGCCAAAGAGAGGAATATACGACAAGACATATCCAAGTGACTCCAAATGTTCAATCAACAGCAGGAAATGTATGCAAATGTTTTGTTTTGTTCGCGTTCGGTCTGAAGGTACCGTAAAAACGTCATATATACACAGTTTATCAGTTGGTTTGGTCAGTATCTCTTTATCCGTTCGAGTAAACTGACTTTTTTTGAGCTTTTAAAAGTATGTAGATTGTCATGTTCTGAAAACAGAGCAGTATTGCCCACAGAGAAGAGGTCAGAGAGCCCACCTGCACCAAACTGCTGATGACCATGGGCAGCATGTTGAGAGGGAAGCGCAGGATGTTGAACAGGGCCAAGGAAACGAAGGCTTTCTGAGCATCCAGGATGTTCCGCTCATCCACTAGTACGTACACGGCGAACGTGGACAGCGCCACCTGCAGGGCAAGCCCATAGACATAACATTACAGATTTCCAGTTAGAAATCACAAAGACTGTTAACATAACATCCTCTGAAAACAACAGAAAAATGCACTCTCTCCATAAAGATTGATCCCGTATAATGCTGCTAACCCTGTAGCTTAGACTTCTACAAATGCATTCTGTGTAAGATAGTGATCAACATGTTACTGTTATTTCCAAATACCTGTGAAAAGCATAAAACAGCTCATTAATGTTGTACGGTTTGCATGTAACAAGACTATGCCCCAGCTGCCTGTGAAACTGTATGAATGAATTAATGAATATTTATTTGATGAATCCAAGATGGTGCTGAGGAAGGTAGCCATGGTTCTTTTATGTTCTCCCTCTGTGGTGTCTATGCTTGTGCTTTAATTGTGTTTCCACATGCTCTTACACCCGTGAAGAGCTACTGAACATCAGTTCAATCACCCCTACGGACTAGACAGTTTTTTCTTACAGCCGCGGATTTGGTCCATTTTTTGACCAAAAGAGTGAAATGCCGGCGGAAGGGAAAGCGTGCGGGGGCCTTTACCTGGCATATTCCTCTCAAACGTCCGCTCACTTCAAGATGGACGAGCTAGCGCTGCTGATGAGAAGGAACAAGGACTTTTCCTCGTCTTGCGTTTAGTGCTTCACAGAGACATGGCTGAACGCGAACGTCCCGGACAGCGCGCTACAACTGGAGGACTTTCAGCTCCTTCACGCAGATCGAGACTCGAGGCGCTCCGGCAAAGCAAAAGGCGGTGACGTTTGTTTCTACAAACAGCTGGTGCTCTGATGTGACGGTTATCTCCCAACATTGCTCTCCTGCTCTGGAACATCTCTTCATTAACTGTAAACCATTTTATTCACCGCGGGAAATAGTTTCTTTCATCTCGGCTGCAGTCTCCCTACCGCGGGCACAGACGTGCTCGAGGGTCAGTGCACACTCGCAGACCAGATCCTGCATGTGGAGCAGTCTTTTCCGGACTTTCTTGTTACCGTGCTTGGTGACTTTAACAAGGGGAACCTGAGCCAGGAATGATCCAAGTACAGACAGTTTATTAAATGCCCTACCAGAGAGGAGAACACGTTAGATCAGTTACACTACAATTAGCAACACATACCACGCTTTCCCCTGCGCTGCACCCTTCACTGTGAGCATCCAGTTCAATGAGGCGCGCATCATACCAACGCGCACCAACAATGATAAGCCCTGGTTCACTCCCAAACTCCGACAGCTGCGAGAGGAGAAAGAGGCCGCGCACAGGAGTCAGGACAGGACTCGCTACAGAGAGGCAAAGGACCGCTTCAGCAGGGAAAGCTAAATCTGCATATTCAGCCCGTCTACAACAACAATTCTCCTTTTGGAGCAGTGTAGCCCCCCATCACACAGTCTCTTCAAGGTAATGCCTTCAGGGAGGAGACTGCGGAATCCACAGGCCAGGTCCAGTCGACTGAAGAACAGTTTTATCCATCAGGCTGTCAGGAAAACTCCCTCCCTCCCCTGCCCTCTCTGTGCTTCCACCCCTCACTCCCCACCCCCCGCTGCACAACAAGGACGACATCTCAATTCATTGTCAAATTAATTGACAAAAAAAAATCTTTGAACTGAGGTTGTTTGACTGATCGTATATGACTGATTTTTGCACAAAAATAAGAAAGAAAAAAAAACATCTATTGCACAATTGACAAATCCTCCTGGCTCCACATCTGGAGATGGGTCCCCGGGCTGCCCCAGCAGCATGAAAGGATGGGTCAAATGCAGATCCCAAATTTCATTGTACAGTTGCACAATGACAATAAAGGCTGTAAAGCCGCCCTAAGCTAATCCATTTTCCGCCATGGAATTGTTGCATTCCGACATTGCATAGATTTAGCCGTGTCGGAGAGTCTCAGGACAGTGGACGCCCTTGGACTCGTCACCATCTGCTGCCGAAGCTTATTTGGACAGTACGTTTGCCTAGACACTTCATTTGCCTGAACATTACATTCATTGTTTTGTTTTATGGTATTAATGTCTGTGCAGTCCTGTGATATTGGGCTGTACAAAACGATTGATTGATTGATTGATTGATTGATTGGCTATCTTCGAAACAGCATGCTAACTCTGCACAAGTCAGGGTTTCCCGCAGCACTTTTTCTTTTCTTTTTTACCTTAAAATTAAAATAACTCTCAAAATGAATCTCAATTAAAACTCAAAATAGATGTTTTTCCCTCTTATTTTAAGTGTAAAATAAAATCATATTCCACTGGCAGATGTTTCACCAAGCAAATTAAAATACAAATATTCATGTAAAATAACAACATCTTTATTTTTGAGGAGCGGTAGCCGGTCTGAAACCAGACAGGTACAGGAGCATTGGGCTATGGCAAGGGTTTTGTGCACGTTTTGGGTTGATGGCAGAAACCCACCGAGACACAGGTAGAGCATGTGTTAAAGAATTCTGTATATAAAGTTAACATGAGTGTACATTTATCTTGAGTGAATGCAAGTTAATGTTGGTTGAAATGTGTGACCTATAAAACTGAAGTATTCTGTTGTACAGGAAAGTTCCTGTGCACTGAAGCTTGTCTTGGTGTTGAAGGCCAGATGTCTTCAAGGGATAAGGTTACAAAGGTGACTTGTCTGTTTGCTTATCTCAGTTTAGGTTTTGAAGAAGAACAAGGGAAGTAATAAAACTGTAAACTTATGTTTATGAGAGCCATTAAACCCCCCTTGCGAAGAAGGGGTGAAGAACAGTCACATGCAATTATTAATTGTTGTTTCAATAAAAGGCAAGGGCAGTCTGAGATCGGTGGGCGTCAATGTAGACTGGCGAGGCGACTGGTCGATTGCATTCTCCCTCTTGGCGCCAAGTATGATGAAAATCTCATGTCTGTCTTGTTTTTTGAGCGTTTTAAGGTTGCTTGTGTCAGAAATTATTCAACAGAATAATTTCCTGACAGCATGCAAACTTACCCATACGTTATGGTACCAAACTCTGCTGCCTTGCCACTAATAAATACTAAATAAATACAAAATCTGTTTATAATAATGAATAAAACTTCCTTCTAATCAGGTGAGGCAGTGGTGCCCCGCCTGGTGGTGTGGGGCTGTAACTCACCAGGAAAGGTGCGCAGATCCAGGTGAAGGTGGACATGGCTCCCAGGTAGGCAGCCTTCTTGAGCACACGCAGCTCGCTCTGGCGGATCTCTGACACTTTGTCCTGGAAGGCCAGCTCCCAAGCGTACAGCTTCAGCACCTTGATACCATTCAACATCTCGTTCATCAGCTTGATACGGCCGTCTTTGCTCTTCATCTGGGCCACCTACATCACACAAAGACATGTTACAGCTGGAAACATGGAGTAGAGCAGATTAAGCCCAGTTTTGTGTAGTTGTGTATTTTGTATAAATGTACTGACACTTTGTGACAGGAGTGACACATTTGCCACAAATGATGCTGACATGATGAGAATAATTCAAATACATAACTGGATATGGGTTTTTACATTTTCAAACATCAAATACAGGTCAAACTCAGAAAATTTGAATATATTAGAATAGTGTGAAATGTGAAACTAATATATGATATAGGCTCATTGCATGCAAAGTGACATATGTCAAGCCTTTGTTTGTTATAATTTTGATGATTTTGGCTTACAGCTTGTAAAACTCAAAATTCAGAATCTCAGAAAATTAGAATATTACCTGAAATAAATAAATCAATACAAAAATGATTTTAAACAGAGAAATGTGTTCCCTCAAAAAACTATAATCATGCATGTACTTAGTACTTGGTTTGGGCCTTTTGCTTGAATGACTGCCTTAATGTGGTTGCGTGGCATGGATGCTCTCAGCCTGTGGCACTGCTGAGGTGTTGTGGAAGACCAGGATGCTTCAATAGCTCCTTAAGCTCCTCTGTATTGTTCGGTCTCATGTCTCTCATCTTTCTTTTGGCAAAGCCCCATAAACTCTCTCTGGGGTTCAGTTCAGGTAAGTTTGCTGGCCAATAAAGCACCGTAATCTGATGGTCATTGAACCAGGTTTTGGTACTTTTTGCAGTGTGGGCAGGTGCCAAGTCCTGCTGGAAAATGAAGTCAGCGTCTTCATAAAGCTTGTCTGCTGAAGGAAACATGAAGTCTCTAAAATCTCCTGGTAGACGGTTGTGTTGACTGTACTTAATAAAGCACAGTGGACCAACACCAGCAGAAGACTTGGCTCCCCAAATCATCACAGAATGTGGAAACTTCACACTGGCATTCAAGCATCTTGGCTTGTGTGCTTCTCCTTTCGTCCTCCTTGGTTTCCAAATGAGATGCAAACTTTGCTCTCATCAGAAAAGAGAACTTTGGACCACTGAGCAACAGACCAGGTCTTTCGTTCTTTAGCCCACACAAGATGATTCTGACGTTGTTTGTAGTTCAGGAGCGGCTTAACCAGAGGATTATGACATCTGAAGTCCATGTCCAGGATCCGTCTGTGTGTGGAGGCTCCTGATGCACAGACTCCAGCCTCAGTCCACTCCTTGTGAAGGTCCCCCACACTTTTGAATGGCCTTTTCCTGACAATCCTCTCCAGACTGTGCTCATCCCTGTGGCTTGTGCACCTTTTTCTTCCACACTTTTTGTAACAGTAGGCGCCATCTGTTTAGTATTACTCCGCCCGTCAGCTGGGGTTGCCGTATAAAAAGGCACAGCCTACCTGCGTTGGACCTCTGACCCCTTGTTCTTCCGTCCGTCTGCCTGGTGTGGAGGTGGTGTAGTCTCGGGCTCTCATCAGCAGGTAAAAACAAATTCCCGTAGTGAAACTTATCCATCTAAATTGTTAGCCCTAATCCAAGCCATGTGTTTGGTGCAGCTATGGGTCTGGGGTGCGCTTCAGGAGCAATGCTAGATGGCGGTGCTGTAGGTGGGAGGTGTGGTTCCCCACGGGGACGTCATGCATACCGCTTTTGGATCGGTCATCCAAAAGCGGTATGTGCGCTGTAAAAGTAAATGTAAACCAGCGTAGGTTTAGAGGCTAACACTTTTATGCATCTTTAGGAAACAAAATTCATCTACTTGGAAGCTGCACAACAACACAACCATTGCTGCTTTGTGGATCCTGAATCTACTGTCAATGAGTGCTGCTGAGAGATGTGTCTGTGCGAACCTGTGGCGATGAGGAAACGTGATAAGCGGTTACTGACAATCTGGACGATTGCCAACTGTGCTTGTTTGAAAAACGAAACGAAACTGGAAAAACTGAAACTTAACTTATTAATCATGAAATATATTACATAAAACTATTGGAACTTCCACTTAAAGGGATACTTCGGGACTTTTGACATAGGGCCTCATTTCCTAGTTATCCAGAGTGTTGTTGATGTCTGGAGATATTTTTTTCTTAAATTCATGCAGTTCTTATATTTGAAGAGTCTAGTTGCGCTAGCCTAGAGCAAGGCTAAAGCAGTTCTATGGTATCAGTTAACCTGCATTAAAAACAGTCTGACCCACTCCACAGTGCACCTGAGGTAAATCACTTATAACACCAGACTAACCATATAAATGTATGTGTTGATAGAATAATTTTTGAAATATAACTGTATCACATGAATTACCGCATTTTGAGGGACTATTTTCTCGCAGATCACTCCGCCGCTGCCTTAGCTTACAGCCACGAAGCTGATGCTGCTCAAATATAAGTTATTTTAAATGCAAAATGGTTAAAATTATTCTATTAACACATACATTTATATGGTTAGTCTGGTGTTATAAGTGATTTACCTCAGGTGCACTGTGGAGTGGGTCAGACTGTTTTTAATGCAGGCTAACTGTTACCATAGAAATGCTTTAGCCTTGCTCTAACCTAGCGCAACTAGACTCTTCAAATATAAGAACTGCATGAATTTAAGAAAAAATATCTCCAGACATCAACAACACTCTGGATAACTAGGAAATGAGGCCCTATGTCAAAAATCCCGAAGTATCCCTTTAACTTTCCATTAATGTCCTTTGATACAGAACTTTGAGAACAACCAACTTCTTTTGCTATGACCTTTTGAGGCTTTGTCAATGATGGTTTTCTGCACCACTGTCAGGTCAGCAGTCTGAACCCATGATGGTGAATTCTGCTGAACCACTGAGAGACCATCATGGACCCTTTACAGGTGTTTTGGATTCATTAGCTGATGAAAGGAGACACTTTGAGCTTCAATATAGTCCCATTTCACAATATTCTAATCTTCTGGGATTTTGAATTTGGGGTTTTTACAAACTGTAAGCCATAATCATCAAAATTATGACAAAGGCTTGACATATCTCATTTTGCATGCAATGAGTTTATGCCATATATTAGTTTCACATTTTCAGTTAATAAATAAATGAACTTTTTCCCGATATTCTAATCTTCCGAGTTTCACCTGCATTTGACGAGATAAACTAGTAAAACTTGATAATTAGATTTTGGTCGTATTAAATGTATAGCCAGCTAAAAGGGCACGGATGCAGTAGTGGGCCCCAGAAATGTGGTGCCCTGCTATGTAATGATGTACATAGTACATACATGATCATAGCCTCATCTGTAGGTCAAGCATAATGGTAATAAAATAATATGGCTCATTTATTCATGTACCTGGTAGGTTTTGGTTTTCATGGCGATGAAGGCATTGACTGGAACCATCAGGAGCATGACAGCCACTCCAGCCAGCACCGAGGGCCCCAGGGTCTGCACAGAGAGGCAACAGATGTTTTAAATGACATATGGACACCTTCTAAAGCAGGCGTCTCAGACACACGGCCCGCGAGATATTTTTTTGTGGCCCGCGAGATGATTTCTTATTTATATTACATGCGGCCCGCCGGTAAATTGCATTAAACACGTTAGAACTACATTTCCCATGAGGCACCGTGCAGTAGCGCCAATGCTGGTGCGGACGTGAGAATGACCACTGTCAGAGCGTGAGGGAGAAACTTTAGTTGTTTAGCTAAACATGTGCAGGAAAAGTTGCAGCACTGCAGCATGACAATAAGCACCTTTACCATCTTTACCTTTATGACTTTGCAAAGCGAAAACATCGTAATTAGTGTTTAAAAGCGTCACAACAGTAAAGTGAGGAGCCTTTTCTCTCCATCTCTCTCTCAGAGCAACATTATCATGGCATTAATTTAATCTTTATTTGGGACACATGTGTGAACACATGATCCATAGTTACATTAAAATAGAGAATATGGAAATGTATAAAAATACTGCAAATAATTACAGCAACATTGATGGTAAAAATATTCATCCATTCTCTAACTGTAGGTCACAAAAGGCCTGAGGCCACTGACTCCACATTATTTACATGAGGTGAAGCTTATTGCTAGTGCTCATTATCAGCTCCAGTCCCTGGTTGGGCCTTTACACTAAATTAAAATGACATTTGAATTACATTTTGCATTTCTTTCTAAATAGGCCAACAGACAGAAACTGGACCTGACTCCTGAAAGATCATTCACTGATGCCCTGAACCAATTTACCTGAACCAAAATGAGATTAATTACAAAACACTAATTGTTCAAGTCTGTCATTTCTAATTTAGAAGCTCATGGTTGGCCGATTGGAAACCTCTGGAAGCTTACAAATGTGCAGGCAGATAATGTACAGTCTATTTTAAAGTATATTACAGCAAACAATAAAAAGTTGCTAAATCATAATTGACTTAATAAAAAAGGCTTCGTCTGTTGCGGCCCCGACCAACCCCGGTTTCCATTTGTGGCCCCCAGTCCAAATGAGTTCGAGACCCCTGTTCCAAAGGTATTTACCGGACATATACATTATATTAAGTTGTACTACAAAAACAAGGTTATGGTGTCCAAAAGTATGATGATCTGCAGACTTGCAGTGGTCTAAGTATGAAAACATGTAGGCCAGGACTGTACAACTCTAAAATGGTAGACCAAGCCCTGAACATGTAGTTGATAACTATTTCTAAACTTGTTGGATGCATTAAATAGACATTAAAAGGCGCAGATTGTGATTAGAGGGGTTCAAAAGAGGTCAAGAACGGCGGTAAGTTGATTTTAGGGTTGGGACGATGGACGATATCATCGTCCATCGTGATGGACGACGAACATCACGATGGAGAGCCACCATCGTGATGCCACGCCCCCTCCTGTCAGAAACATGCGCTGATCTTCTGTGGGCCTTGTAAACCTACACACTTGCCTGGGATTGCACTGTAAATTAAATCTCGAATATAGCTAATATGCACGCTAGTTTAAGTAGCCTACCAGAAGCCCGAAGACCTGATGTGTTAGCCGTAATGATTAAAATAAAGATGCAGCGCCGCTCTCTGACGCGCGGGGCTCTCTCTCTCTAAAAGCAGCTACTGTTTAACACCGCGTGGTTCCGCTTTGCTTTTCGTACGGAAACTAAACTGTTTTAAAATGCCGCGATGGATCTCACATCAGAGCTGAGAGCGCATGGGTTTGGATGTTCTCACGAAGGACGGGGAGAGGAGAGAAAGGGTCGCAGAGGTACGAGGCTAGAGCACATGAACCGGGCGGTGCGTGGAGCAGCTTCGTTTTTGAAGCTCCGACGCAAACTTCTAAATATTGTCCCGTTCACCCACTGTTTCTTAAACATTACGTTAAAACTGAGCAAATGCAATAATAAGCTCCCATTTACATTTGTATTAGTGTGATAAGAGCCTTGATGATGCTCTGAATAAGTCGTTCTCCTCTGAGACTTTTACGCACTTCTGTTGCAAATTGGTGTTCCATGACTCTGTTCAGATCATGTTTAGATACATTAACCCTGCAATCTCACTTTTTTTCCACACACACTTCCCCACACACACACACTTCCCACACTTCCCACACACACACACTTCCCCACACTTCCCCACACACACACCACTTCCACACCACACTTACACACCACACTTCCCCACACACACACACTTCCCCCACACACACCCACACACACACCCACACACACACACCCACACCACACCACACACACACCACTTCCCCACACACACACACACACCCCACACACACACACATTCCACCACACACACACACACTTCCCCACACACCACACACAACACACACACAACACCACACACACACACACACACACCACACACACACCAATTTGAGCAGGTGTGTTTTCAGAACTGATTTGTAATGACCAATATCATCAGCTGTTTGTATGTGTGAAGGGAGTGAGTTCCAGGACACAGAAGGCTCTGTCTCCCATGGTCCGCAACCTGGTGTGGGGAACGGTGAGTTGGACTGAGGATGAGGAGCGAAGCGACCGAGACGGAGTGTAAGTGTGGATGAGGTCAGACAGGTACTGAGGGGACAGGGAGTGGAGGGATTTGTAGGTAAGGAGAAGGATTTTGTACTGAATGCGATATGTCACAGGAAGCCAGTGTAGATGGATGAGAGTGGGAGTGATGTGTTGCCAGGGCTTGACGTGAGTCAGACCCTTGGCGGCAGAGTTTGGATGTATTGGAGCCTGTCCAGGAGCTTTTGAGGGATCCCGGACAGGAATCCAGTCGTGAGGTTATGAAGGCGTGAATGAGTGTTTCTGCTACTGAGTCCGGAAGTGAGTGGCGGAGGCGTGAGATGTTCCTGAGGTGGAAAAGGCCGACTTTGTTATTGAGCGTATGTGTGGTTCAAAGGAAAGGGTGGAATCCAGGATCACACCCAGGTTGCGGACCGATGGGGACGGGCAGATGTTGTTTCCATCAATGGTGAGCACCAGATCCCAACCTTCCGGAGCAGTTGTCTGGTAGCCACAACCATGAGCTCTGTCTTGTCAGTGTTTAATTGAAGAAAGTTGGATGTAAGCCAGGTCCGGAGTTCTGCAAGGCAGAGGGAGAGGGACTGAGGAGGAAGCTGGGCAGTGGGTTTGGAGGAAATATATAACTGTGTGTCATCGGCATATGAGTGAAAATTGAGTCCATATTTCCGTATGATCTGTCCCAGTGGAAGCATGTAAATGGTGAAGAGAAGTGGTCCAAGAACTGATCCTTGTGGTACACCTTGATGAACAGGGGATGATGGAGAGCGGGAACCAGTAATTGAGATAAACTGTTGTCTGTTGGTGAGATATGACTGAAACCAGGAGAGAGCAGTCCCAGAGAGACCAATGTATTTGGAGAGGCGGTCAAGGAGAATGGAGTGAGAAACTGTATCAAATGCGGCAGATAGATCAAGGAGGATAAGTATGGTAATTTGTCCGGAGTCAGCAGCAAGGAGGAGGTCGTTTGTTATCTTGATAAGGGCTGTTTCAGTACTGTGATGTTGTCGGAAACCTGATTGAAACGGTTCAAAGAGCTCATGGTTGGACATATGTTGTTGGATTTGACCAGCAACTGCTTTCTCCAGGATCTTACTTAGAAAAGGAAGGTTGGAGATCGGCCGATAGTTGGAGAGCTCTTCCATGTCCAGGCCTCTTTTCTTGAGGATTGGTGTGACAGCAGCCCTCTTAAGAGAAGGAGTAACTGTGCCAGAAGCAAAGGAGCTGTTAATGATATGTGCAATGGGTTGACTCAAAGTGGAGGTGCAAGCTTTAACCAGAAATGTTGGCATTGGATCAAGGAGGATGTGGATGCTTTAGCCTGTTGAATTTGTTTTGTAACCCAGTGATGGTCTACTGGTGTAAAGGCCACAAATGTACTGGCAGATGGTAAAATGGGAGGTTGTACCGATTGTGCGGGAATGATAGCTGGTAACTGACTATAGATGGTTTGGATTTTAAATTGGAAAAAGTCTTGGAATTTGCAGCAGAGGTCAGTGGAGGCTGGAATTTGAGGCGCATCCAGTGGAGACAGGAGTCGATTTATTGTAGAGAAAAGGAGTCTAGGGTTGTGTTGTTGCCGGGTGATTATGGTTGAATAGTGTGCCGTTTTAGCTTTGGAGAGTTTCTCTTTGTAGACAGTTACATGGTCCTTATAAGCTAGTTGGTGCACAGTAAGGCCGGATTGTCGAAATTTTCTTTCAAGTTGTCTGCATTTGTTCTTTAGAGTGCGGAGTTCCTGTGTAAACCAAGGAGAGGATGTGCGATAAGTGACTGATCGTGTTTTCAGTGGTGCCAACTTGTCAAATGTTGAGGACAGAGTGCTGTTGTAGTGGTTAACCAGCTCCTCAATGTTTGCAGAGTGGTCTGGGGAAGGTACCAAGGCATACTGATCCTGTAAAACGGTGGTATTAACACATTTGGTGTCTCTGTATGAGATAGTTCTATGATTTTTCAATTTTTGAGGTGGAGTAGGGATAGTGAAAGAGATGGCAAAATGATCAGAGAGGGCCAAGTCTCTGACTTCCAGTTGTTGTGGGCTAATCCCTGTTGAGCAGACTAAATCTAATGTGTGGCCTTTGATATGGGTGGGATCCTGAACATGCTGTATGAAGGACACATTTTCTAATGTCGTTAGGAATTCTAAAGCAAATGGATTTCCCGTATCCACATGGATGTTAAAATCCCTAAAAGTAGCACAGAGCGCGCTGTGGCACAGAGGGTTGTGAGGAGTTCAGTGAGTTCAGAGATGAATGAATTGGAAGCTTTAGGGGGACGGTAATTAGGATAACCAGAAGCGGAGTATGGCCAGTGAGTTGGAATGCCAAGTACTCAAACGTTGTTATGGATGATTTGAGAGTAGTTTAGTTGCATATTCACTTTGTAGATTACTGCGATACCTCCACCACGACTGTAGTGCGGGGTTTATGAAGGTACAAATATCCGGGAGGAGTGGTCTGGTTAAGTGTTAGAAATTCATTATTGCCTTGCCACTGTCAAACAAATAAGTCAATCTTATTTTCAATGATGATATCTTGGATTTGAAAAGCCTTGTTATTGAGAGAGCGCGTGTTAAATAACCAAAATAAAGTGTCAGTTCTGTTACATGGAGAAGACTGCGCAGTGGGAGATTTGGCCAATGGAATAAGGTTCTGATGGCCCACATGTCGTTTATTGTGATGACGCCAGCGCCGGTGAGGCGCAACGTGACTGCCAAGGGTGGGGATGAAACTATCAGAGTAAACAAACGATCTACGCGAGCCTCTATGGTTGTATTTGGGGCGGCGAAGCAACTCGTTTCTCTTCAGGATGTCAATACATGTAACCTGGGTATGATTTAGATTTAGACTGTGGAGTTCTACAGAAGAATATTTCCTACTCACTGCGGCGACCATAAATGAGCAGAAAACCCTACCATGGATGCTATTGGTCATGCTAGATATGGGTCCCTTTCGAAGTCGGAGACCATTGAGAACTGTAAATGAATGCCAGCAGAGGAGCACGATAGCGCACCAGCGGTAAATCCACAGTACAGCCATATAGAGATGGCAAGAAGATGTTATCCGGGACAGGACGCCGAGGTGGAAGGTGCGCGCACTCTCCAGGGGGCTTGGCTAGTCAGTGCGAGGTGCCGTGGATAGCTTGCTGGCTAAGCCGTAGCACTGTCGCGCTGAATCTGACAAATGTTGAAAGTTTAGCCACCATCCAGTGGTTGTGGATGTAGCAAGTGTCAATCTGAGGATGTGTCAGGTAATCCAGGAAGACACACGATGCAGTAGCAGCAGCTGAGTCCCCAAAAGGAGACACGGAATACGCGGGATCCAGTGCAGTTCGGTGAGTGATTGTAATCCAGGCCAAGCAACATCAGATTGTTGCTAGCCTACTCATCCATGAAACATTTTGTGTAACTTAGTACCCGTCCAAAAACAAACCAGTCCAAAAACACACAAAATTTCCGGAGGGAGAAGCGGCGACATACACGCCAGCGTCCTCTCCAACTTCCGGATTTGTAAAGTGCATTTTAACATCAATAAAATGCAGCTATATATAGGCTATGTAAATGTCTTTAAAGGTCCTATATCATGCAAAATCGACTTTTTGGAGCTTTTAGCCATGTTGTTATGCTATTTCCTTATCAAAAACACCCCCAGAGCGGTTTTTGGCTTCATTCACGCAGTTCTAAGTAATCCTCCTGAATCCTGCTCTCTGAGCAGCTGCTCCACCTCTCCTGGTAAACGACTGAGCTGTTCAGTTGTGTCGTCACAGCGGAACGGAAGTGCTCTACGTCTGTAATGTAATGCCTTACGGCCTGATTTTTATTTATAAAACAGCTTTTTTTTTTTTTTTTTTTTTTTTTGAAAAAAAAAAAAAAACAGCAACCCTCCGAAGCGTCTGTGCTGTCCACGACGCTAATCAAGCGCACCCACGGCTGGAGGAGCCATGGATCCGAGCATAAGTGTTGTTTTTGAAGACTGAGCTCTTTCTAACCTACTCTGGACACCGCCTGTTCTTTTTTCTTACCGATAATGCCACGGATGTGCGTTTGGCTACGAGAGGAACAGGACTATTCAACCTTCCTAAAGAAGAGTGCACTCGCCAGAAGTTGGAATTTCTTTCCGGGATTAAGCTAGCTAATATATCAACCAACCTGATGGATGCTTGGTGAACCTTGGCCAGAATCAAAGTGGATTAACTTTTATAACTTTTATAACCAACGCGATCTCATGGGAGTCCAAACTGAGCGGTGAGTCAATCAAAACGCATGTTAGCGTGTGTGTTAGCATGTGTGTTAGCCATTTATGAAACTGCTTTGCACATGTCAACTCCTTATAACTGCATTATGTGAAGTAACTTCACTTTTTGCAGCTATATTTATATTTATAATACTGCAAATGTGGAATGAGCAGAGAGAGGGGCGGAGTTAACTGAATCGAAGCGTCTTATCTTCCGGGTAGGGAAAATACCCCCCAAAAATACTTATATTTCTCTCAAAAATGAGTACTCCATAGTGATAGAGGTACAATATATCATATATATGCCTATACTTTACTTTGGAATGGCTAAATAGCATGATACAGATCCTTTAAAAAATGCTTATAATGAGTGATGGACGATATCATCGTCCATCACGATGGTTCACTGTAAACATCGTCAACTGCCAATTAAGGGAACATCGCCCAACCCTAGTTGATTTGTACCTGGACACCCCTTGGCCACTCCACTGATGTTTAAAGAATTAAAATAATGTGCAGCCGTACCTCCCAGAGAAAGTAAAGAGCCAGCACCACCTGCAGCGGGGCGGACCAGATCATGTTGATGTAGGCGCTGAGGTCCATGAAGCGCTGGGCGTCAACTGACATCAGGTTCACAATCTCTCCCACGGTGGAGGAGCGGCGTGCAGCGTTACTGATCACCAGAGCCTACCAAAGCAAACAAACATGATTCACATGTTTTTGGAATCCCAGAACAGAACGAGTGTTGTCTTCTTCAATGCCCCAACAAATCACTTTAGAGTAGATATATGCATATATGGAACCTCATATAAAATAATGGAAATACTGGAGATAATAATACATATGTGACCCGCTGTGGGAACCAGGGACACATGTCTGCAGCTCGACTTTCGAGAAAAACGCGAGAGAAGGTTTTTGTTTTAAATCGGTGATTTTCACTTTTTTGCAGAATCGTTCAGTTGAAGTTACAAAGAAGCCTCTCTATGTTTAAGCTAGCAATATTGGTATATCCAAAAGTGTAAACTTTTAGGTTCAAACCGCCTTGATTTGAGAGATTTCGGAGCATGCTGTAGGGGCGTGACTTTGTCTGTGTGGCTTCATGACTATGCAACGCTTCCCCGTGTGTGGCTCTCAGAGGCTGCCGCAACTTACGCTGGAAAATGGATTTACCACGAGTTTGCTGAGCAGAACGCGCGCAAAGGTTACCTGAGTGAAAGTTTTTTTTTTTTTTTTTTTTTTATCGCTGGTGGCTGCTGTGTTAATGGTTGTTTGATGAGGTTTGTTGAGGGGAGTTACTGCCCTCTTCAACTAGCCCGCTCTACACCCTGGCTCTTTAATGCACCTCACTATGCAGGGCTTACATCACACTTCACAAATAACTCAATTAAACAAATATAATAATAATGATAATTAAACCCAAATTAAATTATATTGAGGATGGTAATGACAACTGGGAAGTAGCAAGATCTCAGAATATAATATGTATTAATGCACCTTTATAACATCAAAGTAGCACATTCTTTGTTCTTTATTTTACTGTTGTTTTTATTTTGTTCTGGTTCATCATTTATTGTTACTTTGCCCTATGTTCCTTTGTTTATGATTTGCTACCTTGTAAATATTAAATGTAATGTTATTATTTTTATTTTGGGGTGGGCGCTTATAAGCCTTTGGCTTCAGCCCACTCCCTTTGAGCAGGTTAACTGCTCAAACAAATAAATAAATTAAACTAAACTAAATGAGGCTATCGTTGTGCTGTTGTAAGCTAACGTGGTGTGTTAGCATGGGACACAGGCATGTAGTTCACGAGGAATTAACCTGCTATTTACACAAAACCAAGATCTCTACAAACTTAAACTACTCCATCCTTTCAGCCACTTCTTATTTGAGAGAGATCTGCTTCATATTTTCAGTTTTATTTGTCAGATACAGTTACGCTGGGGTTGTGCAGCTGCATATTATGCAGAGCAGCGGTAGAGGAGCGGCTCCTTCAGTGGAGACCGTAGGGGAGGGGCTCCTTCAGTGGAGACCGTGGGGAGGGGCTCCTTCAGTGGAGACCGTAAAGGAGCGGCTCTTCAGTGGAGACCGTAGGAGAGGGGCTCCTTCAGTGGAGACCGTAGGGGAGCGGCTCCTTCAGTGGAGACCGTAGGGGAGGGGCTCCTTCAATGGAGCGCTCCTTCAGTGGAGACCGTAGGGGAGGGGCTCCTTCAGTGGAGACCATGGGGAGGGGCTCCTTCAGTGGAGACCGTAGGGGAGCGGCTCCTTCAGTGGAGACCGTGGGGAGGGCTCCTTCAGTGGAGACCGTAGGGGAGGGGCTCCTTCAGTGGAGACCGTAGGGGAGCGGCTCCTTCAGTGGAGACCGTAGGGGAGGGGCTCCTTCAGTGGAGCGGCTCCTTCAGTGGAGACCGTAGGGGAGGGGCTCCTTCAGTGGAGCGGCTCCTTCAGTGGAGACCGTAGGGGAGCGGCACCTTCAGTGGAGACCGTAAAGGAGGGGCTCCTTCAGTGGAGACCGTAGGGGAGGGCTCCTTCAGTGGAGACCGTAGGGGAGTGGCTCCTTCAGAGGAGACCGTAGGGGAGGGGCTCCTTCAGTGGAGACCGTAGGTGAGCGGCTCCTTCAGAGGAGACCGTAGGGGAGCAGCTCCTTCAGTGGAGACCATAGGGGAGTGGCTATCCACTTGATGAGGTGTGAATGCCACCTAAGAAGCAGAGTAAGTTGTCTTTGAACCGAATGATGGGGGCTTACCTTCCTGTAGACGGCCCCGATAATAGCGCTCCTCACTCTCATGCCGGACACGAAGCACACGTGGAAGTACTGCTGCAGGATGAGCGACTGGAAACAGGTGCACACGAACAGCAGCCCAGTGTAGAAGAAGCCATGCCACGATGGGCTGTCAGGGCTGTTGATGAAGCTGATGAGGAGCCTGCGCAGAACACAAAAACACTCAAACCTCCACATAGTTTTCAGGTGCTCGTCATATAAATAGAATATCATGAAAAAGTTGATTCAGTAATTCCATTCAAAATTTAAACTTGTATTTTATATCCATTCATTCCACACAGGCTATATTTCAAGTGTTTATTCCTTTTATTTTGATGTTTATAACTGAAAACTAATGAAAACCCCAAATCAGTATCTCAGAAAATCAGAATATTGTGAAAAGGTTCAATATTGACGACACCCAGTGCCACACTCTGATCAGATAGTTTCAAGTTTATTTCAGAAATTAATGCCTGCAGTCAAAGACTGAATATCAGCAAGAAATTACAATGAAAACATTATTAGTAAAAACACTTTCGTAACATTTTCTTAAGATAAGATCAGATCACCCTTTCAAGTCCTTATTGTACAACCTCACTGCTGTTAGCAGCACAGATTGTCCAAATCTTCCTGTGCGGTACTTGTACTCCAAGATGTTATTTCCACTGCGCAGATTTCTTTGAGACTTTTGACCTCTAGTTTTTGGCAGCAGTTAGTAGTGGGTAGTGGGTGTCCACTGTGTCCGCTGTGGCCCATCTCACTGACCAGCTTCACAGCAGCCTTCTCTCTCCTGCTCTGCAGTGTGGGTACCTCAGGTGTGGATCCTCCTCTAGAGATGATCTTCAGAGTTCTCTTTTGCACTCTCTCCAGCTGTGCAGCCTGGCCATTGTTGCACCCCACTAAGATGACACCACCATACTCTAAGCATGGTCTCCTGAGTGTTGTGTAGATGGTCAGTGTTGTGCCAGGCCCTGTCTTGCCAAGACAGTCAGGAAATGAAGGCGCTTGGAGGCTTTCCTCACCACCATTTGTTCAATATGTGAGTCCCCACTGAGGTCTGAATCGAGAGGGAAGCCCAGGTATTTGGTGGTTGCACCAACTGGGACCTCCTTTCCGCCCAGGACCAGAGGAGGAGGCTGCGGCAGATTTTTTGTGAAGCAAATCCGGAGCTCCACAGATTTGTCTCCATTTAACTGGATGCTGTTTTATTTTGCCCATTTATCCAGCTGCTGCGCTTCCAGGGCCATGGTTTTGTCGCTCTCAACTTTATTGAGAGGAACGGCCCTTGACAGCCCGATGTCATCTGCATATCCTATGTCCAAGGTGTCCATGAGGAGTGTCTCACGGGTGGACATGTACAGAAGGATCAAATAAGGAGAGATAACCCCTCCTTGTGGAACTCCAGGTGTGACCTCTGTCCATGCGCTGTGGACACCGTTGGCCACCACCCTTTGTACTCTTACAGTGAGGTGACTGATCAGACACAGGCCAATACTCTGGGGCATAGCTCCAAGTTGGTCAGTGTGAGTATTAACCTGTTATGATCCACTCGGTCGAATGCTTTTGATATATCAGCTAGAAGGACCCTGGCCATTGTAGGTTGTTTACCATCAACAGCCACTGTCCAGGAGTGTACGGCCTGAACAAGGGCTCCCATTGGCCTTGGGAAGGTAGGCATGCTGGTTTTTACATTGGGACAACACAGTTGGCATAGTTTTCGTGGCTATACATTTTTCCAGTATTTTCCCCACACAAGATGTAAGTGACACAGGCCTGCAGTTGTTAATAGCACTGGATGCTTGAGTTTTCTGTATGGGAATCACATTAGATGCTTTCCAGGCCATTGGAACTTTTCCAGTTGCATAGGATTTATTTACAATGTGTGTGATGACAGGGGCCAGATCTTCAGCATTGTCCTTCAGCAGCCATGGTGGAATTCCATCAGGTCCACAGGATTTAGCTTTTTAAGAGCTTGTTTGAGTAGCCCTATACTGCAAAGTTCCTCATCTCCGCTGACGTGTGGCAGTGGAAGGGCCAATGGGGGAGTTGAACTGGTCCCTACCTTTACAAAATGTTGGTTTAGGGTCTCTGCTACCATTTCCTCCGTTACGCCGTCAATTCGGATTCTTGGCTGTGACGTCTTCCTTCGTCCAAGTTCTTTATTGACATAGTCCTACCATTGGATTTTGCTTTTTAATTGTTCCACTTTCCTCTTATAGTGTCTTTTCTTTGCATCTCTCACAAGTCTCTGCACGTTGTTCCTGATTTTCTTCTACTCGTTAGTCTTACCCCATTTATTATAGATTTTCAGCCTTCTTTGAATAACAGATTTAATTTGATCTGACATCCAGGGCTTATCCAGTTCGAAGGTCTTTTCAAGGGCATGCACACATCTAAAGCAGTTTGAATTGTGTTTTTAAACAATTCCACCTTAACATCTATATCCTCTGCTTTGTAAACTGGTGTCCAGTCCGTGTATAATTAAGATTTAATTATACATCAATTATATATCTTTTTAATTACGATAATTAACTCAACACACCTCAAAGGCCTTTAAATGGTCTCTCAGTAGTTCTGTAGGCTACACAATCATGGGGATGACTGCTGACTTGACAGTTGTCCAAAAGACGACCATTGACATCTTGCACAAGGAGGGCATGACACAAAAGGTCATTGCTAAAGAGGCTGGCTGTTCACAGAGCTCTGTGTCCAAGCACATTAATAGAGGGGCCAAGGGAAGGAAAAGATGTGGTAGAAAAAAAGTGTACAAGCAAAAGGGATAACCGCGCCCTGGAGAGGATTGTGAAACAAAAACTATTCAAAAATGTGGCGGAGATTCACAAAGAGTGGACTGCAGCTGGAGTCAGTGCTTCAATAACCACCACGCACGACGGACGCAAATTAGCCCAAGGCTACAATCCGTGTGGCTTGTTTACATGCATAAGACCCATGTATGTTCATTAACATGCACTGTCCCGACCAAATAAACCAATAAATAAAGGGTCAGAAGCGTCTCGTCTGGGCTAAAGACAAAAAGGACTGGACTGCTGCTGAGTGCTCCAAAGTTATGTTCTCTGATTAAAGTCAATGTTGCATTTCCTTTGGAAATCAAGGTCCCAGAGTCTGGAGGAAGAGAGGAGAGGCACAGAATCCACGTTGCTTGAAGTCCAGTGTAAAGTCTCCACAGTCAGTGATGGTTTGGGGTGCCATGTCATCTACTTGTGTTGGTCCACTGTGTTTTCTGAGGTCCAGGGTCAATGCAGCCGTCTACCAGCAAGTTTTAGAGCGCTTCATGCTTCTTGCTTCCGACCAACTTTATGGAGATGCAGATTTCATTTCCCAACAGGACTTGGCATCTGCACACAGTGCCAAAGCTACCAGTACCTGGTTTAAGGACCATGGTGTCCCTGTTCTTGATTGGCCAGCAAACTCGCCTGACCTTAACCCCATGGTATTATGAAGAGGAAGATGCGATACGCCAGACCCAACAATGCAGAAGAGCTGAAGGCCACCTGAGCAACCTGGGCTCTCAAAACCCCTGAGCAGTGCCACAGACTGATCGACTCCATGCCACGCCGCATTGCTGCAGTAATTCAGGCAAAAGGAGCCCCAACTAAGTATTGAGTACAGCACTCAATAATAGTTGGGGCTCATACTTTCCAGTTGGCCAACATTTCTAAAAAACTTTGTTTGTATTGGTCTAAGTAATATTCTAATTTTCAGAGATACTGAATTTGGGGTTTTCATTAGTTTTCAGTTATAAACATCAAAATTAAATAAATAAACACTTGAAATATATCAGTCTGTGTGTAATGAATGGATATAAAATACAAGTTTAATTTTTTGAATGGAATTACTTTAATTTAAATCAACTTTTTCATGATATTCTAATTATATGACGAGCACCTGTACATTATTGTTGTTAAACTGAAATCAAATTTTTTTTATAAGGTTCTTGGCTTGTCATACATAGAAGATGGGGCCCTGTTCCGGAGGCACACCATTTGAGAAAAACGGCTTCAAACCTTGACTAAACTGCATGGAATTAAAGCAGCTCAACTAGCTAAAGCCCCCAAAATAAGACAGGACTGAAGTGCCCTATATGTAGCACAGTCTGAGAACCATAGGCCTTCATAATCCAATGGGAAGGCCTCCTCACCGTAGAATTAGCGGCCCCACAAACATGAGCACGTCGTGGATGATCTTGTAGAGGCCAGAGATGAGGAAGTACGGTCCGAAGGTCAGGCACAGAGCCCAGAGCAGGGAGGGCTCTTTGCTCTGTTGTGGGCCCTTCACAATCAGGATCTCCGCCTCGTCGGCCCCTGACGCCCCTTTGGCCTCCGTCTGCTGAGCTTTCTTTGGAGAATACATGAACTTGGTCTGCTGATCCGCCCGGGAAGCAGATGATAGTCTAGGCAGGACCACATAAAGCCACAGTTCACAGATTAACATATCCAAGCATTTAGAAAAAAATTATTGTGTAGGTTCAAGACTGATTTTTAACTAAATCAGGAAGCGGTGAGCCCCCAACTAAAGAGTAACTGTCCCAGATGGTATGAACTAGCAGGTAGTGTGATTATACAAGCAGTTTGCTTTTAAAGCTACTTAGTTCACGGTGAGCTCCTGCATGAGTATCATAATCCCAGACAGGGACCACTTCAATGTTCTTAAAGCGTGGCTTTGTGCGATCGGCTGCCAAGACCTTCAGCAGCATTAGAAAGCCTCTCTTCCATTCCACAGCACTAACCTCTTGGCCTTCTGCCGCTGCCGGTTCCAGCGCTGGACCAGCCCTGGGACCACGCGGTGGGAGCGGTTCTCTGGGTGTAGAGACCAAAGGTCGCTTTCCACCAGCGGCCGCTTGAAGCCCGTCACCATCATTCTGTTTCAGAACAAAAGAGATATTAATATTGACTTGACTTCTTAATGTGGGTGTATGTATGTGGGTGTGCTTACCGACTAATCCACCAGAAGGTTATTCTGGAGAGGAAGGACGCTCCTGACTCTGGGCAGGGATTCTGAGTGTAGAAGCCACAACAGATCACAGGAATATCAGTCCTCTAAAGCATGTGTCATTCATGACTTAAGACACTAATTCATACTTCGTTATGATTCACAGGGCACAAAAACTGGCTACCTGGATTTCACAAAGCGAAGCTGAACCTAATAATAGTGAACAATATGCAGATGAATGTGTGTTGATGAACTTCTACAGTTCAATATTTGGGAATGCAGTTGGAATCCTGTTTAATGCTTTTAATGACATTCAAGGCCTTAAATTGGGTCCTTTTAATGTTTTGTCTACATATACAGCAGTGTTGTTTTTGGCAGTCCTTTTAGTTTTAGTCTCGTCTTTTGGACGAAAATGCTTATAGTTTTAGTTTTAATTAATTTAGATAATTATTGAAAATTGGGATAAATAATAGTTATCTATTGGCTTTATAGCTTTTGACAAATAGATTACACCACAATAGGCACTAGTGGAAGTGTCATTGTGAACAGGACTTTTCCCAAAAGCGCCCGCTCTCCTCGTCCTCTGATCACCGCTTCCAGATTTATTTATTTATTTTTTATCAACAGCGCTGTCTGCACATACGTAGCCTACCTCAACATGCTTTCTGTGATCATACGGTATTTAAAACTGTCCTGAGGTCGATGTCCCTGTGACATCGATGTCAGACGCGCTCTGTGGAGGATGTACGCTAGCAGTGCACTGCACGCCACGGGGAGAGAGGAAGAGAGAGAGAGAAAGAGGCGCCGCTGCCCGGCCGCATCATGAGCGCTGACGGCGCCGCTCTGTGTCACGTTTACCGGTGTGTTCTCCCTCTCCGCGTATAAACTCTGTTTGTGAACGATCTGACGAACCACTTTCTCCCATTTTAGTCTCGTCTCGTTGACGTAAACTCATAGATGTCTCGTCAGGATTTAGTCCCCAAAGAGCTATTTTTAGCTCGTCATCGTTACGTTATCGTCATTAAAAAAGGGCTGTCAACGAAACTATATCGTTATCGTCTTCGTTGACGAAAACAACACTGATAGGGTGGCACGGTAGTACAGTGGTTAGCGCTCGTGCTTCACAGCTAGAAGGTCCCGGTTCGATTCCCACCAAGGCCGGGGCCTTTCTAATAATAATAATAATAATAATAATGCCTTACACTTGTATTGCGCTTTACAAGCCTGTATTACCAAGTTTCTCAAAGCGCTACACTGTCGTCATTATTCATTCACTCCATACTTGGTGGTGGTAAGCTACTGTTGTAGCCACAGCTGCCCTGGGGTAGACTGACGGAAGTGAGGCAACCTGTCTGCGCCATCGGCCCCTCCGACCACCACCAACCACTCACTCACTCACTACATTCGCTACTTTCTGTGTGGAGTTTGCATGTTCTCCCCGTGTCTGCGTAGGTTTCCTCCGGGTACTCCGGTTTCCCCTACCACTAAAAACATGTACAATAGGCCAGGATGAATGAGAGTGTGTTTGAGAGTGCGCATGGGGGACGACGGATGGAAATTAGCCCCAGGCTACAATCCGGTGTGGCTTGTTCATTAACTTGCACTGTCCCTACCAAATAAACAAATAAACAAACAATAGTGCCTCTCGAAAGTACTAATACACCTTGAACATTTGCACATTTTGTCATGTTTACAACCATAAACATAAATATTTTATTTTGAATTTTTTACTGAAAGTTCACACACAAGTAACAGACAACTGTGAAGTGAAAGCAAAATGAAAAGCAAAATTTTTAAAAAATAGAAAAGTGAAAAGTGGGGCGTGCATAAGTATTCATACAGCATTTTCAGAGTGCATTAAATTGCCTTTATAACATTCCTAATGACTGCAGAATGTTCACACCTTGCCCTAACCATTAAATAGAGTCCACCTGTGTGTAATCTACTCTCAGTATAATTCCAGCTGTTCTGTGAGGGCCTCAGAGCTATGGTCAGAGTGTATTGGTCACTAAACAACATCATGAAGGCCAAGGAGCACACCAGAGAGGTCAGGGATAAAGCTGTGGAGAAGTTTAAAGCAGCGTTAAGTTATACAAAGATTTCCCAAGATTTGAACATCTCACGGAGCACTGTTCAATCCATCATTCAGAAATGGAAAGAGTATAGCACCACTGCGAACTTACCAAGACACGGGCGTCCACCTAAACTAACAGACCGAACAAGGAGAGCACTGGTCAGAAATGCAACCAAGTGCCCCAAGATAACTCTGGAGGAGCTGCGACGTACTGCCGCTGAGCTGGGGGAATCTGTACATGGGACAACTATAAGTCGTACTCTACAACAAGGAAAACCTGGTGGAGTCAGCAAGGGAATTGAGGCTGGGGCGGAGATTCACCTTCCAGCAGGACAATGACCCTAAACACAAAGCTAAATCTACAATGGAATGGTTTAAAAACAAACATATTAATGTGTTAGAATGGCCCAGTCAAAGTCCTGACCTAAATCCTATTGAAAACCTGTGGAAAGACCTGAAAACTGCTGTTCACAAACGCTCTCCTTCTAATTTGACAGAGCTTGAGTTGTTTTGTAAAGAGGAATGGGCTAAAATGTCAGTCTCTACATGTGCAAACCTTGTAGTCATACCCCAGAAGACTTGCTGCTGTTATTGCAGCAAAAGGGGGTTCCACAAAGTATTAAGTCATGCTGTATGAATACTTATGCAAGCCCCACTTTTCACTTTTATATTTTTTGAAAAATAACAGAATCATGTATCATTTTGCTTTCACTTCACAGTTGTGTGTGAACTTTCAGTAAAAAATTAAAAATAAAATCTATGTTTCTATGTTTATGGTTGTAAACATGACAAAATGTGAAAAGTTCAAGGTGTATTAGTACTTTCGAGAGGCACTGTACATTTTACTACCTCATCTGCACTCAACAGCACCATCTTTCCTCCCTGAGAGTGTGGGAAATGTCATAGGTGCAGCCGTTGAAGTCAGGGTAAATAAGAGTGTTGCTATAGACGTGTGTGTTACCGTGTCTTTAACAGCCTGGGAGAAGAGCGGCAGCTGGTCAGAGAGGCAGGACAGCACCAGGGCCACCAGCAGAAGAATGTAGTAGATGAAGAAGGTGGTGTACCTCCAAACAGACACCAGAGCGGGCTGGAATACACACAGACACAGACATAGGCAGGGGTCAACACTGACCATTCAATAGCCTGGAGGAGATTATGTAAGGCTAGACAACTTTGGAAAAATATCGAATTCTAGACACTTCCAGGAGCATGGGTTCACATCGCTCTGACTGCACGACCCTCAGTAGGAATTCAATGAACGTACATCCAGAAAGTACTCTACACTCATTCGAAAATTTATTAAATTCATTTTTTTCTCATCAATGTACACACAATACCCTGTAATGACAAAGTGAAAACGTTTTTAGAATGTTTTGCAAATTTATTAAAACTCTTTACATAAGTATTTCTTTGCTATGACACTCAAAACTGAGCTCAGGAGCATCCTTTTTCCACTGATCGTCCTTGAGATGTTTCTACAAACATCAAAGTCCACCTGTGGGAAATTAAATGGATTGGACTTGATTTGGAAAGACACTTCTCTATAAAGGTCCCACAGCTGACAGGTCATGTCAGAGGCTGTAACGTAACAAAACATGGGAAAAGTGCAGGGGAGTCAGTACTTTCCGGATGCACTATAACATAAGGCGGATTTTTGTCAAATAAAAGCTGGTTAAGGCACGGAGCACACTGTGATGAGCCTCTTCTGTGTGCCCAAGGATAGTTATCCCTGTGTTATGACATATTTGCCTAGACCACAATAAGTGCTAATTACTAGGGATACACCAATCCAGTACTGGTATCGCATATCGGAGCCGATCCTGCTCAATATGGATTGGGTATCGATTCCAAATATCAGATAGTGATAACCAGCTTCATGCTGTATCTCTTTAGATTTATTCTACTAAACATTAAAAATAATGAATAATTATTATTTGGCAACAAAAATATATCTGGATAACTTGAATTTGGCCTTAATTTGAGTAAGCTTGAGTTGTGTTTTTTAAATCTAATTTTCAGTGGAAGGAGAGGTTTAAATCTCAATTCAAGTGCAAAAAATACTTTTATTTACTTGCCTACTCAAATCAAGGGAAAAAATAACATTATACTTCTTTTTTCTTCTTTTCTTAAACTGAATGACTGAAACAACATGAAGCCTGCCTAAGTGTTTCTGAGCATGATCCCAGTTAGATGGGTGAATGTGGAGCAGAGACAGTGTGGTGACCTGGTTCAGAGCCAGGAGGACCCTGGACCTGAAGGAGACGGTGGCACAAAGCAGGGCCAGCAGCCAGAAGATCAGCAGCACCCCAGACGACTGCACGCCCTTCATCCGCTCATACTGGACCAGCAGACAGCTCAGCAACTGCACAGAGACACGGAAACAGGAGAGAGCTTCAGATGGGGGACCGAGCCTTCGCCCTCGCCGCCCCACCCTCTGGAACTCACTCCCCATCCACATCAGAAACTCAGACTCACTGACCACCTACAAAAATCTGTTAAAAACCCACATGTTTCAGCACGCCTACAACATACAATAGCACTCTCATCTTTGTTTGTTTGTCTCATTTGTAAAGCGCTATATAAGACTTGTATTATTATTATTATTATTATTATTATTATTATTATACTGCACACGGAAACAAGAGAGAGCTTCAGATAATGCACACAGAAACAAGAGAAGCTTCAGATAATGCAACGGAAAAAGAGAGAGCTTCAGATAATGCACACGAAACAAGAGAGAGCTTCAGATAATGCACACAGAAACAAGAGAGAGCTTCAGATATGCAACGGAAACAAGAGAAGCTTCAGATAATGCACACAGAAACAAGAGAGAGCTTCAGATAATGCACACGGAAACAAGAGAAGCTTCAGATAATGCACACAGAAAAAGAGAGAGCTTCAGATAATGCACACGGAAGAGAGATAATGCACACAGAACAAGAGAGAGCTTCAGATAATGCACACGGAAACAAGAGAGAGCTTCAGATAATGCACACAGAAACAAGAGAGAGCTCAATATCACACGAAACAGAGAGCTTCAGATAATGCACACAGAAACAAGAGAGAGCTTCAGATACTGCACACGGAAACAAGAGACAGCTTCAGATAATGCACACGGAAACAAGAGAGAGCTTCAGATAATGCACACGGAAACAAGAGAGAGCTTCAGATAATGCACACGGAAACAAGAGAGAGCTTCAGATAATGCACACAAAACAAGAGAATTCAGATAATGCACACAGAAACAAGAGAGAGCTTCAGATAATGCACACGGAAACAAGAGAGAGCTTCAGATAATGCACACAGAAACAAGAGACAGAATGCACACGGAAGAGAGCTTCAGATAATGCACACGGAAACAAGAGAGAGCTTCAGATAATGCACACGAAACAAGAGAGAGCTTCAGATAATGCACACGGAAACAAGAGAGAGCTTCAGATAATGCACACGGAAACAAGAGAGAGCTTCAGATAATGCACACGGAAACAAGAGAGAGCTTCAGATAATGCACACAAACAAGAGAGCTTAGATAATGCACACGAAAGAGAGAGCTTCAGATAATGCACACAGAAACAAGAGAGAGCTTCAGATAATGCACACGGAAACAAGAGAGAGCTTCAGATAATGCACACAGGAAACAAGAGAGAGCTTCAGATAATGCACACGGAAACAAGAGAGAGCTTCAGATAATGCACACGGAAACAAGAGAGAGCTTCAGATAATGCACACGGAAACAAGAGAGAGCTTCAGATAATGCACACGGAAACAAGAGAGAGCTTCAGATAATGCACACGGAAACAAGAGAGAGCTTCAGATAATGCACACGGAAACAAGAGAGAGCTTCAGATAATGCACACAGAAACAAGAGAGAGCTTCAGATAATGCACACAGAAACAAGAGAGAGCTTCAGATAATGCACACGGAAACAAGAGAGAGCTTCAGATAATGCACACAGAAACAAGAGAGAGCTTCAGATAATGCACACGAAACAAGAGAAGCTTCAGATAATGCACACGGAAACAAGAGAGAGCTTCAGATAATGCACACGAAACAAGAGAGAGCTTCAGATAATGCACACGGAAACAAGAGAGAGCTTCAGATAATGCACACGAAACAAGAGAGAGCTTCAGATAATGCACACAGAAACAAGAGAGAGCTTCAGATAATGCACACGGAAACAAGAGAGAGCTTCAGATAATGCACACAGAAACAAGAGAGAGCTTCAGATAATGCACACGGAAACAAGAGAGAGCTTCAGATAATGCACACAGAAACAAGAGAGAGCTTCAGATAATGCACACGGAAACAAGAGAGAGCTTCAGATAATGCACACAGAAACAAGAGAGAGCTTCAGATAATGCACACAGAAACAAGAGAGAGCTTCAGATAATGCACACAGAAACAAGAGAGAGCTTCAGATAATGCACACAAAAAGAGAGAGCTTCAGATAATGCACACGAAAAAAGAGAGCTTCAGATAATGCACACAGAAACAAGAGAGAGCTTCAGATAATGCACACAGAAACAAGAGAGAGCTTCAGATAATGCACACAGAAACAAGAGAGAGCTTCAGATAATGCACACAGAAACAAGAGAGAGCTCAGATAATGCACACAGAAACAAGAGAGAGCTTCAGATAATGCACACAGAAACAAGAGAGAGCTTCAGATAATGCACACAGAAACAAGAGAGAGCTTCAGATAATGCACACAGAAACAAGAGAGAGCTTCAGATAATGCACACAGAAACAAGAGAGAGCTTCAGATAATGCACACAGAAACAAGAGAGAGCTTCAGATAATGCACACAGAAACAAGAGAGAGCTTCAGATAATGCACACAGAAAAAGAGAGAGCTTCAGATAATGCACACAAAAGAGAGAGCTTCAGATAATGCACACAGAAACAAGAGAGAGCTTCAGAAAGAACAGAAAAAAAAAAAAAAAAAAAAAAAAAGAAATGCAACAGAAACAAGAGAGAGCTTCAGATAATGCACACAGAAACAAGAGAGAGCTTCAGATAATGCACACAGAAAAAGAGAGAGCTTCAGATAATGCACACAGAAACAAGAGAGAGCTTCAGATAATGCACACAGAAACAAGAGAGAGCTTCAGATAATGCAAAAAAAAAAAAAAAAGAAACAAGAGAGAGCTCAAAATGCACAAGAAAAAGAGAGCTCAGATAATGCACACAGAAACAAGAGAGAGCTTCAGATAATGCACACAGAAACAAGAGAGAGCTTCAGATAATGCACACAGAAACAGAGAGCTTCAGATAATGCACACAGAAACAAGAGAGAGCTTCAGACACTACATGGAAACAAGTTGCCTGGCCTGCCAAACGACATGCCTTTTCATAGATATTTCAAAGACATATAGTCTGGGAGCGAGCGTGATCTCAACAATTTCCCGGTGGGCGTGACTGACAGACGGCATCAACCAATTAGAGCAACGCTAGATACGTTGCAGTAACAAGCGGCAGAAAGCCTTTCCAAAAACGTCCTTTTTTACGAGGAACGCTTTGACCGCTGTTTCTTGCTCCGGTTTTAGGGATTTCCTCATTTCCAAATGATTTAAAACAGACGAAAGAGCAGAAGAAAACGCTGTATCGGCCGCCATCTTTAATGTTTTGGAAGAGTGCGTGGTGGTGACAGGTGACGGCTCCCGTCTCTTGGTGCGTGATTGGACCGATGTGGGTCAAATCGTGAAATGATTGGCTGCGAGCAGCCGCCAAGACGGTTCTTCTTTTGAACAGAAAGGAGGAGTGTCTGGCAGGCCAGGCAAGGAAACATGGACACAGGAGGAAGCTTCAGACGGACCATTAGGGACAATTACACAAATACACTTACAGTAATGCCATACAAAGGATCTGCTTTTCATCTAGTACAAGAGGAGGGCTGCAAAGGGTTGAATGAAGTCATTTATAAAAATGGGCGAGGAAAGTCCTGCTCTTTGGTCCTGGCTCCAAAGGCTCCAGAAATAAAAAGCGGATGTCTCAATCTATGATTGACAGGCTCTGAAGCGGCCCGTTTAAGGAACATGCTTCGTAGGAGGAGATTAGGCAGCCATGTTCATTTCACAGACCACTCGAGATCATGACGAATGGGGCTGAATGGAACACCGGTTATCTCTTGTTTCTTAAGTATATCTATGGCTTTGATCCAGTCAGTCTCAGAAAAATACTAAACTAGAGTAAACCAGGTCCCGATGACATTCAGGTCTAAGCATTTTCTGGACAGAACCAGGTCTAAACAGGCTACAAACTTTCTGTGTGTGGTTCTGCGCTCAGTCACAGGGAGGGTGCACTGCACACACAGGTCTGTCACACGACACAGCCACGTTAAAGTTGTGCTGCAGGGTGATGGTAAATGCTCCTAAAGCAATTCTCTGCCTCGCACACCAATGGCAGGTGGCCATGTGACATGTAGAAGCGACGCAAACTGTATCGTAAAGTTGTAATGACTTCAAACAGTGAGAGTACAGCCATTTACACATTTTTTGTTTTGACAAAAAATATTACACAACTAATATTATCACAAGAATGAAAGAAAATGTAAGACCCATGCAGTAAAAATCTATGCTTTTTTAATTTAATACTTAGCCTTAAATTTGGCTACGTATTAAGTATTACTCCGGTTTCCCCTACCGCTAAAAACATGTACAATAGGTTCCCCTCTGGGGCCAGGACTCCCCTGAAAAATGTTAATCTCAGTGGGACTTTCCTGGTTAAATAAAGGTAAAAAATAATGAATAAAATTCACAGGACTGTTTGATAGTAGTAAAAACAAACAATAGTTTTATCACTTGTCAGCGATCGTCTCGCTGTTGTCCTGCTTTACGCTCGGACTTCTCACATCCTCCTCCATCTGTCATCTGTTCTAAAATACGGCCACGTGTTGGTCTTGGTTAGACAGTTTACGACAGGCTATCGAAAGTTGAGATTTTCTTCTCCCGCATTAGTGTGCACTTGTGTGGGTTTAACCATTTCTCAAACGGAGATTGACTGAGGTGAATGACTGCAGCTCTGCAGAGCGCCAAGGCAGAGGAGAGACACGAGTTCACAACATTCGCTCAAAATATTCAACAGAATTATTTTTTCCCTCAAATTATTTTGGGTGTGTCAGCTCCAGTTTGGGCAGCACTGGCACACCTGTGGCTACGCCAGTGGGTTAGGTTAGGGTGTGCACTCAACCCTGGATGTTTGGTGAAAATAGTGTTTTTTATGTCGCCAAGAACTTTGCTAATTTCTCCAGTTAGCTTTTGGCTGTAAGCCTCTGTGCTAATAAGCTGTGATCCCCCGCTCCTCTTAGTCCCTCGTTTTTATTCAGATGAAAAATCAGAAGTAGTACAAGCTTTTATTTTTCCCCCTATTTTTTAAAAATGTTTCCCTAACTTTTCCCATTTCAAGTTTTCCTTATTTTTGTAAAATTTTCTCCGCTTTTCTGACCTGTGCTGTTCACAGCCGAATAGAGAGCTACGTCCTGAATGAGGTTTAAACCTAATAGATTTTAAGTACACTTGTAAACAGAGAAAGGGTCTGACCATGGTGATGCCCAGGACTGTGGGGGTGAGGAAGTGCACCGGAGCAGGGAAAAGCTCACGACTTCTTTCCCAGAAAGAATAAAAGACATCTGCCCAGCAGATAATCCACAAGAGGAAGGACACCGCCTGCAAACAAACATAGCACAGACATAAGCAGGGTTTAACACAACACACAGAAAAGACTAGAATACCAAGTGCATTCAATGGAAATCAAACAATCTGTGGGACAGAGGCATTTTCAGTACAAGGGGAAACAGTGGCACAGTTGGTAGAGCTGAAGATGCTCACTGTTGTTGTGTCCTTGGGCAAGAAACTTCACCCTACTTGCCTCCAGTGTCTGCGTTCATTGGTATATGAATGAGAGACTGAATGGGTGACTGGTTCCTTTCTTGTAAAGCCCTTTGGGCCTGATGAAGGTAAAAAAGCGCTGTATACGTTGGACCATTTACCATTACAAGAGGTTTATCAGGGAAGGAAGTTGGGCATCTTCAAACCAGTGTGGTCTGTGTTCATGCTCTTCTTGTGTTCATCAGGTACGTGTGTGCAGTGGTGCAACAAGCATGGGAAAGCAGTAAGGTTTTAGAGCTAATAAGAGAGACCAGCTTAAACTGAGAGGTTGTGGTCACAGAGTGTGACGTCACTTCCTGTTCATGGAAGCTCGAAGGCAGCTGCCTGAAAGGTATGGAAGCCAGAGCAAAAAAAGTGTGAGTTGTCACGTGTGAGTCAGCTTTCACACCAGTGTTAATTTCGTCGACTAAAATATTTAGTCTTAATTTTAGTCAAACTGATATGTTTGACGACTAAAATTGGACTAAACTAAATTAAACGTTTTTCATGAGACTAAAACTATGACTAAAATGTCCAGATATTTTAGTCGACTAAAATAAGACTAAATAAAAATGAAAAGGAGAGACTAAAATCATCCAAATTTCTATTGACCGTCTGAAAGAGCCTCATATCATGTAAATTCACTGCCAAAGGAACAGCTCTGAGCTTTGTTCATGTGGGAGCAGCTCCATGAAGAAGAGGACCTGATTAAATATGATTATAATGAATATTATGAATGCAAAGTCGACTAAATTTGTCTTAAATTGAGTCGACTAAATTGACTTGCAATTTTAGTCGACTAAAACTAGACTAAAATTGAAGATATTTTTTTGACTAAATCTCGACTAAAATTGAATTACATTTTCGTCAAAAGACTAAGACTAAAACTAAATTAAAATATGTTGTCAAAATTAACACTGTTTCACACTGAAGAACTTTCATTTCTCATCATTTCCAGGATGAATAGTTATAATTTAAAGACTAATAGGCTCTTAGTTAGGGATTAGAGGTTACATTCACTGGAAGGTCTCTGTCCTTTACAGAATATTTCTAGCTTTGACGGAAAATGTTGAAGGCCGTTTGGATTAGTTAATAAGGCCTAATTTTCTCAGTACACTCAGTTCCTTTTGAGTACTTTGTCTTTGATTTTGCTGGTTTAGGTTTCAACTTTTATTCATTGGTTTAGTTTGCACCTGTACATTTGGAAATAGCCTTTTTGATCACCTTTTTATTACTCACTCACTCTGAAATTATATTTACATTCCTTCTATTAAATTACAACTGTATTTCCCATTTTATCATCTTGGTTCATGTTACACCTACATCCTCATGGAGCTAAACGCAGCACGGTGACTTACAGTTTTGGCTTTGTTGAAGTGGTTCATGCAGATGTAGCCGCTGCTGTGGGTGTGGAGGTAGAGGATGTAGAAGGGAGCGCACAGCCAGAGGTAGAGGCAGGGTAGCCAGGCCAACACTGTGTTCTGGAAACACTGGGTCAGCTCTGGGACGTCTGTGTGCCAGGTCAGGTTCCAATCCTGCAGAGAACACAAACAGCTGAACTACAAGGCTGGCCCATAATGAACCCATCGCAATATTTATTTTTTATTTATTCATTAAGATACCCTTGATGCATCATTCGTTTCAAGGTCTCAAAATGCCAAAAATCAGCACAAAACATACAGCAGTACAGCATGGAACCAAAATAAAGACACACCACTAATCATAACATACATCTTCCAACACATACATCCCTTGCACCTACAGACACACATCCACTCTAACCACCACACACACAGAGCTCACTACTTAGAACTTGAATTTGAACAATCAATACAATTCTAAAAGCAATTGCAAGTGTTGTAAATATGCAAAAGAACATTTTTATAGTTGATAGTAGTTATAGAGCGGATAGAGCAGGTGATATCCAATCAAAAGGTGCTTGTAATTAAATGAAAATTTTCCTATTTCTTATGAATTTAGTACGACAAAAAAAATTTGATTTGCATGTCTTAAATTATAAGAAGAGCTAAATGGTATTAAATATTGCTTCAAATAATCAGGATAGCTAAATTAATGCATTTGAATATAAATAACCAATGAAATAATCAGCAACAGCCATGATTCCTGAACTTTGGACTTTGAGGATTCAAATGGAAACTATTTTGGCAGGTAAAAACATTTTTTCACGCAGTGGTCAGTTTTTACATTTTTTGGCAATTATTTCCTGTGAGCATGTTAGAACACAGCCCTTACTATGTTTATTTCATGACGTTTTGTCCACTCGAGAAAAAGAATTTGTCTGAAATCACTTCAACATGGCCACCCACGCATATCCATACATGTCTAATAGCCACGTGATTAATGGAATCCCTCCAACAACACTCTGTAATCCAAATATGGTCATTTCCTTTCTGACAGAGACCAGCCGCAAAAGTACACGCACTTGTGCAGACATTACAAAACTTAAATCCAATTCCTGCCTGATTTACCGAGTCGTGAAAGCCAAAAAACAAGACACAATTTGAATTTTTACAGATTTTTCGGTATAACTAGCTTATTCACAAACTAAACAAGAGCTAAAATTCCTCTGAGCAAATCTTGGCTTCAACAAAATGAAACCATTTGAACCTGACCTGAAAATATAGGTTATTTTTTGTCATTTTTATGCATAAAACATAAAATGATAGACAATTTGCAATACATTTTCTTCTCATTTATGTCAGTAATCTACCGCAGAAGTTTCAAATTGATACCCCTAATTGTTCTTTCCTGATTAACCTGCAGCGTCTGGCCTTAAAGTGACAGTCTGTAAGTCTTACACAATGTTTTACAAATTCAATAGTGTGCCCTCTGGGCCTGCAATTTGATGTAACACAAGTAATATTAATGAATTATGTTTTTCTTAAGACCCTTCCTTTGCTTAATCCTCCGGGTTATGGCTTTGACCAATGAGACGAACTTTTCCTGTGAACCGGCCTGTAAGGTCCAATCAGGAAGGTTTGGTCTCGCTCTCCTCATTTAGCAATCTTACAGACTGTTACTTTAAAACAAAGTCAATTGAAAAACATTTGTTTGTCGTTTTGACCAGAGCTTTACTTTGAACTGTCCATGTCATGAACAACATTTGTAAAAGTGGGGCATTAGGGCATTCTTCTTTATCCTGTAACAGGAAAAAGAAGAATGCCCTACTCAAGCAAGGAAGACACCTAAAAGGAATGAATATATATATTAATGAACATCTAACTAAAAAGAATGCTGACATCGCCAAACAAGCACGTCTATTACGTAAACAAAGTAAAATTCAAGGAACTTGGACCTCCAATTACAGGGTCTTCATTAAGTTAAATGGGGCCACGGAGGAGGAGAAAGTTCTTTGGGTGAAGGTGGAAAAGGAGCTAGACAAGTACAAGTGACAAAGGTAAACATACCTAATCATTTGACATGACAGACACTACCTTCTCTGACTCTTCCTCATCTGATAATGAGACATAAGTTTCACTCAGGAGACTGAACTTGAAATATTGTGGATCCTGACATGCATTTTTTTCATAATATAAGTCATAACTGTAAGTACTATTAAGACAATCAAATTTCCCTAATTAGGCGAACCAGAAAACATGCCAATAGTTCACTTAAATTGTCGTAGTTATGCTAATTTTGAACATATAAAAGATTATCTGAATAAACTTAGTTTGAATGCTGCTATTATTGCGCTATCGGAAACATAGATAAAGGAAAACAAAATTGGGAATTTTGAGCTTGAGGAGGAGTATCAAATGTTCAGTTCAACATAAACAGAAAACATAAATCTGGTGGTGGAGTAGCACTGTATGTGCACAAAGATTTCAATGTAAAATTGGTTGATAAAATGACAATGGCAATTGATCATATGTTTGAATGTGTGACAATAGAAATAATTCTTGAAAACGGGAAAAATATATTAGTCTCTTGTATCTACCAAGCACCGGGTGCAGATATAGAAGGTTTTATTGAATATATTGAACAGATATTCACTTATAGTAACCACAAAGATGTCTTTATTTGTGGGGACTTCAATATTGACTTATTGAAGGCAAAATCGCATAAAACCACTGAAAAATGTGTGGATACTATGTACAGTCTGTCTCTTTATCCCTTAATCACACGCCCCACAAGGATAACTGCACACGGTGCTACACTGATAATATCTTCACGAATGTTCTTGACAATATGACAAGTGGAATACTGATTAATGATATCAGTGACCACTTGCCAGTTTTCACTCTATTTGAAATGCAACAAAAAAGTAAGATAAACAAAAGTACTACTATGGTAAAGAATGTAAGATTAACATCTGAGCGCTCCATGGATGCTTTCAAGCTGAGGTTGTCAGATCAGGACTGGAATAATGTCCTTGGAGAACAAGATGTTAATATTGCATATGCACGTTTTGTTAACACAATCAAACAGCTATATGATCAACATTGTCCAGCAGTAACGCGCAAATATACGCAAACAACTAAATGTGTCCCATGGATTACAAGGGGTCTATTGAACGCATGCAAAAAGAAAAACTCCTTATATAACACATTTATAAAAGAGAACATTGGAAACCGAAATTAAATACAAAAATATAAGAACAAACTAACAAGTATAATCAAAAATTGTAAAAGAAATTATTATAGAAACATGATTGAGGTCAATAAAACAATATGAAAGGACTATGGAAAGTCTTAAATCATGCAATGTCTAAAGACTCAAAAGCTTTAAGTTACCCAGACTACATGATTAATAATGATGAGAAAATTACAGAAGGGAAGAGTGTAGTTAATGCGTTCAATGACTATTTTGTCAATATTGGGCCTCATCTGGCATCAAAAATAGCCAAAACAAACAGTGACGTCTCTCAACATAAAAACATGAATGTTCACTCCTTCTTTCTCACGGCAACGAATGAAAATGAAATAATTAAAATAGTTCAAGCTTTCAAGAATAAAAAAAATCGACTGATTGGAACGACTTTGACATGAACATGATCAAAAAAGTAATACATAACATATCTATGCCTTTAACACATATATGCAACCTCTCCTTTTCAACTGGTGAATTCCCTGACCTCATGAAAATTGCCACGGTCGTTCCAATTTATAAAAGTGGGGATAATCGTCAGTTTACAAATTATAGACCGATCTCTATACTTCCTCAACTACCCAAGATTCTGGAAAAACTTTTTGATGCCCGCCTGGACAGCTTTGTGAATAAACATACTTACCAGTGACTGTCAGTATGGGTTCAGAAGCAACAGGTCAACTGCACATGCATTAATCAATCTAAGCGAAGAAGTCACCAACAATATTGACAATAAGCTGTATTCATTGGGTATATTCATAGACCTCCAGAAAGCCTTTGACACCATAGATCATGAAATACTTTTAAAGAAACTAAATTACAATGGGATCAGAGGGATCGCAAACAATTGGTTGAAGTCATACTTGTCCGAAAGAAAGCAGTACGTACAAATTGATGAACATGTATCAGGACGAAGGAACATAGTATGCGGAGTCCCCCAGGGGTCTATATTAGGACCTACATTGTTTTTGTTGTACATAAATGATCTGTGTGCAGTTTCAACAAAGTTAAAATGTATATTATTTGCGGACAACACAATAATTCTGGGTTCCGGCAATGATCTACAACTGCTTGTCTCAGAGATCACAACAGAATTATATAAATTCAAAGAATGGTTTAATAGAAATAAACTTTCGCTTAACATATCGAAAACAAAAATGATTCTATTTGGTAAACGGAATAGTGACGTTCAGATTCAAATTGATATTGACAATGCTCGAATTGAACAAAAGAAGGCTATTAGAATTGTTCACAATGTCAGATATAGGGTCCATACAAATATATTGTTCTTAAAATCTAACACCCTGAAACTTGATGACCTTATAAAATATAATACGTTGTTACAGATATATAAAGCTGTAAACAACCAGTTCCCTAGTAATATACAACAAATGTTTGGTAAAAGAGAGGGAAGACACGATTTCAGGAGTACTCATAATCTGAAAGTACAATGTATTCATTCTACTCTAAAAAGTCACTGTATCACCCGGAGAGGTGTAAATCTGTGGAATAATCTTGAGGAATCCTTAAAAGGCGCTGATAGTCTACAACAATTCAAAAAACAGTATAAGAGAAGTGTTTGAGAAATATGCTAAAGACATGTGACTTTGTTCGTATTAATTACAAGTAATTTTGTATTACTGTGAATCTGTTTATTTTATTTTATTTATTAGTTTATTTAAACAGGGACAATGCACATTAATTAACATCACTGTAAATGTGCCAGTTTTAGCTCCAAAGCTAATTTTCAACTGTAGTCCCTGGGCAAGATGTAGATTGCCAACAATATAATAATAACAACAACAATCATTATTAACCTAAAAATGATAAAACAATTCATTAGTATGAGCTCACACACAACCTATGTTAAAATTTGGCACAAACACTACACCATAGACAATTACACACAACAGAATTACAACGGCAGCAGGCATCAGCACAAAAGCAGCAAAAATAAAATACATTAACATTGATGTGCACAAGTTTGATTCTCAAGTAACCAAGATTTTAACTTATTTTTGAAGGGCCTTAATGTATCGACATTGCGTATGTGAGAGGGGATAGTGTTCCAGAACTGGACTGCTCTCACTGAAAAGGCCGACTGGCTGAAGGCACTTTTCCTAAGGGGGACTAACAGGTTATTTGAGGTGGCAGATCTAGTTTGTCTCCTGCTCAGACTTATAAAATTAGAAAGTGGTGGAGGAGCCAAACCACGTAAAATTTTAAAAACCAGATTAGCATCATGAAATTTTACAAAGTTTTCCCAATTCAGCAGGTTATATTTGTCCAATATACTGCAGTGGTGATGACGAAAAGGTTTCTTGTCCAAAACTTTCAGACCACATCATTGCTGATAGAACCAATGTCACCAACCCCTAAGTTTAAGTCGTTATGAATTATAGGAACTGAGAGAAATGAATAAGCAAAAGCTAATCACAATGCTGTAATAGCCTGTTTCCACTGGTCGCTATTAAACATAATAGTGCGAGGGCAGGCGAGTGATCAATGGCCGCTGGCTGCTATGCTTTATGACCGCAACACTGGAAGCCGCCATTGCTGTAGTACCTCCATATAGCCGCTAGTCTCCCATTGAAAAGCATTGGACTTTAGACACGATAAAAACAACTTTAACGCCTAGAGTGAAGATCTGCCCTTATGCCCTTTTTAGGAACATGCTTCGTCAGAGCAGGGTAAATGGTAAATGGTCTCAACTTATATAGCGCTTTTCCACCTTCATTAGGCACTCAAAGCGCTTTACAGCAAGGATCCACTCACCTATTCACACTCTCATTCATACACCAGTGTACGCAGACACTGGAGGCAAGGAGGGTGAAGTGTCTTGCCCAAGGACACAATGACAATGTGCACACCTTTAGGAGGCGGGATTCGAACCCTGACCTTCCGATCATGAGACGAACCGCTCTACCATCTGCGCCACCGTCGCCCCTGGCGCAGATGGTAGAGGAGGAGTCTGTAAATCCGCCATGATTTCCCCCTAGAACGTGGTCATTATGGTAAACGGTGAGGAGGAGTTGTCTATTCTTTTTAACGGTCTATGCAAGTGATGGACCTGTTGGACGGGCCCCATAAACCTCGTCTTTTAATGGACCACCTAGTATAGGGCTCAGAACTGCCTCACAACAACAACTAGTTAGGGCAGCAGGGTGAGGGCTTGCTGGTGGGGGGCTACTGCCCTCTACCTACTGGCCATATTACACCCTGGCTTTTTAAGGCACCTCACTAAACAAGGCAAACAACACAAATAATAAAACAATCACAACCAATATTTTACAGTGGAAATGGGAATTACAATAATAATGGGTCGTGTTGACTATGTAATACTGATAACTAAATTAATAGTTAATTAATAGAATGGTGACTGGTGCTTATAAGCAATGATTGGAAATGGTTATTATGTGAACGGGAATGAGGAATAAGAAAAAGAAAAAAAGTACAAATTGTAAATAAAAAGAAGTAATTCAGGAATTTGTAATGTGTAATAGTGTTGTATTGTATGTAACATGAGATGTTGTATTACTGTATCCGGAATGTAAATTAATCTTGAATATGTGGGTAGGCACTTATAAGCTTTTTTGCTTCGGCCTACTCCTTTTGAGTTTTTTTTGTTGCTTTGTTATTTTCTGCACTGTAATAATGTTGTTGTAAAAATCACTCAAATAAATCCAATCAATCAATCAAGTTAGATTTATCCGTTTCAAGGCCCTCAACCCGGCACCAGATAATGAAGAACCAGGTAATGAAGAACAGTAATATTTCTTTCAATGTTAGTAGAGATGCGTCGATCCAGCTTTCTTGCTTCCGATACCAATACTGGGGGTTTGAGTATCTGCCGATATCCGATATTAGAGACTTTCTTAAAAATGTCTTTCTCTCAGTGAAAAAGTGAATGGTCCTTTTTGTCTTCAGTGTGATAACAATAAAGTCTGATCTTTTCTTGCAAACGAGACGTTACAGATCAATTATCAATTATTGGCTATTTATTATTTATTAAAGAAAGATTAAACTAGAATTACTGCACTATTCTACAGTAAATATCCTCAGGTATATGGCACGCCATTTAGTAGGGCTGGGACAAAGTATGGGATCGCAATCCTTTTTTACTAACCATCAATACTTTATCAAGTATACTTTATTGCAATACTTTCAATACTTTCATTACTTTTCATTCTACACTTTGTTACATTTTGTGTTAATGCACTTTTCAATCTTAACACTTCAATAAATGTCAAATTTGGTTTATAAACTTTAGATAAATTTTAAAGGGGGGTATTATGTAAAATGGACTTTTTCAAGCTTTATATCATGTTATTATGTCATTCCCTCATTAAACACATGCCTGGAGTGTTGCCTTGGCTCATTCACATATTTTTGAGTAATCAGTAAAAACTTAGACGGCAGCCATTTTAGGTGTAGCTATGCCTCAGTCCTCCTAGGAACGCCCCCACCTCCTGGAGACGCCTCTGGACCTTTCGTCACCAGCCAAGCCACCAACCACTGCTCCTCAGCTCAGCAGAGCCCCCTCCCCGCACAGTAGTGTTGTTTAGATGCCACAGCAGTGTGCTGAAGGGGGCGTGTCGGAAAGCTTCTTAAAGAGACAGAGGCCTATTTCAAGACGTTCAGTACAGCCATTTTGAGAGAGCAATTTTATTCAAGGCAGTTATTTTAATTTACTGCATATACAGACCAACAGAAGGTTACGTCATCATTGTAGTATGCTATAGACTGGTGCTATGTGACTGAAAAAAGCATAATACCCCCTCTTTAAGGTAAACATATTTCTTTTCATAATTACTTACTGTATAGCAGACGTATCGGATTGGCCCGTGAGTATCAGATCAGTCCCCGAGTATCGTGGTTCGTATTAGATCTTTTATTTATTTATCTATTTGACAGGGACATTGCACAACAAATGTGTTGCACAGACCAGAGATAGTACAAGCTCATTTTCATCTGTAGTCCTGGGCAGAGGCAAAGTGACAGCAGTTGTATACAGTGGCCAATGAGCATTCTTACTTAAGTCCATTCACAATATAAAATACAGATAAAGCACCGGCAAAAGGATCACTTCAACAAACAGTCAGATGCAATATTTACAGTATTTACACTTGCAATTACCGTAAATTTCAGCCAATTAAGCGCACCTTACTAAAAGCCACCCAGCTAAATTTGCGGCCTTGTACACACGTACAGGCCGCACTCTAATACAAGCCGCTGGTTTCCATAAGCTGTTGTTCCACATAGCGCGACCCGACCGTGCACGCCACGATCTACGTGCACGTATCGACACTACCCCACAGACCTTTCTGTTTCCACCACACACAAACGCCTTTGTTGTGGGCGGGGCGGCACAGAGGAGCAAGCTGTGCAGATCGTCATTAAAAGTTTTGTAAGCCGCGATGAGAACAATTGCTGCCATCTGGTCAGACCAGTTTAGCACGTGTCGTGCATCCGCTCAGAGCGGCCCATGGCGCAGATGAGGAGGAAGAGACACCTCATCCCAGAGAAAGGTGCAGTTGCGGGCAGAGGGAGGGCGGCAGGGACGGCAGTGATAAACGCGTAAAAAAGGCACGCAGAAATGGCCAGTGTAGCCGACCTCAATGCTGCCTCCCATTTGGCTACACCCTAGCCCCACGCACCTTCTCCAAGTGTGTGGAGGCAGCGTTGGAACCGCTTCGCCGTCGAGGTCTCAGAATCCTGACTTATATCGACGATTGGCTTATTCTGGCCTCCTCCCCACAGGAGGCCGAAGCCCATACAGCCGCTGTGTTGAGGAACATTTCTCGGCTGGGGCTGGTCGTCAATCAGGAGTAAAGTCGGCTGTCTCTGACCCTAGATTTGGTCTATCTGGGTCTGCGCTTGGACTCCAGGGGCATGAGGGCCTCCCTCTCCCTGGAAAGGCAATCAGTGATTCTGGATCTGGGACAACGGGTGTTGGATGGCCCGCGGCAAATCCGCTCCCTGAAAGCGCGCCACATTCCCGGATACCGCAACGTTGGCGCGGACAGGATGTCCAGAGGGGGCACCCTACGGGACGAATGGGGCCTGGCACCCGCGTGCCAGGCCCCAAAAGCCAGGCCTGGCACCCTGGCTTTTGGTTGTAAAGCCATTAAACCCAGGAAAGAATTTGACCACTCAAGCTTGATAAGCCAGATGCCCTCCAGAGTAAATGATTACAGGGGAAGACCTGTTTTGGTCATCTCAGTTTGGGTCATAAAACTGTATAAACAATGTTTACGAGAGGAAATGGCTCGAGGAGATTACAGCCCCCTTTGTGGCCTGTGGGTTCAGGAAAGGGGCTTAAAGGTTATTACCCTGACAGGGGAGGCTGGGTTTTGTGTTATGATGTCACGGAATTGTGGAGGACAAGAATGGGTGTGCTTATTTTTCAGTAAAGCCTTGTGAAAAACTCTGAATTGCTGAGTTTGAGCAGGAAGATAGGTGATGCTGCCTGATGGTCTTCCCCTCATCTCCCGGATCCGATAAGAATAAATCTAATGTCTGAACTTGTGTGTTTTAATCTCTTATGTATTCTGTGGCAGAATTAACAGAGCGTTTCCAGATTGGTTGTGTCAAAAGCTAAGCAGGCAAAAATTCCCTAACACTTTTTCTGGGTGAGACGCGCTGGCGTTGTTAACGGTTATTGGTTGCTCCTCACCCTGCCCGTGGGACCCTGCTACCTAGGGAGCGTTTGGCCGCTCCCTGGGACGCATAGTTTCCCCGGGCCCGCTCCAATCATGCGATACCATGCCTGCTGGGAGTACATTGGTCGGCTATGGCTGCGCGTTGCTTTATGCCTAAGGGCAAGCACACTATTGAAGTAGAAATCTAAGTTACCTATGTAACTATAATTCTATGAAATGTGTGCGCAGTTAGGTATGGGATATTTGAAGCCAATATCCTTTTTTTTTCCAGTATCGGCCCAGCTATCCGATCCCAGTATCAGATTGGTGCATTCCCTAATCCTAGGTTTATCAATGTTTATCGATGCAATGAATGTTCCCTGTTTAGTTTTAACCACAGCGGCTATACAAATAAGAAATAATCAGGTCATGCAATATCCATATTGCAAGAAGCTACAATATCTCACAAAATCACTGAGGCCTTGTCTGATTGACACTAAAAAAAGTACAAACGTCCCATTTTACTCAGGATTTTTTTTCCGGTCCTGGTTTAGTCTTTTTTTAGGTTGTGCTTTGGCACATTGGAATATTCCGTGTGGAAATGGTTTAGTTAAATATTGCAATATTCACACAGTCCTTTTCTCTGCACGGTGCCCTCGCTCTAAACTATTAGCCTATCAAGTGAATAAGTTTTGAGCTTGAAAAAACAGTCTGAATATGCATCCAACATAAAGACTCAAAAAACTCTGTACTTACAACGATAGAGGTGGGTGTCAAAGAAGTAAAAAAAGCTTGAAGTAAATAAAAAATTCAAAAGATTCGGAAATGTGTCAAGATCAAAAAAACTGTAAAATTGCAATACTGACACTGCAATGTAATCAAAAAAATAGTTTCTTTATGACAGAAAAAACAATAAAGAAAAAATAAAAAAAAAACAAAATGAACTTTTGCTATGGCACAGTGCATGTTTGTAAATGCTTAACCCACATTTACATTTTATTGTCACTTCATACTACTATTACTTCTATAGAACACAAAGAAAACATGTCATAACCAGGTAAAAACAATTCTCAGTCCTCTGTATATGGCATAGATATGTAACATACGTACTTTCAGCTTACGCCATATTTAACACACAGACATCAGTTTGAAAGTGTTGAATCAGAAAAAGGTTTAAAGCACTGGTTCTAAACTGGTGGGTCTGGTTTAATATTACCTACTGTAAAGTATGACAACAGTTTCCCTTCTGTTTTTGTTGTTTCAGTCTTCTGTAGGAGATGACAGTATTTTACAATGTCAGCGTTTATTTAGGCCAAGGCTTTTCATCCTTGGGTCATGGTGGTTCCCAACACTGCAGAGAAGCCAAAGGATCTGGCAACCTGCAGTGAGTGAGTGGTTAAAGCTCTCTGATCAGAATCTCCAACCAGCATCAACATTATAATTGTTATCAGTCAAAGCAATATTTGATTTGAGCACGTTCCATAGTCAGGTAATGTTTATGAAATATCTGTAGGAGAAAAATAATAATCTTGCATAACCTCGACAAATGTTTTCTAGCCAAACCAGAAACCTACCGGTGTAAACCAGTGTCTGTGTTACTGTCAAGCTCTGTACAGATAAAAATCCAGCTAACATTGATATTTTGACAGCCTCTCTTACGGAAGCGGGTCCCCGGGCTCACCCGGCTGCAGTACCCGGGGGGGCTCCCCCGCTGCTCCCTCTCACACGGCTCTTATGAGATGAGGGTCGGATCTCAGAATGATTCTGACAGCCTAATAACGCCTAATAAATATGGGACATTATGGCTCACCCAGAGCGGATCGGAGCCGTCCGGACTGCACAGCCTGTCCAAAGCCATGGCTCTGTCCTCCAGGGGAGCAGAGGACCAAACTACTTTGTTTGGTAATAATGGTCACAGCCACTTCTTCTGCGCTGTGGAGCAGCACCGCGCCTTCTTCTGTGCGCCGCTAATCCAGCCCTGTGACGGAATGGACCAGTACTGCCATCTAGTGGGCTGGAGAGGAGGAGCGCCACGGTTCATTTCACTAAACAAGACATTGGAAATAACGCCACTTGTCAGGAAAGAAAATGTTTCTTCTTCTTAACTCAGCGTGCACTTTTGAAAAACAAATATGTTTAGTTAATTCATATTTCGTTTTATATATAAATGTTTTTTTTTAAATGTTGTTTTTCTTTTATTTCAAGAATATTCACATTGATTCTCACTGAAGGCATTCATGTATGAAAGAACACATATAGAATTATAAAGGTTAAGAGGAAGGAAGGAGGCGATCCAAGGCACCCTGATCACGAGGATATCACAGAATGCTGACGCGTTTCGACCACGGTCTTAAGTAACAGTGACCAAAGTCATGTGTGTAAGGAATAAGAAAAAATGTTTGAATGAAAAACTGAACAGAAACAAAAGGCAAAGTAGCCTGAACCAAAATAAAAGCGTATGATCGTAAAAGTCTATCTGTTCTAATGTTGATGCTGTACTCAAGTAAGGGTAGTATTACTTTAAAATGATATTACTCAAGTACTAGTAAAAAGGTTTTGTGTGATAAATCTACTACTAGAAGTACAGTTACTTCAAAATGTACAAGAGTTCTACCCGCTAAACCAAACAAACCTCAGTTTAGACGAATATGGGCCTTTTGAGGGAAAAAAAGTGTAAATAAAAACCTCTCCGAAAGTACAACAAAGTACAAGGCCTAGTACAATAACGTTCCATAGATCTTTTACTAACTATTCGCTCAGGCTGATCAAATGCAGCCAGGTTTGAACTGAGTTTGACTTAACATTTGACATGACATTTTTGTCACTATGCACACATTTTAGGACAATAAAGTTACAGTGAAGTATGCTCTGCTTGGGTTCCAGAATCATTTTAACACAGTCGAATGCCTTCCTTATCTTCAGAGTTGTTTAGCTCCCCCAGCTGACAGCTGAACTCACCCGTCGGCCCACAGATGGGTCGTCCTATAACCGGTGGATCGACTCCTGGTTTCCACAAATACAGACGGTTGTGTCATTGGGTAGGACAATTGACCCACCTTGCCTGGCTGAGAGAGTGAGTGTGTGGTTGGTGGTGGTCAGAGGGGCCAACGGCACAGAATCTGCAGCCTCGTCTCATGTACCCCAGGGCAGCTGTGACTACAATAGACCCTTTTCACGGTGACGTCACGCTACAGCCATTTCCCTTGAGGAGTACACTAGCCGTTAGACATTAGTTTCAAGAGACAATATGAATAATAACAACAAAAGTTTTTTTCACTCATAGTTAGTGGTTGTGTGAAGCCATTTATGGTCAAACAACTGAGTTTGCTCTTTTTAAATCATAATGAAAAAAGAACTACTTTAACTTTTCGACATTTTGCCACGCTATGGACCACAAACATAAATATATTTTGTTGAAATTTTTACATGAAAGACACACACTAAGTGACACACAATCGTGAAGTGAAATGAAATGTATACATGATTTTGAACTTCTTTTATGAATAAAAACAGAAAAGTGGATGTGCATAAGTACCGGCTCCCCTTTCCTTTTAGTGCAACCAATTGCCTGGACAAGTTGCCTGATGATTTCTGAATGATCACATGTTGATCCAATGACTAAATAGAGTCTACCTGTGTGTAATCTAATGTCAGTTCAAATACAGCTGCTCTGTGATGGTCTCAGAGGTCTGTTATGAGACTATTGGGAGCAGACAGCATCATGAAGTCCAAGAACACACCAGACGGGTCAGAGATAAAGTTATTGAGAAGTATAAAGCTGGGTTAGGTTATAAAAACATTTCCAAAGCTTTGAACATCTCTCAAAGTACAGTTAAATACATCATCCAGGAATAGAAAGAGTGTGGCATCACTGCAAATCTACCAAGACCCGGCCGTCCTCCTAAACTTACTGACCGAACAAGGACCGCACTGACCAGAGCTGTTACCAAGAAGCCTATGATGACCCTGGATGAACTGCAGAGAGCTACAGCTCAGGTGGGGGAAACTGTACACAGAACTAGTCGTACACTGCACAAATCTGGCCTTATGGAAGAGTGGCTAGAAGAAGCCAGTTTGTAAAAGAAAACCATAAGAAGTCCTACAGGAAAAAACTGCTCACATTATAATTCTCTACTTACATTTTAAAAGCCTTTATTATGCTGGGCTGATGAATCTTAAAATCTTTAAAACATAATGCTGGTTTTCTTCCACGCGTATCGGCTCTAAACAAGCCTTTGCCTTGACAAAGGCAAAGACAGTCATGGCGTTTCCGTCCTCCGCCATGATTGTTTGTAGTCCACACGTGCAGTTGAGTAAATGTTCCAGTGCCCTCAGAGCAGCTTCTTGCTGTGGCTTTAAGGACAAGTCCAGCTCATTTAAAACAGAAGAAAGGGCACTGGTAAAAGATTGTTGTGTCGTCGCCGCTATCTTCACTGTTTTGATTACAGCCCGGAGGAGCACTGGTGTTTGATGGGAAATCCTAGCGTAGAAGATGACGCACGTTAACTCCCGCCGCCCGTGCTATGATTGGCTCGTCTTGGTTTTGTCAGAGTCAGCGAGATTCAAATCGCACAATTCCAGACTGTATCCCCATGTATCTCTTAACATGGAGGATCAGTCTGGCTCGTGCCAGCCTACAGATTGGCAGCTACACTTCCACCAGGCCATCTGAGGCTATATCAGACTTCCAGGTAGATAAATAGACAGTCTGATAAATTGAGCTGCGCATTTCGTGATTAGACAAATCACTTCTTCAGGACAAAAGTAAAATATTGCTCTGCTTTATGACTGCAACACTGGAGGCCGCCATTGCTGTAGAACCTCCATATCGCCGCTAGGCCTCCATTGAAAAGCATTGGACTTTAGACACGTTAAAAACAACTTTAACGCCTGGTTTCAATTTTTTTTAACGCTTTCTACGGCTACATATTCCTCCTGAGATAACGCTGGGTTAGTCACAAAAATAGAAACCAGGCTGGTTTTCGAAATAAAAATGTTTTTAATCTCCTACTTTAACGGAGGTCTGACTGTTGGCATTGGAGCTGCGCGAGCTACACGTCACGCAAGGGCCGAGTTTACAGTGAGATCCCGCCCTTTGCCCTTATTAGGAACATGCTTCATCAGAGCTGGGGAGGAGGAGTCTGTAAATCCGCCATGATTTCCCCCTCGAACGTGGTCATTATGGTAAACGGGGAGGAGTGAGGAGGAGCTGTCTATTCTTTTTAACGGTCTATGACAGACATGCTGTTCCCAAGATGACTTTTGTTTTAGATTGTAAATTCAGGGAATAAAATAATGATTTTGATTTTAACAGAACGAGCCTACGAATTCTTTTTCATCCATTTTTGAACACGACAGTGTCCACTTGTGTGTGTATTATCAGGCCAATATCACCAGGGTATGTACAGTGGGTTGCATAAGTATCCGTACCCCTTTAACTTTTCGACATTTTGCCAGGCTGTCGTCCACAAACATAAATATATAAAATTGAAATCGTGAAGTGAAATGAAATTTATACATGATTTTGAACTTTTTTTATAAATAAAAAACTAAAAAGTTGGGTGTGCAAAAGTATCTATAACCCCTGTATCTATACCCCTACTGTCTGTAAATATTATGAACTGTATTGTTTTATGCTTTTTTTTGTTTTTTGTAATAGTATGTCTTGGGGACTGCAGATGGAAATTAGCTCCAAGAGCTAAAGTCTGGTACAAAGCATATTTTCATATGCTGATTAATGCTCCTATACATGTCCCTGTCAAATAAATAAATAAAATAAAATAAAATAAACTCAGTTAATACGTACTTTGTGGAACTACCTTTTGCTGCAATTACAGCTGCAAGTCTGTTGGGGTATGTCTCTACCAGTCCTGCACAGCTTGAGACTGGATTTTTTTACCCATTCTTCTTTACAAAACAGCTCAAGCTCAGTTAGATTAGACGGAGAGTGCTTGTAAATCGCAGTTTTCAGATCGTTCCACAGATTCTCCATTGGATTTAGGTCTGGACTTTGACTTGGCCTTTCTAACACATGGATATTTTTTGTTTTCAACCATTCCATTGTTGCCCTGGCTTTATGTTTAGCGTCGATGTCTTGTTGGAAGGTGAACCTCTGCCCCAGTTTCAAGTCTTTTGCAGACTCCAACATGTTTTCATCCAAGATTGCCCTGTATTTGGCCCCATCCATCTTCCGTCAACTTGAACCATCTTCCCTGTCCCTGCTGAAGAAAAGCACCCCCAGAGCATGATGCTCCCACCACCATGTTTGACAGTGGGGATGGTGTTTTCAGGGTGATGTGCAGTGTTACTTTTACACCAAACATCGCGTTTTGCAAACAGGACTTCTTATGGTCCAAAAGAAAAACATTCCTTCATGGATGTTTGATTGGTTTGCTCTCTTCAAACTGCGATCGTTAGCCCCACCTCGAGTCTTAATTTGGAAATCACGTTACCACATTACCACAATTCCAGACTTACTTTATATGTATTTATAAATACATAAATAAAGTCAGTCTGGCTTTATGCCAGGCTAACCAATCTGTGCCAACAGCCACTCCCACCACAACCAATCTCTTACGCACACACTAAATACATAGCCGTTGGGTGAAGTGGGTTGCCCAGAGGCTCTGGCTAAAGCTGGGATCAAACCATCAACCTTTCAGTAGATGATCACTTGTTTGTCATCCTAAATCAAATGCTGTATGTACGTATGTGCATTGGCCTAATACTTTTTATTTTATGCTGTTTTACTTCTGTTAAATCAGTCAATAAGACAACCAAGGAAAATAGTTCTTTATTTCAAATTGTTGTTTTTTAAAAAGGGCAAAAATGACTGTAAATAAATGATCGCTCTTGGAAGTACATCTTGCAAAGATAAACAAATATATTACTTTCTTTAAAAAACATTGAGTCATTGGTGAACGCACAAATGTTCTTAAGGCACATATAACAGTGGAAGTGCAGGTGTGGCGCCTCAGTTGTCTTCATCATCTTCATCATCAAACACATCAGCTACGGTCCTGGGAAGCAATCACATTAGCACGTACATTAGCTTGGGTATTGCACACTGCAGGACATGATAGTATTTAACTATATGGACTTACTTGTAAATAGATCCTGTTACCTCATCAAGAAAGCCACCTGTAACAAAAGGAACATTGTGAGTATGCAGTAACAGTAACACTTTTGGTTTTGCTCACATTTTCATGAGCTGAAGATATAAAACAGTTTCTATAACCATTTTTCGCAAATATCGTTCACAAATCTGTCTAAATCTGTGTTAGTGAGCACTTCTCCATCCACCCTCACAGCTGTGGAAGATCAAGATGCTGATTAGACAACATGAATATTACCTTAGGCTGTCTACAATAAAAAGACACTCTCAAATGTTCAGTCTTACATACAGCACAATGCCTCATCGGTGGCAGGTTTTGAGGGAGCGTACAGTTGGCATACTGACAGCAGTAATGTCCACCAAAGCTGTTGCCCGTGCTTTGAATGTTCATTTCTCTACCATAAGCTGTCTCCAAAGACGTTTTAGAGAATCTGGCAGTACATCCAACCGGCCTCACAACCGCAGTGTAAACACACCACACTAGGACCTCCACATCCAGCATGTGAGACTAGCCCCGGTCAGCAGCTGCAACAATCGGTCTGCATAACCTAAGAATTTCTGCACAAACAATTAGGAACTGTAAAAGGGAAGCTCATCATCCTCATCGTGGTCTCCACCTGACTCCTGCCCGGCACCGTATCTGACTTGAGTGGGCAAATGCTCACATTTGATGGTGTCCAGCATGATGGAATAATGTTCTCTTCACAGCCTTAGGCTTCAAGGTTAAAACGCCTACATTTATAAACACAGAAGTCTTCTGTGGTGTGTAAGGTTTTGTTGTGTAAAGTAGCATGTTTTCTGCCACATACTGTTGAAATATACTGTAGTGTACAATATACAGTACATAATATTTAGAAAAACGAGACAAAGCTAATGCTCGCTCGACTGGGGAAACCAACTGTTAGCGCACCGTATTGAGA